>JBAMMX010000014.1:25565220-25987977 GCA_037126225.1 Dillenia turbinata
ACAAAGCTTCCGAAGAAAGCTACACAAAGTTCACAGGGGAAGCCATGTGAGGGTTTTGAGGGACGCCTCACGAAACTTCCAGGAGAAGTCTCGAGATGAAACTTATGAGATAAGTTTTGCACGCCTTTCAAGATGAAACTTATGAGAGAAGTTTCACGTGTATTTCAAGATAAAATTTACAAGATAAGTTTTGTACGTATCTCGAGATAAAGCTTATAGAAAAAGCTTTAAGAGTAGCTTCTAGGAGAAGCGTCGAGAAGCATCAAGGGTGGCTTCTGAGAGAAGCCTCGAGTGGCTTCCAAGATAAACTTCAGGAGGCTATATATATATGAGCATGAGAAGAAGCTTAGAAGTAGAATTTGAGCCAATAAGATTGAGAGAGAAAAGTAAGAAGAAAGTAAGAAAGAGCTCTCGAGTTTAAAATAGATTCTACAAATTTTTGCTATTTTAGCACAAAAATCATCCTCTGTTAGGGCTTTTTGTAAGGAAATCATCAAAAAGATTTAAGTTGTGGATTATGTGTAGTTTTCGTTTGTGATTCCACGCCGATCAAAATAGCACGTGATTCAATCAAACATTTGATCCAAATTTCGTTGTGTAATTAGACGTCAGACAAGAGATAACCATTTTATGTTTTAAATTCCTTGTCTGATATTAGTGATGTTATGCATCTCTTCCTTCATGGGGATATAAAATCTCTTCTTTCTTAGGAGATCAGCACAAGGCAGGACATCATTGCAAGCACCAAAATTTCTGCCACACCAATTGTAGAGAGTAATCATAGTTTTCTTCCCCAATCCAAAACAAAGAATGTCAAACCCGTCAAGCTCTAATTGGGATCCTATGAATCACCTCATGATCCTTTTTGTCAAAGATGTTATTTATCAATTGAATGATCCATCTCGAATTAAATTAGTCAAAATATGATTTCAGATATCGTGATAGAAAAAAATTGAATAATCCGGTGCAAAAAGGTCTTGTGCTCACCTTAGGTTGCTTTCAAGAGGAGCTACAACACTGAGAAAAGGATGGGTCTCATCTGCTGCCTAGGGATCGTTCCAAATCTCACCATATGCTACCTCGTTTGACTAGATCTTTTGCTGCCCATAGGCTTCGCCATATGAGGCTCCAACCACATGCTCCTTGGAAAGTACTTGGCTTTTAGAGTTGAAGCAATAGTGAATCAGGATCTGAAATTAACTTCCACACTCAGCTTCCCCAATGTTGCAAGGTGTCACGTCCCTTGTTTCCACCATAATTATTACAAGGCGATGCGTCTCTTGAAAATTTCACATTGAAATTCAGAATTTAAATTATTTATGATTTTTCTAATGTTTGTCTTATTTTATAATAAAATAAAGTGACCGACTAATTTCAATTTTTAAAGAGTTAAGAGGAGTTTGTAAATTTTTTTTTTTTTAAATATGATGTACATCATACTTATTATAATAATATGCAAAATTTGAAAACGAAAAGAAATTCCATATTTTGGGAATAAAAATCGCTCTTTCACAGATTTTAATGTTTTCTCACGTGGGGCCATGAGTGCTCTGCACGGGTAAAAAAGGAAGATTTCTTAACTTTTTGTGTAGTTTACTGAGAGTTATTTTATCAAAAAAATCACAATTCTTTTATTGTTTAGTAAACTTTATTATTGTTTTTAATTTTATATTGTTTATTTATCTAATTTACTTATATTATACCATTTGATCTATTTATATTTAAAATAATATATAATAAATATATTTTTACGTTTAAAAAAGTGGGCCAGTGTTCTTCAATTGCCACGTTTAAGTATGCACGAGGCTTATAGATAAAAATATATCCATCATTCTTTTATATTATATTAATTACTATTTAAAATTATATTTTAATTAATTTAATATAAATACTCATTACATTTATTTTAAGAATAATTCTCTCAATATAATATTTTTTATTTTTAAATTTTGAATCTAAAAATGCACTCATTATACTGAGGAATGAGTGAAATTTTTGTAATTTTAGATATTATTCGAACAATAAATACTACTATCAGTCACTTGGAGTCAAGTTCAGAATTGACTCTAAAAGAAAAAAAATTTAAAACAATCTTTGCATAAAAGAAATCAGAGAAATAACCCATGTCAGTCGAGTTTTCAATGGTCGATCAATACTATTCATATGTCATTCGTATGTTAATTGACTGTTTAAAATTCGATCAATATTGTTCATATAGAGGTTGATCGAGTATTGAACACTCGACCAATTTGTGAATAGTACATGATTAGTATTAATCTAGTTTTAAAAATTTGATCAATTTGAATCAATTTTTGGATATGTTTGTCTCGATAGTTTTTTTAAGATTTTTTTTTTTTTTCGGATCCGCATTTGGCTCCAGCCGCTCGGTATGGCCGGAAAGAAAAAAAACATTCACGTTATCGTGGCCGGTCACGAAACGGGTTCGGGCGCCCTAAACCCTACACGACACACGCCGCAGCCTCCCCTTCTTTTCCTCGTTCTCAAACCGCGCATCATCGAGGGTAAAACCCCCCCTTCTCTCTCTCTTCCCCTCTGGAACTTGTTGCTTTTCTCTCTCTAGGCCGACACCATGCCGAAGCACTACCGACCTCCGGTACTCTTCGATCATCGTCTCAACTCCTTTTATTCTTATTAATATTATTATTATTATTTGTTCCTTGTGAGTTTGTTTCTCAAATTTGAACTAACTTGTTTGTTTGATGTTTGCTTCTTTTCAGGGTAAGAAGAAGGAAGGAAATGCCGCCAAGTACATCACAAGATCCAAAGCCATCAAATATCTTCAAATCAATCTTCGTCTCTTCAGGTCTGTTCTCTTTTCCTCTCTTGAATAACTGTGAGGATTGAATTTACGCATAGAACTTCAAATAACAACTTAGGGTTTTAGAGAGAAATAAGTCATGTGGTTGAACCCTAGAAGCTGCAGATAGTAGCCGTAATTGCATGTGCGGCACTAGGACCCGGGGGGTGCTTGCCCCCTGAAATTTTAAGGAAAAATTTGTAAATATAATTTCAAAAATTACAATCCCAAATATTCTTTGCCCCTAAAAATTATAATCCTATCCCGTTCAAATTATTACTGCAAGTGCATGTCGTATCTAAATTTTTGTATTCGCCCCTGTAAGATACTCTGATATTTGGCATACTTAGGTGTCCGTGAATGGATTTATATGTTTATTTAACCTTGAAAACACCTCACGCTTGGTTTAGTTTCAGGCCTCTGCTTGTTATGCTGGGAAATCACTTTTCTGATTCTGTTGTTCGAGTGTAATATCAAATATTGTTATTTTTTCCCCAACAAGGACAGGTTGCCAGCTATTAGAAAGAAAAGTTAAGAAGATACAATCTATTTGGAAGTTACTTTCCCGAATTTTTATTCTATTTCTAAAAATTTCCCATTTTGCATTGGCTTCTAGGAAGTTATTTTATGTTAAACAAGCACCACCCAAGTTTGTTTTTGATCAGATGCTATTTTATATGTAAAATTCTTGAGTAAAACGAGCACATTTATTATTCTGTATGTGAGACACAATATATACTTAAAGCACATCACACTAATAGATAGCTAAAGAGACCAACAAAAGGTTCACTCAAGGTTCAAATTGTGGTGGTAATGGCGTCATGCTCTTTCCAACATCCAGAACAACAATGACTTATATTGTGCGCTTGCTTGGGTCAATAAACTTTTTCAGGAGGCTATGCATACTCAAGGGTATCTTCCCACGAGACCCAAAGAAGAAGGTGGAAGGGAATCACAAAACTTACTATCACATGAAGGACATTATGTTCCTTGCACATGAACCCTTGCTGGAGAAGTTTAGAGACATGCGGGCATATGATAAGAAGGTGAAGAAGGCTTTTGCAAAGAAGAATCGGGACCTCGCAGCTCGCCTTATGACTCGCAAACCTACTTATACACTTGATAGGCTTATTAAAGAGAGGTGCTGATTTCATGTGTTTGTTTATCTGATTTATGGTACCAATGCTCTGAAAGTGACAAGTTGTCGTGGTTGGTACTAGGTATCCAAAGTTTGTTGATGCGCTTAGGGATCTAGATGACTGTCTCACCATGGTGCATCTTTTTGCTGCTCTTCCTGCTCTTGAGAGTGAAAAAGTTGAAGTAAAGCGAATTCATAACTGCCGAAGGTTTTATATAACCCTTTACCCTCTTCTGAATATAACTGAAAGAAAATTTGTTTGAATAGTTTTTTAACTTTATCTTGGTTATTTAACCATTCCCCTGTTATTATAGCATTTTTATGATCTACAGCCAATCATTCTTACTGCATTTGCTCTTCAATTAAAACCAGGTTGAGTCATGAATGGCAAGCCTATATTTCTCGGACTCATAAACTGCGAAAAACCTTTATATCTGTGAAAGGCATTTATTATCAGGTACTAGCACTTAAAATGTTATGTGTGTCCATGTTATTTGGTCTCATGTATCTTTATGTTAAAAATTTGTTATCTGAACCTTCACAGGCTGAGGTTGAGGGCCAAAAGATCACATGGTTAACTCCTCATGCTCTGCAGCAAGTCTTGACTGATGATGTTGATTTCAATGTCATGTTAACCTTCTTGGAATTCTATGAGGTTACTTTTCATAGCTTTTTATATCATTCATAAGATTTTCATTTGTGTTGGTTTTTTTCCCTCTGAAGAAATGTATGTTACATTGCGTCATTTTTTTTTGGGACTATTCAGACTTTCAGACACTTTATTCTCTTTGCTATCATCCCTTATTTTCTTTTTCCTTTGGAAGTTGCAGACACTTCTTTCTTTTGTCAATTTCAAGCTTTATCATTCCATTAATGTGAAGTATCCACCAATTCTCGACCCCCGATTGGAAGCATTAGCTGCAGGTATGATCCACTGATCAGACCTTATTATGGGTATTTTTATGCATAGATGATGTTATAATTGGTTTTGCCTAATGTTTATCGGATGCTCTGCTTGTCACTAACATTTTTCAATGCAAGCTGCAGATCTTTATGCATTATCAAGATTTGTGGCTGCTCAAACCAAGCCCATGCAGTTGCTAGAATCACAAGCTGTTGGTTCATCTGGTTCTGATCAAGTTGAGGCCTCAAAATCAGGGTCACATGCAGAGGAATCTGAATTACGACTTGCTCAACTGCAACATCAACTTCCTTCTAATGAACCTGGAGCATTAATGCATCTAGTGAAAGATGCTGTAGATGAGGATGAAGATGATGAAGAAACAAAGGAGTGTAAAAATCTGTTTAAAGATTTTACATTCTTTTTGAGTAGAGAGGTACGAATGTTGGTGTTCCTGTTCATGGAACTGTATTAATTTTGTTTTTGCCCTTCCCTTAGCAGCTTATATCATTTAGGTTAGTGCAACAGTATCTCATTTTTGGGATGTGGGTTGGCAAATGATGCAGGGAGAAGTGTGGATGTTGCAAAGAAGGAAAGAAAATAGTTTTAAATATGTCAGGCATAGCAAGAAAATGGACCAAGAATAAACTGACTCTGCAAGTTGTTGAACTTAAGCGATTTTGATTTCAGTTTTTTTGTTTTGTTTTGTTTTTTTTTTTTTCATTTTCATTATGGATGAATTTTTCATTTTTAAGTGTTAGGGCTTAAAGAGAGTGGGGCAGGCTTGAAGGCATACCAATTATTATCAGGGTTTTCATTTATTTGTTGTGGGTTGGTGATGTCAAACTGTTGACTTGTTCATAGGGTTGGTTAAGGGGTCTTTGCACCCAACACGGTGCATTATGATTGTATGTTATTCTTTTTTCAATACATTTAGTTTTATGTGTCCCCTAATTACTCCTCCCCATGCATGACTGTAGAACATCTAATGTGGGTGGTTTAGTAACTCATCAATTAGCAAAAATTGCCACTAGGAAATTGGGGATCTTACAAGTATTGTATTTCAAGTGGTCCAACTTCATGAAACTGGGAAGTCCGCACCATTACGGTAGTTTTGGTTTTCCGTATTTATTGGTTAACCAATAGGCTAGATGGAATTTAGATAGTTTTTAGTGGGCAATATTGCTATATTTTCTCTTGTAAACACTTCAACTCATCTTTTACATATTTGCTAGATGCTGTCTCTGTTATGGTTGAATGTTATGGTTATGTTATGTTCATATGTTTTCACAGATGCATTAATCATTGTCCAGGTTCCCAGAGAGTCTTTGCTTTTTGTAATTTCAGCATTTGGTGGTTTGGTTTCTTGGGAGGGAGATGGGGCCCCTTTAAAGGAATCTGATCAAAGCATTACGCATCAGGTATGCTTTAAGTATAAATGCAATTATGTAGATCCATGCTGCTCCAGTTGTCTTGCACTACTGTGCTTGAATGTAGACTACTGCAACCAGTTCATTGCTGGCCTTTTGATGAATATTAACTGCTTAGATCCACTGGGATATTTGTTCATTGCACTGATTTATTTTGACCCAGATAAATTATTGGGTGCCTGATTTAAAGTTATTATCTTGTCTGAGTTTCTTGCTCTTTGTTATTCTACACAAGAAGTTTTAATCCGCGGTATGCCAATGCAGAAGGGAAAATGATTGTTATTTTATGTAATAGTTCAGTTTCAGGCTTAAACCTGAATAGATTAAGTAATCTTGCTACCTGTCCCTCCTTTTGGTAAAATGTTTCTCTGCTGTAGGAATTAAAGCCTACTGTATTTCCATGTATCAAAGATAATCATTTCCTTTTTGTTGGCAGATTGTTGACAGGCCTACTCAGGGACATTTATTCCTGTCAAGAGAATACATTCAGCCACAGTGGGTCTATGATTGT
The DNA here is from genome assembly GCA_037126225.1 of Dillenia turbinata. Taxonomy (NCBI): domain Eukaryota; kingdom Viridiplantae; phylum Streptophyta; class Magnoliopsida; order Dilleniales; family Dilleniaceae; genus Dillenia; species Dillenia turbinata. The sequence continues at coordinate 25,572,019 of JBAMMX010000014.1, forward strand.
GTGAATGCAAGGATCATTTTGCCAACTGAGGGTTATTTGGTGGGAAAGTAAGTTTGAGCAAGCATAACATGACATGCCTTGTTTTGGTGTTGAATGCCTATGTTTTACTCTTCTCTTTCCTGTTCTCATGTTCCTTGCCAAGTATGGGATAAACTATGGCAACTATTTCTTGTCTGATTGCATGCGCATTCTCACACGTACACACAGTTTCCACGAGGAATATTTTATGCAGCTTTTTCAACCTTGAGTTCAGTGTGGCAACTAACCACACTACTACTTTCCACTGAATTAAGTTTTATGCACACAATTTCCCCTTGTTTTTCTCGACATCAGAGTCAATCTGGCAAGAACAACTTCTAATGTTAGTATTTTGAATTCAGGATTCCTCCACCTCATTTATCTCCTTTTGTTGACAATGAGGCTGAAGGTTATATTCCCGAGTATGCTGAGACCATCAAAAGATTACTGGCTGCTGCAAGAAAAGAAATCCTGCCATTACCAGGAGTCGGGAAGGAAGATATGGACGATCCTCAAAATTTGCTTGTTGAAGGAATTATTAGTCGAGCTGAAGCTAATAAAGTTGCTGAGAGAACTCAAAAGGTATGTTCCTCATGAACGCTTCAGTGGCGCTAACCTTGCATGATTAGTATTGCTTAGAAGCTTGTAGTTTGTTAATCTGCCTACATCATTGGGTAGGAGGGGACATAGAAAAGGTAAAATGAAAATTTTGGGGGCTTGGGAAGGTATGGTAGGAAAAATATTGCAGAAGGTTTTTTGGGCTCTTGATTAGATTCTTTACCATCTTCAATGTATTGTAAGGCATTCTTGGAGGTTTGCTACTCTTGTTAAGTACATCTGATATCTCTTTCATGATTTTCTACAAGGATTGATTTGAAAAATTTTGCAGTATCTATTTTGTGAGATTACATTCTGCACTATTAACTGACTGTTTATTTTTTTTTTTTTTTGGGTAATGCTATTGACCGACTATAGACACCATTGGGTGAACTCCTGGCTAAGTTGGTTTATGCTAACACTGGAATTTGTTGATTTCTTTGCCCTTTGAGTATATCATTATTATTTTGTTATTTTTGTTCTCTTCTCTTGGAACAACCTTCTCAATATTTCCGAGTTAGTATTATTTTTGTTATAGTTCAATTCAACAGATCAATTGATGTATGTTTCTTCATATTATATATATTTCCATGGATTGTGTTTGGTTGAGGTGCAAAAGGTCTTATCAACAATATATCAATTATAAGCTTTATGGGCATAGTGAGAGCTGTAGCAATATCTTATCTCATATTTTCTTGTAGTTTATTGGAAGCCAGCCAAAAATGAAAGGCGCTGCTCAGTCACAAACATTTAGTCTTCTCCTTTTGGTTGTTATCGAGTGTTGTCCCTGGTATTTGCATGAGAATAGAACTGAACTAAAATGATTTTTGGCATTTTTTCTGCCTTCCCTGTGCTTTGGACTCTATATTCTTCTCGAGAACTGTGTTGCTCAGGCTAAAGCTGAAGGTGGAAATTTTGAAATTTTTTGCAGATGAAAGCTCTCGAGCAGCAGTACCATGATGAGCTGAAAATTGAACTTCAAGGTGTTGGGTATTCGTCTGCCCCAAGTGCGATCACTCAAAACACCAGTGAGGATGCTGAAGCTAAAGAAGAATCTGGTCCTAATTTGAATCAAATTGCTGAGGATGCTGCTAGCATGGCAAAGGTTGCCATGCCGCGTAAAAAGAGGAGACTTTATGAAGCTATGCAGGTATATTTGTTGTCCCATTTATATCATTTCCTTCCGTTTGCTGGGTATCACCTTAAATCGCCAGAAAAGTCATCAGCAATGGCACTTACATGTCTCTTGTGTCCCAGATTTCAAAAGCGAGAAAGCAGGACAAAGTTAATCTTCTCAAGGAAAGGAGGAAGAAACTCGCAGCTGCGGACACCTGAACATGACTTTGGTGACAATGGACTTGATTTATATATAATGCCTGTGTTTTATTTCAGATTGTATACCTTTTCCTCTTGTGCTGACAAATTTGAACACTGTCAATGGACTTTCCCATTGGCTAAAATTTTGGTCACTTGTATGATCAGGCATTATTATGACTCTCCCTCTCCCTCCCTCTCCCCCCCTCTCTCTCTCTCTCTCACACCGTGATCATCCCATTTTTAATGAAATATTGGATTTAAATTATAATTAATATTTTTGACTTAAGTGGACCGACTTTTGTATGGTTGCAATGTTGTTTTGAGTACAACACAAGCCTTTTTGTTTCGTTCTCAATAAGAATGTGCCACAGCACTCCAAATGTGAAAACGGTTACCCTTTCCTCTTCTTTTTCGATTGTTGCGATTCATGATATATAGAAATTTTTAAAACTATCGTTTTCTATTTTCAAAATGATTTTTATTTTCGAAATGTGTGTATACACTAAATTAATTAATATTTGTATAAAAATTTTTATTTATATATTTTTTATATTTAATAAATTATTTATTTATTTATAATTTATAATTTTATATTATTTATTTTATGATTGATAATTATATATTTGATCATCTTATATTCTTATTATAAAAAATGAATATTCTATTATTTTCATAAAAATTTATATTTATATAAAGATCTTTATATCTTTTTTTTTAAATATTTAAGTATTTACTTATATTTTTGTTTTTTGTATTTTTATAAAGTGTTGTGTTTTCGTTTTTGTGCAATCTAAGTCATCACTTTTAATGTATAAAAATTTCTCAACATTAACATTTCTTTTTTTCTGAAACGTTTTTCATTTTTTGAAATTTATAAATATATTAAATTAATTAATATTTATATAATAATTTTTTTATTTTTTATATTTACATGTTTTTTTTTTATTTAATGAATTATTTACTTATTTTAGATTTTTATTATAATATACTAATATTTTATTATTTTTATAAAATAATTAGTATTTATATAAAATTTCTATGTAATTTATATTTAGTATTTTGCTTTATATTTTCGTTTCTTTTATTTTTAAAATTATTTTAAGAAGGACCGTTTACGCGAAAGTGCCGTTTCCCCAATTTTTCGTTTCCGTTCCGTCCGTTTGCGAGCGAACGTTCGTCACAGCAAAAAATAAATCCGTTTCCGGGAAAAGCCTCTTCAAAACCGTGTTTGAAAAATTGAAATCAAGTATTTCAGGATTTCACTTTCCCCTCCGTCCATTTCAGATTCAAAATCTCCTCCCCGCCCTCTCTCTATCCCTAGGTTTATGGATTTTGCTAAGCTGAAGTTCATTATTGGTACCCTCTCGCTCTCTCTCTCTCTGTCTGTCTACGTATTTGCTTATCTTTTTCCGGTAGTGATTCTAATTTTGTCTAATTTTGAGTATTCTATTGATTCTAATTTTCTACAAGGTTGATGTTCGTTGCTGTTTCTATTGATTGCTCCACTAATTGTATATCTCGCCCGTTTTTTCTTTTGGGTGAGCTTCTCTTCCTGGAAATATTTGTTGCATAAATAATGTCTAAATAATTGTAAATCTCTTGTGGTGAGTGTATCTTAGAATCGCAATTTTAATGAGTTTCGGCATCAGACAAACAAACAACGTTGTAGTTGCGCTAATACTCCGAAAAAAAGTGCAAAATTTGTTAAACCCAAAATGACAATATTATAAAATTTATTAAACTTAGTTGGGTTTCGGCGTGTGTTGTGCTGTGTTATGTCTGTATCCGTGTTTTATAGAAAATAGATAATAGAATTTAGAATGTGTAGGAAAGAAAATGTTGTGCTGTAGTAAAAATGTACATGTATTACTATCAAGAAAATAGCTATATACGTTCCTAATGCTCAAATTTTTGCACACTCACACTTAAAAAACTTTGAAATAATTGCAAACTATTCACAGATGATCATTGTAGACATAAACACGAGAAAGAGTCTTCGGTTTGTTACCTATTTTGGTGAGAGTTGTTTGTGGTGATAAGATTTACCTGTAATGGCTTTCTTCACTTTGGCAATGGAATGCTTGACCTTTGATCCAACCCCAGAGAGTATATTATGATGTTTCTTGTGTGCTGCTTTTTCATCCATATCTCTATGAGCTTCCACCACGACCGGAGCATCTGAGCCCGAGTCTGCCTTTTTATGTTCTTCCTCGTCTTCTTCGCATTCTCTCTCTTCATCTGTTAATAGTTCTTCTACGTGGAATTTTTCTCCTTCTTTTGTGTGCATTTCCTCTGCACAGACCATTTGACCCTCGTCCTCAGTCAGCTTTTCAGTTTCATGGAGATGTTCTCTTATTGATCTCTCCATGAGGTCAAATAATGAAGCATGTGCTGAGGTATCTGGTATTGAAGCATCAATATGTTCTTCAAGTACCAAACCATGCTGTTTCTGAGTCCCGATGATCTCATTTCCTGTACTTGTTTCTCCTTTCTGGATTGTTTCTCTTAGCCATAAACTTTCCAGCTCCCTTGTACAAAGCATTTGCTTTTTCTGGTCAAACTGCAGAGTGCTATCGCTTTGGGCTGAATTTGCTTCGAATTGTTTGAGCCTGTTATCGTCCTTATGGCTTCCTGTGTTATCATTGTATAAAGAAGTAACATCTGTGCTCTTTTTGCAAGTCATAATGCTTTCACCAGTGGGCATTTCACTGACCAGACTTTCAGAAGCATCCTCTCCTTTGCCACCTTGCCTTACTGGCAGCAGTTCTTCAGCTACCACACAGGCAGTTGGTGGAGCACTTAGCATTTTATTCACCCTTCCTCATTTTTAATTTTCTCGATTTCAATTGACTCTTTGGGTTCCCATTCATGCTTCATGACCGCCAACTCAGGTGCCTTAATCTGCAAAAACCACCAATTTTTCAGATAAATATTTGATGGATTTTTTTAAGAGATTGAAAATACTTAAATCAAAAATCAAGAAAAGTACCTTGGAGCATGTTTTATTTATTTATTTATTGGAAAACTTATTGATGTCGTGTTTGTGTATTACTCTGTATACTTGTTCATGATGCACATTTTATAGATATTTAACAATAAATAGATACAAATGCCTGATTCAATGAGGTTCGGTTTTTTAAGGAGTGAATGTTTAGTTTAAGGTAATCTGACCTCTTCATTTGGAATAGACGATCCTGTGTCAGTCTCCGCACTGATTGGCTTGTCATTTTGACCTTCCACATCCACTTCAATTCCCATTTCATTTAGTTTCATTTCTAGTGCTGCTTCTTCCAGAATGCTCTCTTCAGCTGTGTCATTCCTGTTAGAAACAATATCAAGAGCTTCATTGCTACTTGGTCTTTGAGCCTTCTGACTTGCACTATCTTCACATTGCTGAGCCAACTACATGGACAAAAATGCATTTATGTTTCAGGACTTCAGAATAAGAGAATGATATGAAATTCCCACTTTTGATTTTCTGACCTGTTCAACTTGAGTTTCAGAATCTGTGATGATACTTGCTGTATTAGTCTTCTCTCGTGGATAGTTAGCAGGGGTAGGCTCATCTTCTTGGGGGCTGTCTTTAATTACGTCCCCTGTAGAGACTTGGTGAGAGTCCTTGGCATCTACTTTTTCTTGCAAAACCTGTTTTAACTATTAGGTCTATATGTGTCAAATCAGAAGAAGAAACCGTGCAATTATTGATCAAAATGTGTTAAAGAGTTCTGACCTCTTCTTTTGAAATCTTGTTCTTTGGTTCTTCAGTTGCAGTACTTGTCTTATCAGACCAGTTCTCTTTAGCAGTTAAATCAGTTGTTACTGCTTCAAGATTCTTTTCCACAGCTTCTAGGTAGCTGTCTTTAATTTCTTCACCTGCAAAGACTTTTGTTGTTGTTGTTGCTTTGGCTTCATTGCCTCTTAGCGATTCATCTCCTGGACAATTTTCTTTGACTATTTCATCTAGAGAGGCTTGCTGAGACTCCTCAGCAACTACTAATTCCTGCATAATCTTTTTTAGTTAATCGATTTCTATGTTTCAGATGGAAAAACAAGGCAATGATGATAAGGGTCATTCATTTTACCTCTTCAGTTGAAATTTCATTCTTTAGTTCCTTTTTCCCTATAATTGTCCTCTCAAATTCATTCTCTTCAGCTGTAATATCAGTCATTGCTGTGTCCAGATTCTTTTCATTGGCCTCATTGTCTTCTGATTTGGTGGGAACATTACTTTTCTGACTTTCAAGCACGAAGTCAAGTGACCTTGTGGCCATCTCCATCTCAGTTTTGGAAGCTTCTTTGGACATTTCATTCTGCTCTCCTGGCAGTTTTTCTCCTATCGACTCAGTAGTTTCCGTCTCTAGGTGCTCTTTTCCTTTTTCAGCTTCTTCTGATTTGCAGACTGGTTCATGGCTTTGGATTTCTGGTCCAGATTCAGGAGCTTTTTCAGTCTTCTCTAGCTCAAGGTTGGGGGCTTCATCCTGCTTTCCATCCCCATCCAGAAAATTCTCTTGAATGGAAAATTCACTTGCAGCCTCAATTAGCTCTTTCTTTGTTCCATCTTCTTGTGATCTGGTGACCATTTCAGTTTCCTGGTCTGTGGGAAATGAATCAAGAGCCTTTTTACTAATTTCCAGCTCCAAGTAAGATGCTTCTTCACGCATCTGACACTGCTTTTCTGGCATATTATCAACTGCCAACTCAGTTGAAATCTCATTCTTTTCTTCTTCATTTGCCGTGACTGTCTTCTCATACAGGTTCTCTTCAGCAGCCACATCAGTTGTTACTGCTTCAAGATTCTTTTCAGTGGCTTCATCCTCACCTAATGGTTCAACTTCTTTGGTTTCATCCTCTCTCAGGGATTCATCTGCTTGAAGGCTTTCTTTAATATCTTCAATCATGATAACTTGTTGAGAGTCCTCAGCCTCTACTCTTTTGTGCTCAACCCGCTTTAGATGATTGTTTGATATGATAAAATGCAAAGAGGAATGAGTAATGTGAATAACTAATGGTGGAGTCTATTCTGACCTCATCATTTAAAATCTCATGCTTTACTTCTTCATTTGCTGTAAATGTCTTTTCATGGTGGCCCGATTCAGCAGTTGAACCATTTGTTGCTTCAAGAGTCTCTTTGTTGATTTCATCCTCCCTCAACAATTCATCTTCTTGACAGCTTTCTGCAACATCTTGATCTACAGAGGCTTGCTGAGAGTCTCTAGCAACTACTAATTCCTGCACATCTTTCTTTTGAATATGATTGATATGGGTCAGATGGAAGGAGAAGAAATAATGACCAAAAGTATAAAGAGTTTATATTCATTTTACCTCTTCTGGCATAGGTTTAGGAGCTTTTTCAGTGTTCACTGGCTCAAGATTGGAGGTTTCATCCTGCTTCCAATCCACTTCTGGAAAATTATCTTGAACTGCTGATTCACTTGTAGCCTCAACAAGCTCTTTCTTAGCTTCACCTTCTTCTGATTTGCTGGCCAATTCATTTTTCTGATCTGGGGAAATAGAATCAAGAGCCTTTTCATTCTTTTCCAACTCTACATATGATGCTTTGTCAAGCTTCTGACCCTGCTTTTCTGGCAAATTTTCAATTGCCAACTCAGTTGGTGCTATCTGAAGATGCTCTTCTCTACTCTTTGTCTCTTCTGACTCTGTGACTTCCTCATGAGGCTCTACTACAAGTATAGATTCAGAAGCCTGAATCTTCTTAAATACTGCATTGGAGTCTTCCTCATGCTTTTCAGCCACTTCTTCCAACAAATTTTCTTTATTTGCAGACTCTGGCATCACATCCTCAAGAATTTTCAACTGTGTCTCACTTTCTTCGGATTTGCTTGATGTTTCATTCCCCTGGACTTCATGCACGAGTTCGAAAGCCTTTTCATCCTCTTTAATCTTCAGCTCAGCTGCTGCTGCCTTGATATGCTCCTTCTTGATTCCAGTTCCTACCTGTGCAGGCTTAACGAAACAGGAAGTGGTAGGGTTAGCATAACGAGCTTCTTGATATTCCTGGTTGATTCTCTCTGCAGTTGCATCTTTGTGGTAGTTGAGTTTTTCATCATCCATGAGATTTCCAGCACTATAAGCATCTGGAGAGGAAGAACAGCTTTCTTCATGTGTTTCAATGTTTTGATCAAGCTGCTTCTCAGGAACCACACTATCAACTATTTTGTCTTCTTTGTTGCCTGCCCTTGTAGGTTGCATGTCTTCAGATTCTGTAATTTTAGTCTGTGGGTTGCAATCTGTTTTGTTTTTCTCTTCATCATCAACCTGAACAATTTTGTTATTGCCATTGGAATTCATTAGGTCCCATGTGTTCGGTAGAAATCCTAGCTCAGGCCTAACAGAAAAACTTCTTCATTTTATGCTGTTATCATGGTCATTATGATTCTGAGAATTTATGAGACTTATGAAAATGTTTAAATGAACTAAATTGAAATATATGTCAGGGCAGCCAAAAGCCTGGTTTACTTGTTTCAGCAAGGTCCTTTTGAGTGAGGAAGGTGCAATTCACCGGATCAGGTTATACTCTTGCACTTAATAGTGGTGAGACTTAACTATTTCCAACTATTTTAGGAAATGAGCTTACTTGAATTGAGTAGGAAGTGTATGTATTTACATCAAATCTTTAAAGGTTGGTGCTTATGAACTCTGACCTTTGCTGTATTTTAATTAGGTAATCAGAATCGAAGGATCTAAATACTGGTGCATTGTGATCATCTAATATGCCACATTGTGTTGATGTTGTGCTATGACCTACAATACCTAGTATTCCTGTAAACAATTGAAAGTTTATATCCCGGAACTTCTGCTTCTCACTATTTACAAGAATTTAAGTGACATGACAGTAAATGAAAGGTATGCAAAGTCTGATCTATTTTACCTTTTGTTCGTCCTGTGCTGCTTTTAGAACACTCTCTTTAACTGTCTCTGGCAAATCAGAGTCTGGAACAGGATTTTGACAAGTCACTGGTCCCTGCTGTTGCTCACTCGTACCCCCTTCACAATTCTGAGGCAACTGCATAAACAGTAAATCTTGAGTTCCCTAATGTTGCAACATGTGAACTTGAATAGGAAGAAAATAAGTATAACTTTTCTGACCTCTTCATTTTGAGTTCCTTCTGCAATTATAAATGTCTCACTAGACTTTCCTCCTAGGTAGCTCTTAGCATTAGATCCATCTTCATGGAGTATCTCTTTGATTTCTTCACCTGGAGACACTAGGTGATAGTCCTGGGAAGCTGCAGATTCTGACATACCCTGCTTTAAATCACCCAAGTTAATATGCTGCAAACAGAAGGACAAGAAAAGGAGAAATTACTTCAAATTCTAACATCACAAGCCTATTATCCCCTACCTCTTTGCTACAGATTTCTCTCTTAGTTTCCTCAGTCACTATAATTCTCTTTCCACACTGGTTTTCTTCAACTTTCAGTTCAGCTGCTGCTACCTTTAGATGCTCATCCTTGATTTCATTCCCTTCTAGTTCTGTCGGTATTTGACCACTCTGAACTTCTGGCCGAGATTCCAAAGCCTTCTCGGTTTTCACCAGCTCCAGGTCATTTGTAGCGGCTTCATCCAAATTCATACCGTGCCCATCTGGAAAATTTTCCTCAATTGTTTGCTCAGCATTTGGTGAGAAGTTCTTTTGTGGTTGTAATTTCTTCTGCTTCAGGACTATGAACTTCTGTAATTTCTTCTGCTGTGATGGGTGCTTCAGGACTTTGAACTTCTGTAGCATATTCATCAGCTGTTCCCTTCTTAGTATGTGTACTCATTTCTTCCTCAACCTTTTCAACCAGTTCTAGTAATTTCTTTCCCACTGGCAACTCTGTTTCTGCAGCCCCAAGAATCTCCACCTTGGTCTCATTCTCTTCTGTTTCAGGAAGTATTTCATTCTTCTGAACTTTGGTCCTGGATTCCAACGGTTGTTCAGTTTTTTCTTCCAAGTCCATTCGAGATTCTTCCTCAAGCTTTTCTCCCTGTTCCTCTGGTAAATTTTCTTCGATTTGCAACCAAGTTGAGGCTGCGGTCAGCTTCTCTACCTTGCCTTCAGTTTCTGATTCTGAGACTTCTTCAAGTCTTCCAACCTCAGGCACAGATTCAAAAGCCTTCTCAGTCTTCTCTAGTTCAGCATTTGATGTTTCTTCGGTTTTATGAATATTCTGTTCAACAGTTGGTTCAGCAGTTCGTGCAGTGAGAGTTTCTTCGTTGGTTTCATTTTCTTCTGCAAATTTGGGTGTTTCACAACTATGAGCAATCAGCAATTCAGTTTCTTTTCCAACCAGTTCCAGTATTTTACTTTCAACTGGTAACTCAGTTTCCGCAGCCCCGGGGATTTCTGCCTTGGTCTCGTTCTCTTCTGTGTCACCAAGAATTTCATTGTTCTGAACTTGGGCCTCCGAATCAAAGGCCTGTTCAGTTCTTTCCAACTCTGTACTTGGTTCTTCCTCAAGCTTTTCACCTTGCTCCTCCAGTAGATTTTCTTCAACAGGTGACTGAGTTGTAGCTGCATTCAGCTGTTCTTTCTTGCCTCCAGTTTCTGATTCTTTGTGTTCTTTAGGACTTGCAACTTCAGGCATAGATTGCACAGATTCAAATGACTTGTCAGTCTTATCCAGCTCCTCATTAGAGGCTTCTGTGGAGTTTCCACCTTTTTGTTCATGGATAGTCTCTTCAGCTGTTTGCTTAGCAATTGGTGCGCTGGGAATATCTTCGTTGGTCAGAGTTTCTGCTGCTACAGTGAATTCCTCACTACTTTGAGCTTTTGCAGCAGATTCAGGAGCCTCTTCCTTCTTAATCTTGATGATGGACTCTCCCTTGATGTTTTCTACCAGTTCTAGTATTTTCTTTTCAACTGGTAACTCAGTTGCTGCAGCTGGAAGTGTCTCTGTCTTGGTCTCATTCTCTTCTGTTTTTTCAAGAATTTCATTCTTCTGAACTTGGGTCTCTGACTTGAGGCCCTGTTCAGTCTTTCCTGACTCTAAACTAGATTCTTTCTCGATCTCTTCACCCTGCTCCTCTGGTAGATTTCCTTCAACTGGCAACTGAGTTGTAGCTGCATTCAGCTGTTCTTTCTTGCCTCTAGTTTCTGATTCTGTGAGTTCTTCTGGACTCCCAACTTCAGGTATTAATTCAAAAGACTTTCTGGTCTCTTCTGGCTCATTGTTAGAGGCTTCTTTGGAGTTTCCACCACGTTGTTCATGAAAAGTCTCTTCAACTTTAAGCTCAGTAATTGGTCTGCTGAGGATTTCTTTGGCTACAGTGGTTTCTTCACAACTGTGAGCTTCTGCAGCAGGAGCCTCTTCCTTCTTAATCTTCTTACTGTCGTCTTCAACCTTTTCAACCAGTTCCAGTAATTTCCTTTCAACTGGTAACTGAATCTCTGCAGCTCTGAGAATCTCTGCTTCAGTTTCATTCTCTTCTGTTTCAGCAAGTACTGCATTCGCTTGAACTGGGGCCTTGGGTTCAAAAGCTTTTTCGGTCTTTTCCAAGTGCTCAGTAGTTTCATCCTTGGGCTTCTCACCTTGCACCCATGGTGGATTTTCTTCTACTGGCAACTCAGTTGCACCTGCATCTAGTTGTTCTCCCTTTTTTTTTTTTTTTTTTTTTTGGGGGCCCCCTGGTTTTGGGCTTCCCCCCCCCCCCTTTTTGGTCTTTTCCAGCGGCAAAGTAGTTTCTTCCTTGAGCTTCACACCTCGCTCCTGTAGTGAATATTCTTCAACTGGAAACTCAGTTACAGCTACATCTAGTTCTTCCTTGCTTGTGGTTTCTGATTTTGAGAGAGCTTCAAGGCTCTGGACTTCAGCTGCATCTATTTCGGGCATTTCCGACTGTAAAGCGGTTTCTTCCTTGGGCTTATCACCTTGCTCCTGTGGTGAATTTTCTTCGACTGGCAACTCAGTTACAGCTGTATCTAGTTGTTCTTCTTTGCTTTTAGTTTCTGACTTTGAGAGAGCTTCATGGCTCCGGACTTTAGCTGCATCTATTTCGGTCTTTGTCCACTGCAAAGTAGTTTCTTCCTTGGGCTTCTCATCTTGCTCCTGCGGTGGATTTTCTTCAACTGACAACTCAGGTACAGCTGCATCTAGTTGTCCTTCCTTGATTATAGTTTCTGATTTTGAGATAGCTTCAAGGCTCTGGACTTCTGCTCCATGTATTTTGGACTTTTCTGACTGCAAAGCAGTTTCTTCCTTGGGCTTCGCACCTTGCTCTGGTGGTTGATTTTCTTCAACTGACAACTTAGTAACAGCTGCATCTGGTTGATCTTGCTTGCTTGTAGTTTCTGATTTTGAGAGAGCTCCGAGGGTCTGGACTTCTGCTGTTGATTCAAAGTCCCTTACATTTGTCTCAAATTGAAGGGTGGAAATCTCCTCATCCTTTTCTCTAACTTCCGCCAGCAGATTCTCTTCAATTGTTGAGTCTGGTTTGGCAGTGTCCAAACTCTTTGCCTGAGTTCCATCTTCTTCCGTTCTGGCTGGTGAATCTTTATCCTCTGCTTCTGGCACTGCATTCAATGCCTTTTCAGTCTTCTGCAACTCATGGCTAAAGCCTTCTTGGGACTCTTCCCTTCGCTCTTCTTTTAGATTCTCCTCATCTATCAAGTCCGATGCTGCCAGATAATTTTCTTTGTCAGCAGTTTCTTCTAAGCTGCTAAGTGCTTCATCATTTTGACCTCCAAGAATGGAGCTAGAAGTGATTTCAGTCTTCTCAAGCTCAAAACTGGATGCTTCCTCATGCTTCGTTGGCACATGCTTTTCAGCTGCTGGTTGACTTGCAGCCTGAAAGTGCTCTTCCTTGACTTCTGTTTCTTCTGATGTGCCTAGAGTTTCTTCATTCTGAATTGAGGGCTCAGATGCAAAAACCTCTTCATTTTTCTGACAGTCAGGATCAGAAGCCTCCTCACACTTTTTGACAACTTCTTCTAGAATGTCTTCACTCTTTGAACTCTCCTGTAAGCTATATTCAGCTGGTCTTGTTGGTTTTGCATCTGGTTCTTCTGATAGAGAATCAGCATTTACCGTCTGACTGACAGATTCTTGGGTTTCTGGCTTTGAAGATATCTCTCGAGGCTTAGCGTCTTCTTTTATTAGCACCTCTGGAGTTCCCTTTTCTTCTTCAGTGGGCTTGAAACCCAACTTCGGGACTTCTAGCTCCCTGAGCTCTTCCTCCTGCACTGTATTCTCGCATTCTGTCATGGAATTGTCAGCCACTGAATCAGACATTTCTTCAGGGTTCATGGTTTTGCTTTCTTCATTATGCAGATCAGTTTCAGTTGTTATTGTGGAGGGCAAACCTTTAGCATCTGAGCTGTTATCTGTAGGCTCATCTTCTAGATCCTTTTCCTGTGAGCTCAATTCTTTCAACACCTCATTTGCTGGTGCAATTTCAAGCTTTTCAGCACAAAATTTGGCTCCTTCTGTACTGGTATTCTCCAAATCATTAGCTTCTGAGCTCAATGCATCAACAAAAACAATGCTTTCATCATCTTTCTGTGCAATTTGATCATCTGATATTTGCATAACTTGTGATTCTTCTGCCTCCCTGTTTGAATCCTCCTCATGCTCAAAGTTGTTTCCCTGTTGAAGGAGTGTCTTTCAAATACATGGATATGAAGTAATAGTCACCACTGTTATCAATAGAACAATGTTTGCTGCATAATGCCTAACATGTTAAAAACTGACCTCCTTAATTGTTTCATTGCTGAGGGATATTACATCTAGTTCTTTGTCATTAGATTTTTCCTCTGTGATCTCTTCTTTGATTATTTCATTTTCTTCAGCTTCCTCGACTCCCTTATCAAATATATTGCAGGGATGGCTTCAATATCACAGATACGAGACATTTATCAATGAAGGCAAATAATATTTGCAAGAAGTTTCATTTCTGACCTCTTCTATAATTTTGGAAGTTTTAGTGATGTCAATTGCATCATCTCTTTGGTTGCTGTAATCTTCAGCCTCAACTTTGGGCTCCACTTCTTCATGCTCCAGTGTTCTGCATTCTTGTGTGCTCTGTGCCATTGTTTCCTCTGTAATAGTGTCCCGCTCTTTCTCTTCCATGAGTTTGGTCTCACTTGTTTCTCGTTGCTTATTGTGCCATTGATTTTCAGATTCTGGTTTGCAGGCATTTTGACACTTCTCGCCAGGATTGACTGATTCAAAATCCTGTTTCAAAATTATCATCAATGGAAGGTTCATTGCATTCTAAAAACATAAGAAACTGTCATGGATGGCATCTTTTACCATATTGATCATGTTAATGAGAATGAGGGAAAGCAATCAGGCTTACTGACCTCTGTTAAACAATTTCCTTCATTTATGGTGCTGCAATCTTCACTTCCATGGTCGTGGTCTAATTCTGCTTTGTTAGATTCAACACCTTCTTTGGTACTCCCTTCAAAGTGGCCATTGGGTTCCTCTTGTTTCAAGACAGCCTCCTTTTTGTTTGTAGAAGTTCCCAGTACTTGGATACATTTTGAGCCCTTAATTAATGATTCATAAGCTTCAGCATTTTCTGCAATTTCTATATCAAGTGCCTCTTGATTCTTGGAAATCTCAGCATCACTATTCCCACTTAGGCCTTGTAGTTCACTAGTCTTTTCTGTCTCTGACAGTTCCCTCTCTTTAATTTCTAAATTGTCCTCATCAACTTTGACCTCTTCATGTGCTAGAGGAGATTCATGTTTTGCTGGAGTCCTGTCTATTGCCTCGCTTGCTTCAATGGTTCTGAGCTCATGTTCTTTTGCTTCCGTTGTGGAAGCTTCTTCAGTGTTACCTTCTACATTTCCATCTAAAGGTTTGGTACATGTGGCTAAATCTCTTTGGTTGCCTTCATCTGCCTGGTCTATCTTTTCTACCGATTCATCTATCCCATGATCTCCTGCTGTTGGAATTACAGTTTCGTTTTCCTCGCTCAGATTCTCAGTTTGCTCATCTGCATGTTCATCATCAACCTTAACCCCACTTGCTGCGACAGTGGCTAGATCCTCTGCTTCAGCTTCTAGTTCAACAGGGTCTTCCAGCATTTTGCCGCAATCTTTCATGCTTGTTTCCTCTATCGCTACATCAACAGATGCGGAGCTAGAACCAGTAGCAGTGGGCCATGGCTTGAAGATTTCCCATTTTTCTTCCCTGGGCACTACTGACACCAAAGTCTTGTCAACATGGTTTTCATCAATTCCGGCCAGGGTTGTTTCTTCTTTTGCTGCACTTGGTTCTGAAGGCTCCAAGTTTTGCTCTGTGGATTCTATGCTCAAATCTTTGACCTGTAGAAATGAAATCTATGAGCCAGGAAGTAGTGAGGAAGACAAAAGTAGAATTCAGCCTCTTTACAAATGCAGACCTCTTGATGTAGCACCTCTTTGTCAATTTCATCTTCAATTAAGCTCTCTTTTGTTGTTTCCTCTCCAGCTGATTGGGAAGGGATATCAGTAATTGCATTGCCCTCTTTAATACTTTGTGCTGTCTCATCTTTCTCATGGATCTGGACATCATGCAATTTCAAGTTAATGGACAGGAATCTTGTAAAGAACCATAAAGTAAAAATGAGGCAACAATGATTCACTCCTATAATGACAAGTTTGATTTATGACATTACATCCTGATAAATTTGTGATTGTTCCTTCTTCACTCCACTCCACATATTACACCTTTCTTTGACAGTTTACATTTTCTTTCTCTACTCTGATTTCTCATGATAACAGATGGTGAATTCATTTGAACTCTGCTTTTTTCATTAAAACAAAAACAATGAAAAAGCCCAGAGCAGTATTTCATATTTACCTTGATTTTCAACTCCTATTTTCCTATCCATTTCCTAGGGAAGGAACAAAAAATTGAAATCTTGAAGCTACAAAGGAAACTGAATCAAGGATCATTATAATTTCCAAAGAACAATGCATGTGTGCTAATATTCGGTTCAAAGAACAGTGCATGTGTGCTAATATTTGGTAGTTCCTCAAATTGGAATGAGTGAGACATGGACAGCCAGCACATATATTGGAAAATTTCTAAACAGTAGATGAATTTCAGGTTTTTTCCATTCATTTACGAAGTGGTTACAGTAGCTTTCATCTTGATCGGGTAATGGCTCTTAGCAAAAATATCTATTAATTGGTCCATCTTTCTGTGTTAACAGTGGAAGTTCAAATGTATTCCTTTATATTAAGTGATGAGTAATTTCTCCTAGTATTTATAACTGCAAGCATTTGTAAGGTAAAGAACGAGATGCTTCATACTGGAATGTAAATTGATACACCAATCTTGCCTCAGGTTTCTTATCCTCTTCTTCAGGGCTGTCTGGTATTGTTTGTTCTTCAATAGACATCATGTTCTCGAGTGTGGTAGGCTTCTCCTCTATATGTTTTTCAACCTTTTCTCCTTGCTCTGATGTTTGAGGTATTGCATGCACCTACGTTAGACATTGACATATGTTAATAGACTTTTAAAGGAAACCAGATATAGTGCAACATGAAGACAGGTAATCAACATTTTCCTGGCAGTGGATTGGGTAGATCAAGCTCAGAAAATTTTCTTCTTGCCTACCTTTTGTTGGGTCATGTCTGCCTCTGCCACCATTTCTTGCTCTCTATAAATCCCTTCTACTGTTTTCTTCTCGGTTTGGACAGTTAAGATTTCTTCAATGTCATGCTCTTCTGAAATATGTTCCTCAACATGTTCACCGATGCTAGGTGGCTCGAGTTTTTCATCTACCTGTGTAATGAATTTCCAACTAAATGGAATAAACATAATGAAGACAACTGGAACTAAAATGTATCTAATTTAATTCATAAAAAAAAGAATAATTCTTCTTTAGATAATTTCAAGGCAACCTGCACATCGAGCTCCTTGGCATCGTTTTTGTTACCATGAAAGATGCCAACTGTTTCTTCCTTGAGTGACTCTGGTGAGAGATTTGCATCAGTGACATTCACTGTCTGTTCCTCTGCATTCTCCTCCACCCTTGCAACCTTAGATGTAGTCTTTTCAGAAGTCTGGAAAATACATGTTCAACTTAATGAGCAAAAGGTCATCGAAACATAGAGCAAAAAGTCAAGGAAGCGTAAGTTGAAGTATTGGTGAGTTTACAACTTGGGGAATTTTAAACTGACCTCAGTTAATTTTATTGGCTCATTTTCCTGAGGACTGTGCTCAGTTATTTTATCCTCTATGCCTAATTCACTTCTCTTACTTGGCACATCATCATCTGTTCTCTCTGTGTCATCACCTGCATTAGATATCCGACAGGTTGGTATTTCCTATGGTGATGTGTTGAAGGATCCAAAAACCTGTCCTTGTGCATTCTATACATGTTCTATGACATTACTGCAGTCATGGTTCATCAATAACTATTAACTTGGAAAGCATGATCACATAATTATCTGAGTAGCTACTTTTCTGTGTCATGTGAATCTCTGTCTCTGTGTAACATCTGTGAATCATTAGTCTAGGTACACACATAGTTGTTATAAGATAGTAATATAAAATGTTGATGTGCAGTATTTTGCTTGACTATGTTCCAGGCAACAAAAGTTAAATTGTTATATATATATACACACACACACACATATATACACATATATATGCATATGATAAAAAAGCATTCAAACATAATATTTCTCAGTCGTTTCTAAGGTTATGGGCTTACGTGCACCACATATCATTTGTCAAGTAACCCACTTACATCTTGTTTCAACAAGCAGATTTGCCTCAGAACTTTCCTCTGCTGTCTCTGCTTCCATGTTGTCTTCAATATTCTTAGACTTGCAAATCTCTTCGTGCAATTTATATCCCCTGTCAAATTTCTCAACTTCTGTTTCATCTGTTTTTGAGGTTGGTTCTATATCTATGGTCTCTGTGACATTACTTTCGCTGGAGGCTTCTGTAGGTAATTTGGAAACCTAAAGCATATCATGTCAAAGTTTGTAATTTTTTTTGTCTTGGTGATGGGTAGAGTTCTGATATCCGGCATTTTATTTACTTACCTCCTCAAGCAATCCATTTTCTTTGTTGATATTGCTTCTGTCTGCCATTTCATCCCCTTCCTCTGTTATGCTAATCTTTTCTCCAACATCTTCAGTTGGAGCAGTTGTCTCATCTTGATATGCCACATCAATGGATCTCTCAATCTTGTCTCCTGGTTGATCTTCCTGTAAGACCTCCCTTTCTTCCCCATCATGTGGTATATCTTGTTCACGAGTCTTATCATTATTTTCTTTTGAGGCTTTTGATGGAGCAAAGGTCTCAACTTCTGGTGGCAGGCTTTCTTCATGTTTCAAAGATGTGTGGTGACCTGCATGACTTCCTTCTAGAAATCTCTCCTCACTGTCATGACCTGCATCGGGTGTCTTGTGAGTGAAGTTGAACAGAGCAACAAACTCTCTTTCTTTCTCTCTCTCTCAGTGGTGAGCAGAGAGAAGGATGATAAGTACAAGAAATTTTGTTGGTTGAGTTTAATTTAGTCACAATATGCTTTCATCTTTTAAGGTGGTTCTTAGACTCTTTTCTCTCAGATGGTAATTCCTTTTGCAAAGAAACCAAAAAAGATAAAATCAATTTTTTTTTTTTTTTAATCATAAACAGATCCTATGTTATCCTGTATTCGGTGTATTTTCTTGCTACTCCTGAAGAAAATAAAGGGATAACACTTTTTCAGGAAATCAGTGGCAAACTAGAGCTATGTTCTGCTTTGGTGCTTTTCAAGATGAGATCCAGTGTTGCTGGAGGGGTTTATGCTTACTCACCTTTTGTTGTGATTTCCTGTAAGCCTGTGTTAGGTGCTTCCTCTGTTTTTGCCTCATCTCTGTTCTCTGCAGGATCTTTGACCACCATGCTATCTTCATTTTCCACTTTACTAACCTTTACAAGCATTTCAAATTCTGTTTCATTTGCTTTTTTGTCAACCTCATCTCTTGGTAGTCCATCTTCAGATACATGGTTTAAAGAACTCTCAATGCCTTTTTGCACTTCATATGTCTCTTCATTCTGCTTTTCTTCTGCTGTAGTTGATGCATTTTCTTCACAAACCTCATTCTGCTTCTCTCTTTGCACTTCTGCTGCTGCTTCTTTGTCCAAGGGACATAATTCACTGGAGTTCTGAGGGTTATCAACTTTTCCAGCTTCAATCTCCTCTTGCAAATCAACCTTGTGTGGTGTCACCAATAAAGATACAAGTTATCAAACTTTATATGCTAAAATCTGTACACTAACTTGCAGAGAATAGTGTTCCAAAAAAGATAACTATGTGCAGAGTATTACCATATACTCTGGAAAATTGCTGCCCTTTTGAGTATAGGTGTCATCTGTTGTGGTGTCTTCCTTCATATCTTCTTCATGGCCACTCTCTGCACAATGTTTACCTGAAGGTGCTGCTGCATTTTCAGAAATCACATCCAGGCAACCTTCAAACTTGTCCTTTTGTGGTTCAATTTTCTCCAAGAATCTTTGGGGGTCCAATAGTTCATCATTCTTTGGCAATTCCCCATGAGTGTCCACTTCAGCATTGATAATTTCTTGACTTCTAGTTTCTTCTGATGCCATGACAGCAAATTTTTCCACATATTTGTTTTGCTCTGCCACATTTGTTATGTCAAGATTGTTGATAACTGTTTCTGAATTTTGTGGGTCTCTATCCACATTGTCAGTCTCAACTTTTCCCAACTCTACTGCTGCTACAGTTTTGGCGACTTTCTGCAGTTGGTTTTCAGTTTCCACCATGTTCTTCTCTTCCAAAAACGTTGTTTCAGCTGCCTGGTGATCTGCTGATGCTTTGCATATCTCTTCAGAAGCAGCAGTGGCAACTGGGGATGATTCTAAAAAACATTCACCCTGTGAGGCTTCAACTTTGTCAGCGTTGACTATATTCACAGTCTCTGCCTCACTGTCAGTAGCTTTCTGCATATTCTCTGTTCTCCCTGTATTCTGAACAGTTTCAGGAGGTTGGTGTTGCCCAGCTTCGACATACTTCAGTTCTCCTAGGATCACCTCCTTAAAAGTGTTTTCAAACTTCTCACTGATCAAGGCTTTATGTTATTCTCTTTTCTGCAGTTCCAGATAAACAATTTAAGATAATATTTACTGCGCCTTATTTCAATTGCAATGATCAATGGAGCAGAGGGAGGAGTAATTGAGGATTGGTCACAATTGGTATACATTGGGGATCTGTAAAATATTGCATTAGCTGCATAGAGAGAGAATTTTTGCAGTGTTCTTCTGTTATATGCCTATCATTTTAGTTTCTACTCTGAACAGCAATATTTATACTGGTGACTTTCCCTACCAAGTCAAATTAAAGTCAAGCTCTATGTATTTTCAACCTGGATATGTGATTGTGAATACGGTATTTAGTATGAGGCTCTTGCAGAATTAGGCTCCACTGACCATGAAAATTGTCTGATCCTTTGGAGTCTTGAGTGATGAGCAAAAAAACTTTAGAGTTTATATAATGAAAAATAGATGGTATAATAAGTTCTCTGATTATTTGCGAGTTATCTTTGTGAAGCAAGATAAAAGAGCAAAAAGTGAAATGCTCTAGTGGAAAACAAAGCTGGGAAAAGCACAAACCTTTTCCCTCATTTGGTTCAAAGTCTCATCAAAAGGCAGGAGGATAAATCGCTTGATTCTAAAAAGCCCAAGGGAAAGAGCTCACTTTGGAATTGTTCTTTTGAAATGCGATCTAATGCACATAATTCAGACTGAATATTAGTTTGGATATACTTTATCTGCATACTTCTTCATCATTTGAGTTTTAAAAGTTGCAAGCACGCATCTGGGGAACCTATGTGAAATGTCTTTTGATTTTTTCATCTTCCCGACAGGTTTCTTGTTTCTGAGAGAATTCTCTTGACTGAAGTAAATTGAAGATGCCAAAGTATGGATTAAATCTCAGCTTGTAAATCAGACATATAGGATGAGAATCCATTTTACGTAATCCTGCATATGAGAACCTACCAAAACCATGCAAATGGAAAGTGGTGATCTTGCTTACCGTTGCAAGTATCAGTTCTGTGCTACCAACTTCAGCTTCCATCCTTCATCACTCAGAATTCTATTTTGATGCAATCTCCAGGTTCTACTGTGTTTCTGCTGCTGACAAGTTGTGCACTGGTAAGCAGAGAACTTTGAACTTTTAAATCTGACATATGTGCATTCTCTGATGTGTATGTTGCTAAAGCAGGCCAGAAATGACAAAATAACACTTGTTATTTGCTATTATTTTGATGAGTTGGCAAGATATATAATGGTCCTACTGATCGGTTGATACATCACATGGTCCGCCAGGCCCATGCAGCTTTAATGACATGGTACACTTAGAGAATTGATCTTCTTATTCTTATGATTAACCAGTTTGTGAATTGTGATGTTTCCACTGAAGAGATTAACTGCATTGCTTGTTTACCTTTTGTCAAAGGGCAATACAAGCTGTTGTGTGGGGTACTTACTGTTCACTTATTCTGGATATCTAATGGTTGGATTGCCTAGGAGCTTATGTGATTTTTTGAAAAGAATGTTTGTGTATGTGCAGTGTAGAGGAAAAATAGTAAAGGTAGAATTATTCTTGCGAGGGCAGATTCACAGCTGGACACTTATCTGAAAGTGAAAGCTGTTATATATGATTTTTCTTTCAGTTACACAAAATACTTCTTGATTAGGGCTCTTTGGCTGCTGCACAAACATAGTAACTCCCTGATCAAGTGATTCTACTAACCACCTAGATGCCTGCCTTTTACCTAAACGGGGACATGTGGTAGGCATAGATAATTAAAATAAGTATCTCCTCTACCATTATTAAGCAAAACTAATAATGTTATTTGGATATTGTCATACATGAAAAATTAGAATAAAAATCCTAAGTGACAATTTTGGTCGTCAGTCTAAGCTAGTAGTGGAAGATACAGGTTAAAGTTAAGCTATGCTTTTTCAACTGTAATGAATTGAAAGATGAAACACTAGAAGCAGGAAAGTGATTAGGATTTGTTGGTTCGTGTAATGAGTCTAAAGATATTATTCTTCCATGATAATGATATTCACAAAACTTCAAAGCTAATCAACATCTAAACACTCTTCATGGGGGAATCTTGCCTACAATTATTTATTTAGTGCAGGGTCAAACATGGCCACCTAGAAGGATCCCCCACCATTTGGTGTTCCATGAATCCTTAAAACAAGAACCACTCCTTTACTTCGTATTTATATTTAATTAATATTTATAATTTCTTTCTTTATTTATTTATTATGAAAAGGGTACTAAAGTTGTTGCTTCCCTCATGCTTTTCTTTTCTTTGATTGACATACGCCTTGACAACTTTTATAAATATCCTGCCCCATCTGCAAAAGTTACACCATTAAAATTTTTATGGCGTATGTAAATAAGTTGAAAACAAATATGAAGACCAGCTCAATTACCACCATGGGGGCTGCTTGAAATTTCAAATCTCATTTAGAGCTGAAATGAAGTTTTCTTTATCGATTATTTTGGATCTCAATTATTGGGTCAAAGTCAGTGGCTCTATTTGTTTCTGGTAATCCTTATCTTAGAGTTGTAACCATCAAAATGATATATTTATGCATATGTTTAATAGTGAATACGTTACAAGCTCATAAGGTATTAAAATATGGTTGATTGGCATGCATTAAACTTTCCGTATCGTAAATGATGTCAACTTTAAGGGACTTGATCAATGGCCTACCTCCGGCAGCTGATCAATGAGACAATCTTCAATGAGTTGGAGAAGGACTTTGATTTCCTCAAGCATGAAACCACTTTGTATGATCAAAAATGGATAAAAGTTAGTTTGTCAATCTTGTAGATCTCCCATCTATGAGGATGTGAAGTAGATTGCCATGACTGCATTTCAAAATTTTCAATGAAATTAGTGATAAATGAATTCATTTTACCCTTTTGATATGTAAATCAGTTCTGCATGATCTTACAGTTTGGTGGTGACTATTTGGCAAGATGGAGGTGGGTGATGGTGGCATGGCATCTGATTAGGTGGACGGTGCTTAGGCCACATTAGCCTCTTTGTGGCACATATTTGAGTCAGCTGCAAAATTATTGGCCAGGTTCAAAAAAATATATGCAATAATCCTTGCTTTCTTACAGAAATTAGTTAGATACATTGCATTATTGCTTCCATATGGGTATTTTTCATAAAGTAGCATAACCAACCAAAAGTTCTATCAAAATCAAACCGACCAAAACAAAGGTTCAATGGCCTTCTTGGCCGCCCATACGTGGATATAAAGAAGGACAAAATGCAACATACTTTGTTTTGGTTGATTGAAACTTTCCCAACCCAGAAAAATTAGAAAGATTTTTTTTTTTTTGTGTTTTTCTTTTTTTTTTTCCGAATTCTCAAAAATTATGCATATTGAACAACTGCATAGTACTTTGTCAAAATAATGTCAAATTGATTGCCCTTTAGAATCATCATTAAGCTTATTAACATAATCTTGATAAGGTTGGCTCTTTGGTCTTGCATTATTGTCCTAGGATTCAAATATTTCTTTGTGCTTTTGTTCTTTCTTTTTTGGTTACTATTTCTGCCCCTGCCTAAACAGCAATCCTTTCTTTCTTGGTGCTTGCTTTTTCCTTTTGCTCTTGCTCCTCTCCCCTTTAGAACCATGAACATATAGCGAAAAAACCTGCCCCGGATCACCGTCCAAAAATTTTCTTATATATGTATATATATATATATATGCACACACACAGATTGACTGCTTGTGCGTGCTAAGATGATAGGCGGCGAGTGCCGTCTGAATGACTTGATTATGCACCGACTGAAGTAAGAAGTTTGTGTGCTGTTTCGTTTCGTTCTTTGCATCCATGGGCAGCAAAAGCGTGATGATGTCCAATTTCTTGGGACCCACTTTGAACTTGGGATTTCGATTATGGATGTGAGATAGAAAATATTCTCTGCTATGGATGATAAAAATGTTTCCTTTCTGTTTTGGATGGGACTTGGATTTTTTTAGAAAGGATTTTTCACTGGTCATTAGAAGTGGGGGGATGATTTTATCCTTTCATATCTCTTCTCTCTATCATGTTCTCTTGTTGGCCGACAAGTCTTCCACTCTTCTCTTTATTTTCTCTCTCCTCTCCCTCTCTATTCTATTCTCTGTCCTAGATGTCAACCTGCACTCTGTGAACACTCAAAATAGAGAGGAAAAAAACAAAAAGAAAAAGTAATCAGAAGATGATAGAGAGAAAAAATCAGTTGAAAGACAAAAACAAAAGAAAAAAATATAGATTATCAAAGGTAAAGAGATAGAAGTCTACCAACTACAAAAAGATGAAAGACTATCAACAAGAAAATTGAGAAGAGAAAGACAGGTCTGTCGGAGAAACATAGCATAGAGAGAATAATTGGATATTCTCATCCGATCCCAAGATAGAAAGGGGCAAGATAGTCCTCCCAGAACTGAAAGCTAAGTTCTCAGGGCATCCATAACCGAGAGGGAAATTTTTTTTCCATCCATAAATGAGACTAATTTTCATCTAGCATTGATAACTGAAATTTCACCGTCAGATAATCTGAAAGCATGGAACTAGCTTCCATAGCTTACATGGCACTCTGTCATCTCTTGATCATCACTGGCTCTTGACTGGGTGTATGGGGCCCATCTCTGGCTCAGGTAAACAACCTGACGGTTTGTGTTTATTACTAATATTTTAGGGAACTTGTCCTTTGATTAAGGGTTATAGGAGTTGTCATGAGGCAGTGAAATGAGGTGTGTTGAAAGAGATTTAGTGAAGAAGAAGAGATGAGTTGAAAAGTTTCAAGTTGCATACCCTTTTGACATGTCATTACCCTTCTTTGTTTGGGTGAAGCAATGGTTGTTTCCCTAGACCCAAAAATCTCAAATTCTCTCCATTTAATCTTTGATGTGCTTGGTTTTTGGGACCAGGTCTCTTGTGGGTAGGGTGGCACCAGACACAGACACTGGACCCAAATCCCCCTTTTTTTTTATTGATCCCATCATATGGATTATATCCTTTATGAAATTCCTTAATATGTGCTTGCAAATACAATCTTTTTTTTTTTATTTATACAAACCCCTCATCACGGGTTGGGGGAGTTAATGTGACTGTTATGTTGTCTCCTTGGGACAATCCTCTTTTTCTTTGTATGTGTTTTTTGTTTTGTCTACCCCACCCTTCGCTCATTTTCCTTATTTGTATAGCTTTATATAAAGATGTGATTGGACCAACTCTGGCTCGGTACGGGTACCCCTAAAGCGAAGTCAACAAAAATAGGCTGTCGAAGAGTTTTACCTCTACCTCTTAAGGGTCTCAACTTGAACCGATTTTAATAGGTGGTTTATAAAAATAAATAAATAAAAATGTGATTGGTTTGGGACCAGGTCTCTGGGTCCCATTTTGATGTTCATGGAGAGTAGGGATTATGTAAAATAGTATGAATGCCATCTAATCGCGGCCCCTACTTTGAAAAATTATCTGTTTCTAGAATGGGTTTGGGTGATCATTAATCAACCCTGCAATCTACTAGTTGTAGTCAATTTGACTATTTAATAATAATAATAAAAAAATACCAACAAAGGGTGTGCTAATTGCAATTAAGTTTTTGTTTAGTCTTAAGTTAATTTTGCTAGTTAATGGGTAGAGTAGAGTTATGTACAGAAGTGAAAACCTGAATACTAAATTTGAATTCAATTTATTTGATAGATGAATATTTTATTTATGCTCGATTTATTTACCCAAATAAACAGATTTTCCCAATCTCACCACCTTTTGTTGTGCCTTATCTCTTTACTTGAAGTGGGTTTTCAAAATTTTTAAATGAGAAGGATGGTTCTACTTTTTTTTTTTAAAAAAAAAAAAAGGATTTTTGTGCTCAAAACTTAGAGAAGATGGGAGTAAAAATTGAATCAGGGTTATCTCACAATTATTAATTTTATAATTGGTTGGATGAGTCAAGTTCATCCATCAAATGAGCATATGTAACCTCGTAAAATATGAGTCGAATTTAAGTTAGTATTTCATTTATTTGACTAATGAAATGGCTATATATACATACATATATGTGTATAATGAATGACTAATCGGTGTAATAGTTAGATATTAATATCTCTTAAACAAAATCTCAGATTTGCATATTGTGTATGAAGAAAATAGATATTGAGGGAGTTTTGTTGGTTAAGGGTTTAACATGACTTAAACTGAATTTAATCAGATTCAAATTGATTTTTAGATAACATTCATTTATAAAAATTTTATGTGATGTATATGACAAGAAGTGGGGTTGTGGAAAGATACCCATGTCTTTATTCTTTTTTTCAATTTAAAGTGCTCTATTTTCTAATTTCAATAGAAAATAGTACAATTCCTCAGCATCACACTATCTAATGGAAATGGCATTTTTCTTTTATTAGGTTAAACTCCCTTTACTTTAAATTTGAACCCGTTTAATTTAATTCCTTCAAGCCAAAAATAAAGAATAATTTTTTTTTAAAAAAAAAATCTTGATGTAATTCTTAGATCCAATAAAACAATGTTTGTCATTATCCCATGAATCAAAATCGTATGGTCTTTTAGGTATTCTTATCCTTATCATAAATTCGAAACATGTCAAGAATCTTTCTAAATTTAAAGTCTATTTGATTTTGAATTGGAAGTTTGGGATAGCTTTTTTTTTTTTTTGGGTTGTATTTTGGAATGCGAGTCTTGAACTTGATATAACTAAATGTTTCATCTAATATTCCATTCTAGTATTTAAGGGTAAAATCTTCAAAATTATTTTCGAATTCGAATTTTTTTTATTATATTAGGATTTGAATCTGGGATCACCAAGTCATGAGAGGGGTTATTACCATATATACTATGAAACACTATTTTTGATATTTTGAGAATGAAGGGAATTCCAAATTTTAATAGAAATAATCAGTCAAATGTTAATATTTTACATTATGATATAAAAAATTATTAAATAGCATATTTTTTATTAAAAAAAAAAAAGGAGGAAATAAAAGAACAATGCTTGGGGTAGAATAAGGTGATCTAGACCGGCGCTTGTAGTAATCAAATCGTTGCAGAAGGGTTTTAGGCCCATAAAACGCGGCCCGGGTCCAAAACAGAAATTTAAATGGAATTTTGAAACCACGGTCAAGTCCGTCAAAATTCTAGAAGGCGGGAAATAGAGCCGTTGCCCGAATCACCAAAATTTTGGCGCCAAAAACTTTCTTGCTCACTCGGTTTCGGTCGGCTGCCCGTAATTTCTCGGGCAGCTTTCTCTCTCTAAACTCCGGATAAATTCTCGCTCTCTCGATCATGGTCCCTTCCATTTCGTATCTATCTTAGCAATTTGGCCTTAAACGTGTGTGATTAGGTCACGACTGTGCTTCCTTGTTCTTTCCCTCCTCTTTCAATATTTATCTCGCTCTCTCCCTCCCTCCCTCCTTCCCTCTCTCTCTCTCTCTCTCTCTCTGTCAAAAAAATTCCACATATTTCTCTTTTTCTCCCTAGCCCTTTCTACATTCAAAACTCTCCTTTCTTTCTCTAGCCACCTTCTCTCTCTCTCTCTCTACAAAACTCTTTTTATTTATTCCTCCAAATCCTTTGTTTCTAGCATTTGTTCTCTTCATTTCCTCTGATTCTTAGCAAATCCCGTAACTTTTCTTGCTCAAAAACTCCTCTTCCTTTCCAGGTTTTTTGTTTTTCTTCTCTCCCAAAACCCCTGAAATCCTCTGTTTCTACCCTCACTTGTTCTCTTCACTTCCTCTGCTTCTTACCAAAGCCTCTTTAGTTTTTTTCACTCAAAGCTCCTTTATCCTCACCTTTTCCTTGGTGGGTTTTTGTTATTTTGGTCTCTGGTTTGAGAAACTTGTGAATTTGTTTGGGCATCAGAAGATATGGGCTTGGTAGAATCTGAAGGGAAAAAATGGGTAATCACCGGAATATCTGTACGAGGTCAAATGAGGCCAATAAACACGAAACCTAGGGATAAGGAGTGCGAGGAAGATGAAGAGAGTTGCTCGACGACACCGACGGCAAAGGAAGCGAGAATACCTGAGACATTGCCATGCCCACCTGCGCCAAGGAAGAGGAAACCTTCCTCAAGATGCCATTATAATGGTTCAAGGGAGTTTTTCACTCCTCCTGACTTGGAAACTGTTTTTATACGCCATGTTGAAAGAGCCAATTGAGGCTAAAATTGTAGTAGAAGAAGAAAATGCTTTTGGGGTATTATTAGGGTTTTGATTTATTAATGTTATAGTTTCTCCGTTTTGGGGCTTTTAGGTTTTTTTTTTTTTTTTAATTTTTTGTATTTTCTCTCTCTTCTCTGTTCCTAAAGGGTGTAGTGGGAAGAGTTGAATGTACAAAAAGATATGCTAATTTATGAAATTGGTAGTTTTAGTTTTGGGTCATAAACTGCCTATTTGGTTTATTTTTCTCACCTTTATTCAGGCTGTTTGTGGGCTATTTGGTTTTCTATGTTGAGTTTCGGAAATTGGGTCTGTGATGGATTTGTTTCATTAATTAATTACTCATGTTAAGCTTTTGAGATTATCAGATTATCTGTTCAAGTTATGTCTTTTTTTTCACTGTTTCTTGGTTCTTATGTTATGGGTCTAGATATGGACTCAAAAGCTTTCCGTTCATCCCCTCTTGCTTTGCTGTGGTGCAGACGCCATCAGTTTTCGTCTCTCTCTCTCTCTCTCTCTCTCTCTCTCTCTCTCTCATCATTAGCATTAGCAGATTAAGCTGAAAAACTCAGGGTTCTCATTTGCTCCACCATTGCCATCTTTTCATCTTTGCATCCTACCCCTCCTAAACAAATCATTAGGCAACCCTTTCCGGTCTAAAAATGTCAGATTTCTAATTTGCTCCATCTTCTCCGCTGCTTCAAATCTTGCATATGTGAACGCCTCTCTCTCTCTCTCTCTCTCTCTCTCTCTCCCTCCCCACTTCACACTAAACTGGTATCACACGTGTAGAGGTTTGCACGGGACTCCAAAAGTTGCAAAAACCCGCACATGAACATGAGAAAGGGCAAATCTTTTTCATGGCCAAGAGAATGCTGCACGGATTTTGCTTCATGAACCTAATTGACTATGACCAATCCTTTCTCTCTCTCTCTCTCTCTCTCTCTGCCATTGCTTTAGTCTTTGTATGCCCCACTTGCAAAGCAAGACCCACCTCACCTCTTAGCTAAACAATCTATAACCAAGGCCAAAGTTCCTCGTAATGCTTCTGTGTGATGGTAAAAGGACAAAACCCTATACGGTGATAGATTAGAATCCTATGTGGGTTATTTTTTTTTTTTAGGATTGTTTTGGTACTATTCCAAACTAAATGTCGCACCACCACACTTGATGACAATGACACCTTATGAGATGGTTTTCTTCCATGTTAACTCGTACAGTACCCTTTTTTTTTTTCCGTGGTGGAGCTCAACTTGTTATCTATCTTCCCTATAGGGCTGAATAAATCTAGGTTGAGTAGATATTTGAGCTTAGCTCATTTTCTAGATAAGTAAAATTATATGTATATGGGTTTTGATTGAAGGCATGTGGAGGATGTACAAAACTTTGATTTGTTTATTGTGTTAGATGGGATATCTTGGGAATTTATAAAGATGTTTTGTTTAGAAAGTGATCAGGGAAAGTTCAAGTTGGCCCAATCTAGGGCATCATCTGCATATTAAAATAAGAAAGGGCAAAAGATAAAGGGTCTTCTAGGGATCAGAACCACATTAGAGAAAGCAAGGATGTTGCTAGGGTTCTAATAAAGATTTAAGGTTCAACTTTTGTCGGATTGTGGTTATTTTGGATTGGATAACCTAGAATATAGACATGGAAGAAATGGCTTATGGTACTTAGGTGGATACCACTAGATCTTTGGATCAATTTACTTAGAAAGAGCTATCTTTAGGTATATGTTAAACAATTACCTTCTCTCCTTCTTGTATTGCTACCTTGTAGGGGGCAACCATATTCACTTAAACCCTATTCAGATAGCTCAATAATTGACAGAGTTTTCTTTGAAATTTAACCCCCACTTGCTGAAATCTTTATTAAAATCCCCTATTAAAACCAGATTGTGTGAAGAACTTGTGCTTGTCATCTTCTAAATCTCATTGATGGATTTTGTTCTTGCAATTTATTGTTTTTGTGGGGACCAAAAAATTTGCATAAATTGATGAAGACAAGAGGAAAGCCATTTGTCAATAGCATTTCATCAATTCAACCCTCCATGGTTTCGAATGCAAAAACCAAAAAACTTTTGTTTTTGTTGAATTTTGGGATGACCCATCACACCCCATTTCACAAATTTAACACTCCTGTCCCTCTCAAACTTGGGGTTCATTGAATTCTATCACAAGGGTCAAGAATAGAAACAAGATTTGTACTAATCCATTTATTGCATGACAAGATTTCCTGTTTTCTTTTTCTTTCCCCCAATTTCTTAAACTTACAGACAGTGGTCCTAATATTTGTTTATGGATGAAGAGAACATTATTGCTTCCCAACCCCATGTGAGGTTTTGTGGTTTTGATTTCCAGAATCCTCACAAAGACATATTATATAACATGGTTTGGCAAATAGCAAGCAAAGGTGTGGCATCATTGTTCCTTGAACCCATGTGATTATGAACCTTGTTAGCAGATTCTCAATCATGGAGGCCAATAACACGACAAAATAAAATTAGGGTTTTTTGCCCCCTTCTTTTCCAGATTTAAATTGGAATCTTATGTTAATGATAGCATGAAAGAGCATTATTGTTCACTAGGGGACCATTATGTACCTTTGAAAATGATTTACCAAAATATTGTAAAAAATGTTTGCAGCCCCCATCTCCTCAGTCTTCATATCCAGCAGGCAGCCAAAACGTGTTGCAAACATAACCAATCCAAAACATGACACATGGGATTTCTACCCTTGTCTCCTCCGATCAGGACCAATAGTTTTTAAATGCCTATGTTTTTTTTTTTTTTGGGGGGGGGGGGGGAGGGTTGCTGCAAGAGAGGAGTCTTGGTTTTCTTCGAATACCACACTATGAAAATGACAAAAAATACAAAATAGATCAACCCCCCAAAAAAAAAAATTTAATTGATATTATTTGCTTCTTGCTGTCCCCCTTTTAACATTCTCAAAAATCTCTTCTATTGAGATTTAAAGAATGATGTTTAAATTAAAACAGCACCACATGAAGATTGGAATGGATGAATGAATAAAGCTAGCTATGGCCCATTGTAATGGGTTAAAACTAAATTGTTGTATAATCATTGCATAGAAGACTCCAAGCAATTATAAAGTTTTCACCTACATTCCACATTAATATTAAAGTGGTAAGTTTCTTGATAATCTTTTCTTAGTTTTATAATATTGGCCGGCCGGTGACAAGCGATGCTATAAAGAATTTTCTATTTTAGTCTCTCGTATTATTAATAAAGATTTTATTCTCGTTATTAACCCAATAGTGTTAAAAAAATACAGATGAGATGTAGTACATCTATGATAAAATTAAAAATTATAATGAATCATTATATGATTTATATTTGAAATTATAATTTCAAAAGCAGATTATTATTTTAAAATAATATTTTCATAAAAAGCAAGCTCTCTTCAATTTTTGAGTTGTTCAAAATATATTTTTTTATTTTTAAAAAGAGTTTGAATATAGAAATTAGTAGAAGATAAAATTGATAAATCCATTGTACTTACCACTTAAAGGGGAAAGTTTGATATGTGATTAATTAAAATAATTTGAAGAGATTAAGATAGATAGGGAGGCGTTTAAGGTTAATCCGGGAGGAAAGAGGAATCCTAGGTAGGAGCAAATGAGAGGAGAGAGAGACACGAACACATGGGCCATTGAAGGAATCCTAAGTGGATCTTTCACTGTTTCAAACACGCATAGCACTAATCACCTCCTTCTCTCTCTACCCCTTTCTCTCTCTACAACAAGAATCTTTTTTTTTTTTCCCTCAACGCGGTTTTAAGATAAGACCCACATCTTCGTCAAATACCGAGTCCCTCTGCCCGACCTGCCCGCTTATTTTTGGCGGGAAAGTTCCAAAATTTTCATAAGACCCAATATTCCCTTTTTTTCCTTCAATGAGAAAGAGAGAGAGAGAGAAGGGGGGTGGTGATGGATTTGGCGCCAAAAACACGAGCGAGACCGGGAAAGGCGGGCTATGGCGGCGGTCACCTTTTCCTCGCCGGTGGATTTTTTATTAAAATAATGTTTTTAATTAAAATTACTTAAATAATATTTTTTTTTTTTCAAAACTAGACGAGTTGAGATCTAGAATCTCGACTTATTGAAGTCCAGATCCTCAATCTAAATCGAGATTCTCAGTTTCTAAAATTTAAAGTCTTTTTGCAAATTAAAAAAAAAAAAAAAAAAAATTTATCTGATCTCACTTTTAACACAAATTCAAAATGTCTTAAACCACGGGAAAACATTAAAGCAAACCACCAGTACCATGGGCGAAGGTAAGTCTATTGAAGAAAACTAGATTCCCGATCTCGTTTTCAAATAATTTTTTTTTTTTAATTTCAAAAAAAAAATATTAAACTTGAGACTAAGGATTTCGACTTCTCTAGTTTTGAAAAAATACTATTTAAATAATTTTAATTAAAAAAATATTATTTGATAAAAAAATCCCTTTGCACCAGATCGATTTTCCCTTTCCTGGACTTGGGATTGGGAGAGAGAAAAGCTGATAGAGAGAGAGATCTTATAAAACTGTACTAATCTTGCCATTTGTATTTTCATCACTTTGGAGACACATTTTTTTTCTTTTAGCAAATCAGTATTTATAATCATACTTTAATCGAATTCAATGTTGTCGAATTCAATTTATAAGGATTTCTTTCAAATTAAGGGATCTAGAACGTGTTTGAAATTGATTATAAGTTGATCAATCAACTTATAAAGAAAAATTAAAATTATAACTATTTGATAACTAAAATTTATGAAAGAGTTTATAAATTCAAAAAATACTTACAAGCTGAAAAAAATAAGCTCTTCTAATCGGTTTTTTTATTTTATTGTTTTTAAGCAGAGTTAAAAAAAGTTATTTTGATCAATAAAAATATATTTTCACCTTTTTGTATTTAACAAAAATTACAATTATACCACATCTTATATTTACTATGGTATTTTTTCTATATTATATAATTTACAAACACTTATTTTATCAAATAATTAACTACTTTTAAATAATATTTATTTAAATAGATAACAATTTATTTAAAAAAAAAACTAGAATAAGTTTATAAACTAAAAATCTATTTATAAGTATAAAGTAATATATTTTAAATAATTCCAAACAAAGTATCTTCATTCACCGAGTCTCGATTGGAACTTTGGAAACACAAAGGGGGGTGCCCTTCATGCATCTTTCTTAGCCCATTCATCATTTTTTTTTTCTTGGCCTTTATATGTAATAATAATAAAAAAAAATATCAACTACTATTTTATAATTTTGTACTTTGAATTTTACAAGAGTAAAAAAGAGAAAATTACATGTCTGTTTAATGATGTCTTGCCTTTCACCAACAAAATTTTAAAAATTTCAAAATGGGTCTTGGTTGAAAATTAGGTATTTCCTGAGAATTTAGCCTTATCTTTCAATAAAAAATTTTTAAAAAATTAAAAGAGTATTAGCTAAAAGAAATAACAAAATCAATAACTATTATCACCATTTTTCCTAGCAAACTGAAAATAAATAAATAAATAAATGAGGTCTTAATTCTTATACACAGCCCAAACACCTCAGAATCTGTCATTTGTTTGAGAATTCCATTATTAGGAATTTCCCCCGTTGGATTGATATTTCTTAGTTTCCCAAAGCAAAAGAAGAAGACCATCGAAGATCGGTTACGATCGAAAAAACATTATATTTCGTTCTTAAAAGACTCAGATTTAAATCTATTTGATAATGTAAAATAATCATAATGGGAGACTTCTCCCCATTCTGGGCCTGACAAAAGGTCGATACGATTTAGTCGGGTACAACTTCGATAACGGGTGGTGGCTAAGTCAGGATAAAAAAAAAAAAAAAAAAAAAGGGGGGCCAAAGAAGAAGAAAATGATTTCCTTTTCTATTTCTTTTTTTTTTTTTTTATTCAAGATTGAATTTTCCTTCTTTTAATTTATATTAAGTCAAGAACCGGAATCGAAGCCAACCTTTCCTTTAATCATAATAGCAAGTCATTCAATAATGATCACGACTACGATCACAATTTTTCTTTTTATCTATTCTCTCTCTTATAAAAATTAGAATTTATGTGAATAAATCATTTTATAGATAATTTGACAAATGTAAAAAAAGTCTCTCACGGACAATTTAAGTGGTAAATTTTCTTCACTTCTATCATTTATTTTTTAATTTGATTTTACTTAATTATATCTCCTTATAATAAAAAAAAAAAGAACAAATGTTAAAATAGACATAATTGAAACCATGTTTTAATGCCCCTCACACATGGTTTTCTAATTTCTTTGCAACTTTTAATCATTAACGAAGTGTTTTCTTATATTAATACAAGTGCTTTAAAACCACTAAGGAAACGGTTAAATTAAGGTAATGTGACATTGAATCCTATTCTGCGAAGTCAGAGAAGTCATAAAGATCTCTGGGTGACCAAATCACACCCACCCTTTGGATATGAAGCTGGGGTCTGATGGCTCAGTCACTCAGGTCAGGTCTTTTTCTTATGGTAAGCAATGGGGTCCCACCAATATGAAGGTTTTCAAAGTTTTTATTTTTTATTTTTGTTACGTGAGATTTTGAACTTGTAAAGATTATTATGATTAGACTATCATTTTGATGACTTTAAAGTTTTTTGGAACTCGTAAGGTGGTGTGAAGGCAGACAACGCAGCCCAATCAACCACAGCCCACGCTCCCAAATTCACAACCAAAAAAATCAACCACAGCCCACTAAAACCAACACAATATTTTGAGTAGGCCCCAAAATTTATGTGGATAACCAGCCCAAAATTCTAGTCCCGTCATTCAATAAAGTAGCCGATGTGGGGTTTTAATTCATTCTCATCTAACATTTCTCAAGCAGATATCAGCCCACTCATATTCTAAATTTATCTCTGAGACATCATTCAGCTAAAAAGCAAGAAAGAAGCTGCATGCAACGCATTGGAAAGGGGGGAGGGGGAGAAGAGAGGGAGAGAATGCCAATAGAAGAGGGCAATCATGTTTCCTGGTGAGTAAAGAGCAAAACCTTTTTATCAATGGCCAACAGTTACATCTCAATGATGACAACGCGCAAAGTAGATAGCAACATTGATACCCCCCTCCCAAAAAAAAAATCCTTTCAATGAGCAAAATTGATGAATTTAGTTTTAGATGAAGATAGTCATTAAACTAAGACTTTATCACATAGACAAAACAATCAGGCACTTCAGGTATATGCAAAAGCAGGATATAAGCTATAACCTGGTGCCAAAGAATGCAGACCAATCATCAAAATAAGGAACAAGTAAGATTTTCAGGGAAACATACATGCACAAAATAACTGCAGACTTCTGCAAACATCAACAAAACTAAAGCGGGGATGATCCGTGTTTTGTATTGAGAATTTTCCAGATCCACATAGTTGAAGCCAATTCGAAAACATATGCAGATGAATTTGGTCTCATATTGAATGAAGGAGGCAAACAAAGTAATTCTCTCTTCCTTTCCTTTCAATTCAAGACATGAATAAATACCTTTGCGGATGTATACAACCATATAAAATCAAGACCCATGCATCGTATTCAACATGGACTATGATGCACAATGACCAAAGTAAAAGAGAGACCATTCTGGAATATGGATTGCTCCTCTGCATAAACCTTGGAGTATGAAGAATTATGGGAGTTTCCAATCTTCTATGATTTACAAAAGGTGAATCATAGGAACTTGTTTAGAAGGGAACAACAACCCTAACAAGAAATATCTCATGTAAAATAGTTTTCTACTAGATTCAAACCTAACAAGAAATAGGATGACTCATCTTTATAAACGAATGCAACCGGATGACAAAATAGGCAGTGGGAAGGCAAACCAGGAGGGAGTTGAAATAAATTTTTATTCCATGCAAAGCATACTGAACAATACCACTTGCTAAACAATCCTCGACTCAACTTAACTCACTTAAACCTCTATACAAACTTGGTTGGAGTCGACTAAACAAGCCTTGATACAACCAAGAAAAAAAAGAGCTGCAGTTTCACAGTAGCAATCGAAATAAATGAGAGACGACATAATTTACAAAACAAAGAAAAATTGAAACTTGTTTTATTCAATTCATTGGCTGAAGCATTTACAACCACATAACAACTACAACATTTACTTGACACATGCAGCTTCTTTATTTAGGCATTGAACACTATGTAACATAATTGAACAAGACTATAATATTTACCTTATTTTTTCTTTGAATGTTTAAGGAACATAAGTTTCCTCTGATGATCAACCATTGACAACCTCAATGAATTTTTGTGACACCCAATTCTTAGCAATATCTGAAAGTTTGCATTCCTCCACTTGAACTTGTTGCAACCTTGGCAAATTCAAAACAAGGAACTCAACAGCCTCAGCCTCGATCCCACAACAATTGACAATATCAACACTCTCCAAATTCTTACAGTTCTTTGACATTGAAACCAAGGACACAGAACCAAGCCCACCACATCCTCTCAACTTAACCTCAACCAAACCCCCACATGAAACAATCATGGAAACAAACTCCTTATCACACTTTTTTTTTAAAAAAAACCCCATCTCATTAAAATTTAAAAAATTTAAAAAAAAAAAAAAAAAAAAAAAATACTCTCTCCACAACATCACAATTTATGAGTGCTATTTCTTCAAGCTTATTACTTAAAGCTCTTACAAGTACCTTTAATCCATCGCCAGTAACTAAACAACAGGTTTGAAGCCTTAGACTATTGAGATTATGAAATTTCTTTGCAACACTTAATAAATGATCATTGCCTAAATCAAGAGGTAAGCGAAGATCAAGCTTGTGCAAAGTACACTTACAGTGAGTAATGAATTGTAGAAGACCTTCTCTGCTACCACCATCATAGACTAATAGTGAATTCAAAGAAACACAATTTTGTGCAAATTTAAGTAACGGCCCATCAACAATAGTCCTACAAGCTCTCAATTCAATTTCTTGAAGGCCCTTCAAGCATTTCGCAAATGACGAAAATGCCCTTCTATCTCCAATCCCTTCACAGCTTCTCAACTGCAATTTCCTAAGCCTTGTTGAGCATCTCCATAGCCAACCGAGCCCCAAATCTCCGGGCCCAATTCCAGACAAGCACAAATTCTCCATGGGCAAATCTGTAATTTCATTATCATCCATAAAATCCCCAATATTTTCATCTTCCTCTGATTCTGAAACAGAGGATATGAAAGCAGAGAGATCTTTAATTGAAGGAAAAAAGACGATCCACTAGAAATTAAGAGGTCTAGAAAGAGAAATTGTGAGAGAAACAATGTTTTTGCAAGAATTTGAAAGATAAACTAAAGAGGGGAGAGAGAGGGACCCAGTTAAAAACCTCAAAATTTTCAAATTTGGGCATGAAGAAGAGATTGTTAGGATAAATTCATTAGATGAAACAGAGGAAACACAGGAGTGTTGACAGAGTAGAGAGAGGGAAGAGAGAAAAGGATAGAGAGAGAGAAAGAGAGGAGGGAGGGAGGGAGGGAATGGAGGGGATGAGTGAGGGAATTGGGCTGGGGGAGTGGGGGAGAATATCAAGTGTACGCCTGTTTTGAGTGAGTGGAAGTCACGCTCCGGATCACATGGAAAGCAATTACTTGGCTGATTGAGTTTTGCATACATAAAACCATATTTGTATTTCCTAACCTCAACTCTGAACACCAAAAAATAGTATCATTATTACCCCTTACTTTCTTATAAAGAATTTCATTTTTTTCAAAAAATTATACATACACTTATAAAACAAAATATTATAATATATAAATTGAGAAAATATAATATTTTTAAATCAACAAAAATTGAAATCAAAGCGGAAGGTTAATAGTTCAAAATTTGATTTAATTTAAATTCTAATTTTGGTTTTAAATCAGAAATTGAAAAGAGAGAGACATGAGTTATGGAAAAAAAATTACGCAACTTAATAGATAAAAAATTAATAATTAAAGAGGTATTTTAATTGATCATTTAAAAAAATATATCAAAACTATAACGAAATCATTATTTCAATTCTGTCGACATCAATTAAAATAATTATTTATTATGTATGTTTAATACAACGATTGTAATTTGGAGGTATAATGTATCACATTGAAATTTGAGAAAGTTTAAAACACAATAAGAAAAGAGTCCCATTTATGAAATCACTCAATTACATTTAATAATTATTATAATTCATTTTTAAAAGTTAATATTTTATTAAAAATTATTTAAAACATTTAACAGCAAGTGATTTTTGAAGACCATGCTGTATTCCCTAAAAAAAAAATGCTAACAATAATGGTTCAACAACCAACCCCATATATCATAATACTCATTTTCCATGAGAGAGAGAGAGAGGGTGTCCTAAATAAAATTTATCCGATCACTCAATTTAAAAAAATTAAAATATTTATATTTTTCAACCTCAATTTTAAACATCGAAAAATAGTACAATTATTACCCCTTACTTTCTTATAAAGAATTTCATTTTTTGCAAAAAATTATATATATTATTTTAAAATAAAATATTATAATACATAAATTGAGAAAAGATAATATTTTTAAATCAACAAAATCAGAGTTAAAGAAATCGTTATTTAAATATCAAACTTAAATAACAGTATTATTGTGAATTGTATCAATATCAATTAAGATAATCGATATCAATTTTATTATTTATCATTTTTTTGTATGTTTAATAGAGCGGTTTTAATTTGGAGATATAATGTATTACAATCATTTTTAAATTGAACTTTGGGGAAGTCAATGTTGAAATCACTTAATAACATTTAATAATAATTATAATTCATTTTTAAAAGTTAATATTTTATTGAAAAATATTTAAAACATTTAGTAGCAAGTGAGATCGGTAATTTTTGAAGACCATCTCGTATTCCCTCAAAAAATGCTAACAATAGTGGTTCAACAACCAACCCCATATATCATAGTACTCATTTTCCATGAGAGGGAGAGAGAGAGAGAGAATTTAATGATGGAGGGTGTCCCCAGACAAGATCAGGTTTAGAATACTACAAAGGGGACCCAAAAGAAACAACAAATGATTTAAATGAATCAGTTGCCATGCAAAATTTTATGGGGTCTTTGTGATGGACCAAATGATAGCTCATTTTTCTCTGCACAATATGCATGCGAGTAGCTTGGTGGTGGAGCAAAGAGTGAGTGAGCAGTGAGGAAAGGACATGGTGGCTTTTATATTGTTGTTTTCTGGCCATGACATTTTACCCCACCAGTTCATTCTTGGTCTCCTCTCCCTCATTTTTCTTCATCATGGCCATATTTTCCTATACACCGATCGTATCGAAAATTATACTTTAATTAATTCGATACTAATATTTATTTGACTAATTTTAGATAATAACTCTTTTAAATGT
Organism: Dillenia turbinata; assembly: GCA_037126225.1. Taxonomy (NCBI): domain Eukaryota; kingdom Viridiplantae; phylum Streptophyta; class Magnoliopsida; order Dilleniales; family Dilleniaceae; genus Dillenia; species Dillenia turbinata. Next base: position 25,611,535 of record JBAMMX010000014.1, read on the forward strand.
AATTTTTTTCATTCTCAAATTTTGAATTCAAGATTTGATTAAGAAATCTAATATCCTTATTCTTTAAACTAACTGTCTGTCAGTTTGATGACTTTATTTAAGGTGATAATTCTTTCATAATTTTTTTTATTTTTAAATTTCGAATCCATAATTTAATTTAAAAATCTAATACTCTTAGATTATTAGACCAATTGTCCTTTAGTGTTATACCCCTCGGTTCTTTGGTTGCCCTCCATGTTTTCCCGGGAGGGATGATTCTTGAAGCCTAACTACTCTTGCCCTCAAATACAGCTCATCTCGTCAACCACTTGGACTATCTCACAAGCATAGGCTCTAGTTTACTAAGAAATTGACAAGCAGCTATTTAACACAAATTACTCCTGTAAAATGTTACAAATGGGATACATTGAAGGGTTTGGAGAAAGAACTTGGCTCAAATGAGCACTCTAAAATTTGGAGAATTACTCTTGGTTATATAAGTATAGAGTTCAATATTTGATTAGGCTTTCTTACTTCATTCGGTAGACCGTAAAATAGGCCATTGCGCTATATCAAAGTGATTGGGGGGATCAGAGTGAGCATATGGAAAAGAGCTAACCTCACCAAAACAAGCTATGGGTGCAAAAACTATAATAGTTTTCACCGACGGATAATTGGTCTACTAAAATGAGATGTCATGTTTTTTAATCGATTCTCAAATTCAGAATAAGTGAAAAAAATTACGTTGAGAGAGTTGTCTCCTAAATACAGGTCTCGTAAATGCTAAAACTTGATTAATCGGTATATGATTTCGAATAATAATAGTAGATTTTTTTTTAAACAAAAAAAAAACTATAGTTGTCCAATATGTAAACATACATGTTTTATATATGTGTATGTATATGTAACTTAGAAAGTGTGCCTAAACAACCTTACGAGTTTGAGAGTAAATAACACAAAGCACCTAGATGGACATACAATTGATTACCTAAATTTTACCTTTTAACCATTGGAAATCTTATTTTTTTTGTGTGTATCTCATCAAAATCTACTTAGTTGAATTCATGTTTCTTAACGATCGATCGATTTCGATCCTAGTTAAAATGGAAGAAATCGATTTTTAAGAATAGATGTGTATCGTAATTTGAAAATGAAATTAAAGGAGCATTATAGGATTCACTCGCCTCTCTTTTGATAAAATCAAAAGTCTCTTAGTTTCTAAGGGGATAGTCTAATGATAACAAGTATTTCCCTTAAACCGATTCTTGATTCAAATCTCGATTTAACAGGAAAAAAAAATCATAAGTCTTGGTCTCATCGATTTGTCTCTAAGTCTCTCCTTAGATGAACATACCATTGGTCCCAAATAGGAAGAACAACCTGAACACAAAGCACCAAATTTACTTCCAACCATTGGAAATGTTAAGAATGAGCATCATGCTATTGGAGGCACCTTGTGTAAGGAGGAAACTAGTCTTTATGAAACTTTTTAACTTTTTACCTTAATTCACTTGTATTTGATTTCTAGTTGTCTTGTAGTTATTAAGAAAAAAACCTAAGACAGTCTAGGAAAATGCCCCCATATCCATATCTTATGGAAATAATGTCACTTTCATTATATATTAACACAGTACAAAGGTTATTGATCACGGAAAATTTTTAATTCTTAACTCTAGAGACCAAAATAAAGTTACTTTTTATCCTCTTGGCGAACACTGTAATTTATTTTTTTATTATTAAAAAATACTTTTTATTATAAGAATTGGTTTCTCGTAAATACTAAATAATTAGCTTATAGAAAGCAACTGCAACGAAAATATTCTTTGTTACTTCAAGTATGGTTTAGCTAGTCCAGAAAGTTAATTCTAAGTTGAACGAAGAATATGTAAGATTTTTAATGCACAAAAATTATTAATATTATCATAATTCAAGACTTTTATTTATAAAATTATATATTCATTATAAAAATATTTATCTTAAATTAAAATTATTTTACATATATAATAGATAGAATAAAGATGAATTTAAGCCAGAGTAGTTATTATGACGTTTTTTTTTATGATAAAACATTCGATTTAAATTAACAATCAGTATTTTTGGGATAATTTTTTTCTTTATAATCCTACCAAAATGTCAAGAAAATGGTAAAATTCGTTTCATAATTTCATCAGGCAGTTGTATTTTTAATAGCAAGTATTTTTATTTGAGGATATTTGAGTGATGATATTATTAGTAATTATTGAAATATGCGTTGTTTTAATAGTTTTGTCAATTTTCATAATAAGGAAAAAAATGATACAGACTCTAATATAATAATTATTTTTAATTTAAATTAAAGAAAATTGTTTGGAAAATAATCTTTATTAACGTCTTTATTCTGAATTGATTTGCCTACTAACGGTCCCGAAATCCAAAAAAACATCTCGACCGGCTGCATTCTAACAACCGCATCTGGCCTTTCTACTTATGTTCCAGTTGTCTTGGTCATTTTCACAAACATGTAGTTGGCAAAATTTTAGAAACAATGTCCTTCGTCTCCGCCTCCCAATTCAAATTTCAATCTGCCCCCATTTTTCTCTTTCCAAAACCAATCTCATTCTTGAAACCCAGAACTCAACACTTCTCGTCTAACACCGAATTCACCTTCAAATCCATAATCAATCCCCAGAGTAGAACCCACATTTGTTATTCTCTTCCAAATCTTGATGAAGTTTTCAATTCAAGAAACTCTAGAAACGAAACATTTGAGCTTTGCAACACTTTTGCAAGATGGGTTTGTGGTCTGAAATCGTTTTTTCCCGGTGGGAGTTGGTGGGATTTATCTGGGCACGAAGAAATTGATGAGGGGGTGTTGGAGAAGACGAAGAAGAATACTGTGTTGGCTGCTGTTGAGAGAATGTGGGCATTGATTGGAGACGATAGATGGGTCGTCTTTGTCGCATTCGGCTCTCTGATTGTTGCTGCGGTACATGAATTCATTAAACTCTCTCTCTCTCTCTCCCCCCCCACTATTATTTGCCTTTGTCATGTCTGTGGAATTTCTTAGATAAGGACATTTGGACAAATCCTTTTGTGATAAATTGTTTATTCATGTGTATTGAATTTGAAATTTTATTAAGCTGGTCTCAGTTACATTGTTTGTCACTAACACTTTTTCCCAAGTAAAGATTGCTCTTTCATGAAAAAGTGGTATTGTAATTATGGCAGAAGTTGATTCAATGAAAAAAGGGATTGAAAGAAGGTTGAGATTGGATGATTCATTCCCTCATCTCATCTGATCTTGGATTTTCACGGAGGGTTGGGAATGCCTATATATGTATTGGAGTAATGTTCGGATTTAACCAAAAAAAAAAAAATTCTTAAAAAGACTTTTGAAGCAAACATATTCCTAAAATGACCTAAATTGGTCGAGTTTTGAAAACTCGACCAATACTGTTCACGCACTGTTCATAGTTGGTCGAGTGTTCAAAACTCGACGAGTCTCTAGTGTAAACAGTGTTGGTCGGGTTAGAAACCGAATTTCTTTTCCCCGAGGTTGTTTTAAGAATATTTTTTTAAAATTGGGTCAAATCTATACAAACCCCCGTGTATTGGTTTGGTATCTAAGACTTCTCATTTTCATGGAAGTTAACTAAAATGATTGACTAATTTTTTTAACTCCAGAATTAGTGTACCTGTTCTAAATATTGGATACTGGTTAGCAAAAGGGTTCAATGGGTCAATTTAACACTTTTGGAACATGGTAGTCGATGTTCTCTATGCTGCAAGAGTTTCCAAAATATCTGCAGGCAATCTCCTACTATATCATTTCTCTTTTAATTTTATTTGGAAATATCTTATACAGCTTATGGTGGTTTTCTCTTCCATACTTCGGTCTAATTTTTTTCTCTCTGTAGATCTCTGAGATCTCAATGCCAAATTTACTGGCCACATCCATCTTTTCTGCTCAGAATGGTCAAACTGTGGTATTCAATAGGAACTGTCAGCTCTTGCTTCTGCTGTGTTTTGTCTCCGGCATATGCAGGTGATAATGTCCTGTTTTGTTGGTTTCTTTTCTGCACATTATTTCTTTCTGAGAGTATATGCATTAAAATACCAGTTATTTGTCATTTATCTCAGAAACAGACACACAGATTTTGCTAGGTACTCTTTCAATGTTGGTGCTAATTATCAATTTAGCAGGTGCAGAACCTCAAGCAAGGAAAAGACTCCTTGGAAATGTACCCAATATTTTTTTGTTGTTATGCATTGTCTATCATTTAAACAGTCTTAAAAAAAGATGAAGAATTCTTTTTGTTTGAGGCATATTGAAGAATAATAAATGAACTTATAGCGCACTGAAGCAAAAATTAAGAGTATTACAAAGTCTGATTTGTTTATTTTTGAGAGCAAAAGAAAATGATAATACAAATATATAAAAACTTACATAAGATACAACTGAGGAAAGGAAATCCTCTGGAGGAACAAGTCTGATTTAGTTATACAGTCAGAGGAGACTGAAATCAGCCCTTTTGTTATGGTTGTGATACCTATTATGAGAATCTGCAGTCTTTAGGCAGCAGATGTGTTTACCCATTATGTAGTTTGTGCAGTGCAGTGCATGCATTGCTTTCTGAAGTGATTCATTATCTGACTTACCACTTTGCTCTCTGTGGCCTCAGTGGTTTGCGGAATGGCTGCTTTGGAGTCGCAAATACAATCTTGGTGAGTTATATGGTGACTATATTTCTTTGGATACTTTTTGAATCCTTTGTGTTTAAGTAGTCTGTAAACAGTGATTGGGGTAAAAAACTAACTTCAATCCGTACTTTTCCTAACATCTGTCCACGTTTGTTTGTTTTTCCTTTTCTTTTTCATCTTTCAAACCACTTTGGCCTGTTTACTATATTAGATACTTGGAAAAAAGTTGAATTTGAGATTTGACAGTGTTTCCTTTACATTTTACAGGTGAAGCGTTTGAGAGAAAATTTATATGCGGTTCTAACGTATCAAGTTTGTGTTTTATCTGTCCTGAATAAATTTCATGTGTATTGTTCCACCCCCCCCCCCCTCTTTTGAGCAAACTTCATGACTTTGAGCTTGTTACAGGATATAAACTTTTTTGACACAACAACAGTTGGTGACTTAACAAGTAGGCTTGGAGCAGATTGTCAAAGACTATCTCATGTCATTGTAAAGGATCTGAATCTCATATTACGCAATACTCTTCAGGTTGCTACAGTTCTCCGTGTTCTTTTCCTTCCCCATTTATGCAATATGGCTTTCTAAATTTCTGTTTGAGCATTACTTTCAGGGAACTGGAGCCTTGATTAACTTGTTAACTTTGTCTTGGCCTCTTTCCATGTCTGCAATGGTGGTGTGTCTTGTCCTTTCAGCAGTTTTGTTGATTTATGGCCGGTAATACTTTCGAACTTCTGCAAAAAATGTGGTTTTATAACTAAGCTCTGCAAAATCCTAATTATGGATATATATTTTTTTTCCATAAATCTGATTTTCAAGTGGATAGATCTCAAACTCTATTGTTTATTGGAGAGTTTTGTAAGAAGAACTTTGTATAATTTCGTTCTTTAATGCTGGACGAACAAGTTTCCCTCCTAATCTAGCAGCATTAGTGATAATCATATAGCAGGGTCTAAATATAAGTATATCTGCTTCATGGGATCTTCATTCTTGATCTTAATTCTTTAGCTGGTGTGCGTAGGTATCAAGGAAGAGTAGCAAAACTCACTCAAGATTTCACTGCCCATGCGAATGAAGTAAAACTTGAAACTTTTAGCATACTACGTTTCAAGCAACTACAGCTAAAAACTTCCATAATCTGAGAACTTTTCCTGACCTATATAGGTCACAGAGGAAACATTTTCATTGATGAGAACTGTTCGCATTTATGGAACAGAAAAACGAGAACTTGAAAGGTGAGAACTCCTCATCACTATCTTTTTACATGTTTTCAACTTGAAAAATTTTACTCTGCGACTTAAGTGTTTCCTCATTATAGGTACAAAGAATGGCTTGACAAATTAGCTGACTTAAGTGTTAGAGAAAGTACAGCCTATGCTTTTTGGACTCTATGTTTCAGCAGCCTTTACCGATCAACACAGGTTTCTCTTTTTCTCTCATATGTTCCTTGCTATGTTGCTGTTTTACACATGGGTAAGTATGCCAAGAGAAGAACAAGAAACTACCTAAAGAAAAATAACAATCTGGTAATCAACCATTTTCTTTTCTCCCAAAACAAATCATAGGTTATTGCTGTGCTGGTAGGAGGAATGTCTATTTTAACTGGTCATGTAACAGCTGAGCAACTTACCAAGTATATATTGTACTGTGAGTGGTTAATATATGCAACATGGAGGATTACAGACAACTTTTCATCACTTACGCAATCAATTGGAGCAAGTGACCTAGTCTTTCACCTAATGGATCTCATGCCTAGCGATCAGTTTGTATCAAAAGGCAAGTGCTCTATTTTCTTCACATGGGGAAGAATCATGAGATGAATTTAAGCATCCTTTTAGTTTTATGTCACAACCTTTTCTGTTACAGGTCTGAAGTTTGAGAAGGTAATTGGACACATTGAGTTTGCCAACCTATCATTTTGCTATCCATCAAGACCAGCGGTATGTCAAATGGACACGACATGGTTGTGGGTATCTAATATCTAAACATGGTCTGGTTTTAGCTTATTATTCTGCACTTTTGCCTTCCATTTTGGACAGGTTCCTGTACTAAGACATTTAAACTTTTCCGTACAACCCAATGAAATAGTTGCAATTGTAAGGAGTACTTGCACTACAAGCTTCTCTCTCTCTCTCTCTCTCTCTCTCTCTCTCTCACTATTCTGCTGCTAGAAAGAAATTAACTCCAGGCATGGAATTTCTGCAGGTTGGTCCTAGTGGTAGTGGAAAAAGCACACTTATCAACCTTTTACTGCGGTTATATGAACCCACAAATGGTAAGGTGAGATGCATTTCCACTGTTGTGGCGTGTGTATAATTGCTGCTGTTTCTTCTATGGATTCACGCACGGGCACATTGGATGTGAAATTGTTATTCTTCTATATTTTTCCTACTGTATGGTAAATTCTCAATCCTTTTTGGGGTCAGATGAAAATTTCTCTAATGCCCTGTTCAACATTGAAGTTTCCGATTCTTGAAAGTTTGCAGTTCTTGTCCTTTCTAAAAAAAAATGATGTTTTGCTTTCTAACTTACATAAAGGGACATGTATTTTGCTAGTTTGATCCTACGTGTACTAATAAATTGTAAAATGAATTGCAGATTTTGGTCGATGGTTTTCCACTTAAAGAGTTGGACATAAGGTGGCTCAGGCACAATATTGGATTTGTTGGTCAGGTTGTGATATGTTCTTTACTTAAAAATGTTTTTAGGGCTAAAATGCTTTCTGACCTTCTCAGTGGTTGATGTGATATGTTCTCATTGATTTTTATATAAATAAAAATAGATAAATTAATATAAATGTGTACTGTAATTGATTGGAATTCAACACATTAAATCCTAAAAAAAAAAAAAAATCAAAACTACTCTTCACATGAAGAATAGCATTGTCCTACTTATTTTAGCCTTGAAGCTGGCACTACTCTAGGCTTAGGATTCTGTCTTGACCTTTTGGAACAATGCAGGAACCACATCTTTTCAACATGGACATCATTTCAAATATATGTTATGGTTGTACTGCAGACCTTAAACAAGAAGATGTAGAAGGAGCTGCCAAACTTGCCCATGTGCATGAATTTATCTCATCTCTCCCTAATGGTTACAGAACTTTAGTTGATGATTCTTTGCTTAGTGGTGGACAAAAGCAGCGGATTGCAATTGCTAGAGCAATCCTCAGAGACACACCTATTCTGATACTTGATGAAGCCACCAGTGCTCTTGATGCAGAAAGTGAACACTATATCAAGGTTAGATTAATCCATTTTTAGGACTACTGACCCTGTGCTTTCTTCTTTACATAACTTGCTGTTATTGTTCTTTGCAGGAGGTTATTCAAGCTCTTGGACATAATTGTGAAGTCAAAAGGACCATCATTGTCATAGCACATAGGTACACAACCAACCAAAAATTCAAGCATAGGTTACAATTCTTAGTGGCATTTGTTGAAATGCTGCTAAGGGAGTTTTTAACTTGTACCTCTTATTATTTTTTCCCCGAAAATTTCTGCTGCTGTTATTATTTGTTGAATTCAGAATTTATGTTATAAATTTACTAATGACCCATGCTTTTATAGGCTATCAACTGCAAAAATTTGTGACAGAATCATTGTCATGGATGGTGGTCAAATTGTTGAAGGTGTTTTTTTTTTTTTTTTTTTTTTGAATAAATATAGCATTATATTGATCATAACATGACATAAAAAAACTATTTTTACAAAATGGGTGCAGATGTGTCATCACAAGCAGCTCATTCAAAGAGATGGGCTATATGCACAACCGAGTAGAGCACGAGCAAAGGCAGTGACCTGAGCTAAGTTGAGAGAGGTCAGAGCTTCTCAAGGGCTTCAGAGGGGAGATCTCTGGCTGAGGGACTTGCTGGTGAGGTAGACCCTTGACACACTCCCTTTTTGGTTCTGCTTTATGTTCATGACTCTGATTTGGGTCTTCTCTTTCTCTCTCTTTCCTGCTATTATTGTTGCTGCCCTCTATTTTGCTACTCTCTCTTTCCGGAACTGTCTTTGCTGATATTCTTAATATCCTTTTCCTCCATTTGTGTTGGGATGCTGCAGTATCTTCTTCATTCTACTTCTAGACCCTGAGCTGCTTATATGTAATGTTTGGAAATGCATCTCTTGCGTCCAGGATTGATACCCAAGATTTACCGTGCAGGTTTTGTGACACGTGGATTGTGACGCGGTTTTTGTGTTTATACATGTAGCTTAATCTGTATTTTTAATTCATTCGATGTATTTAATTTTTTATCACTGTAAGAAAATTTATTTCTATTGATATTCTACTATTTCTCTTATTCACTTTTTATCTAGACCTTTTTATTTAAAGAAAAAAAGAAAAATTCTTTATATTAACTCTAGTCCTCTAAAAAAGTAAAAAAATAAGTAAATTAAATCTTCTCCTTTATCTAATAATTATATTTTTATATTTAGCCAACAAAGTTATATGAAAAAAGATGGATCTTTCAACCTAAAAATATGAAAGATCACCTATGGATTTGCCTTTTCTCAACGCATTTCTTTAGATAAGGGTTCTGTTTTTTAATTAATATTATTAGACAGTTATTTTTTTGTTTTATGTTTTTGCTTTTTAGGGATCATAATCTTGAAAGACCACAGAGAACCAAAAGAGATGCTTAAGAAAGAAATTAAAGTTTTTGTTGAGTAACACAAAGTATTTTTTCTTTTCCAATTACTATATTTTACTTTATTTTCATTTTTCATTTTATTATACAAAATTTGAAATTTTATTATTTATCAAAGTTTTAGTATATTTTTCAAAGTTAAAAAATTAGAAAATACATTAAAAATATATTATTTTCTGTTTAGAAAAAGATAAGAAAATTAAAAATATTTTCAAAATAAATCTATCCTTCAAGTTCTTTCTTGTTTATCTTGTGGCATTTATATTTTTTTATTTTAATATAGATTTATATATAAGATTGCTTAAGAGGAGTTAAAATCTTATTGAATAGATACCAATGTTTAACTGGTCTAGTGATCGGACACTGGTATTCTTTAAGAAATGTTTTAGGTTTGATTATTGTGCATAGTAAAAACGTGCGTGGAGAGAGATTTGTCCTTAAATGTTTAATTTATCGAATTGAATTTAGTCGGACCAACGTGATTATCGAATAATAATACATGATTATCGAATAATAATATTTTCTATAAAGAAAATAAATATAAGATAGAATTTGGGCTTTTGTAGTAGGGTGAGTTGGAATCGGTATAATAGATTATTTGTAATCCCAACTATGGGTGTTTACTATTCAGGTGAATTCATTCACCCGTCCGATCTAAATTAAATTCAGATTATTCAGTTTGGGTAAATAAAAATCGAATCGGGTAAATGTCTTTATCCAATTAAAATTTCGGGTGAATAGTTCGGGTATAAAAATGAAGATTTTTATTTAGGATCCGCTTGAAACCCGAATAACATATTCTCACATAACATGTCATACCCAATTCGATTAAGATCCAAACCGTTTAACCCAAATCATTAAAGGAATTTTTCATGTTATGTGGTTATTCGGGTAAATGAAATCCAAATAACCCAGACCGAATAATTCGAATTTAATTCGGGTAAATTGGTTAGGGTTTTATTTTATTTGGTTCGATTTTCGATTGGATTGAACACCTCCAAAATTCGAATAACCCGAACCGAATAACCTGAAAAATCATTAACCCGTCTAAATAAACACCTCTAGTCCCAACTAATTTAAATCGAACTGTTATTGACTCCTCATTTGGAAGAAAATTTTCTAACGTCGTTTTTGTCACTATTAAGATTCAAATTCGAGCAATTAGTAAGAGATTCTAGTGATCTAGATTAGTCGAAACGAAACTCTAAATATTATGCAGTGGATCAAATTCAAGACGAAAAAAAAAAAAAGATTATTTGTAGTCATAGATCCTAATTAGATTCGGGCTTTTGAGTTTTCATTTCAAGTTAGGCCTGGTCAGTGGCCCAAGTTAAGCGGCCCATTTAAACATGATCCGGTTAGGATACAGAACCACGTGCGGGTCATTTTTCATTAAAGGAGAAAAAGAAATGACAAATCGCAGATTCAGAGAAGAGAATAAATAAATTATAAAAGGCGTGAAAAAAAGGAGCGAAATTAAAAAAAAGGAGTTGGGAGACACGCAAAACCCTTTTCTCTGACTTTTCAAAACTCATCAGCCTATCAGACGACGCCACTTGTCCCCACGGTCCCAATTTCCAATTAACGAAATCAGCTCAGTTGATCTGTTACAAACACACAAATACCTTTTCACGTCATTCTCTTCATCCTGCCTCTCCCTCTCTCTCTTCCCTAAAACCCTAATCTATGGTTTTTGCGATCTTCATGTTCCACGCCAAATATGCATAGCATGTAGTAGTAATGCCTTTTTCCTAATGGCTTCGATGAAGAGGTTGGACTTGAATGCTCTGTTTCTTTTACTTCGTCTTCTCTGCTGCTGCTTGCTTGTTTCCTCGCAGTCAGGTTCAGTTTCGGGACCTCACATAGCTGATGTCAACATATTGTTGCCTCCGAAAATGACCAATCCTGTCGAGTATCGTCTTCAGGGTAGCGATGGCTGCTTCAAATGGTAATTCATCTCTACCTCTCACTCTATGCTTATGAATTCAGTTGTTTTCCTGAGCTGAGCATTGTGTTTAGTTCTTCTCAGATAAGTATGTTTGGATGAAATTGGAGTTTTTAGTGCTTGCATTGCTAGAACAAAGTGTATTTGGATATTAATCTCTCTCTCTCTCTCTCTCTCTCACATGTCATTATATAAGTATATGTTTTCTGAGCCGAGCATTTTGTGTTTAGTTCTTATGAGATTTGTTTGTTGGGTTAAAATTGTGAGTGATTAGTCCTTGCATTGCAAGAACAAAGTGGGCTAACTGTTTTGTATAAATCAAGAAAGCTACTCAAGCTTGGGTTGCGCTCGATTTGTGAAAAAGAAGCTAGTTTGAGCTTGGGAATGGCTTTTTCCATGACAGCCGAGCTTGTGCACCCTAATACTTGTCTCGGCTTATTTTGTTTTTAGCCAGTGGATTAAACTTTCCTCAATCGGCAATCATGCTAGAGCTGGGCATTGATCGCTGGTCTTTGTTCTAACCACCAGTAGACTTTCCTAGCTAGGCTAGTTCTATGGTGAACTTCTTCAGTAGTTCTTGCAAAATGTAGACAAGGAATCCTTTTTTTTTTTTTTTTTTTTTTTTTTTTTTTTTTTTAACTCATATACTCTATGATATAGAGAGGCAACCCTGAATATTAAGTTGCAATTTTATGTTCAATCATAGGCATGAGTTTGTTATGAATTGGAACGTAAAATGTCTATAATGTGATTTCGATGCTTAAAAGAGGACACAAACATGTTTAATTAGAAAGGTACCTGCTATGCACATGTTGATTCAATTTGGTTTGCTGGACATTTTTATTTAATGTTATCTTCATATTTAGAAGGTTAATTTCTATTTTGTGGAATTGAATTTGCTTTTTTCTAGTTAGTTTTCTTTACTGTTGCTTATATCAAGTTATTCTAAAGTTTATATTTTTAATAGGTCATGGGATCATCACGATGTACTTGATGTTCTGCCCGAGTACAATACAAGTAATCATTGCTCGACAAGTGCTAGGTTAAGATCGATTGCTCCTTATAGTGGTCGAAAGGAAACGGCTGTTTATGCAGCTGATGTCAACACCGGGATAGTGATTCGCTGCAAAGTATTTATTGATAATTTTTCAAGAATCCAGATATTTCATAACTCTATTAAGCTGGACTTAGATGGGCTTTCTACTTTACGTGTCCGTGCCTTTGATGGTGAAGGTATTCTCAAAATGACAAAATATATAATTTACAGGGCAGTATGCTACTTCTCAAATTTGTGTATGGGACATCCAATTTTTTGCATTTGTTACTTATTGCTATTAGGTTTCAGGATTTTTAGGTTTTTTCTTCTTCATAACCCTTGTGTCTTAAAATTGTAATGAATATGCAATTTGTTTCAGAATTATCATATTTTTTTTCCCTCTTTTACTGAATGCAGATAATGTGTTTTCATCCTTAGTCGGCTTACAGTTTATGTGGCAGCTAATCCCTGAAACTGATGGCATACCTCCTAATCTTGCCCATGTTCCTTTGAAGGATTCTCCCTTAAGTGACTGTGGAGGGTTATGTGGCGACTTAAATGTCCAGATAAAACTTGAAGAAGCTGTATGTAGCCCCCAGTAAATTTAGTTGAAAGGCAAGGGTAGGCTTTATTTCAGTTGTTGCTAACAGTTTCATGTCTACTATGATCCAGGGTGTATTTTCTGATTTATTTGTGGTGAAAGGAACTGGAATTGGCCATGAGATTGTCTCTGTACATTTGCATGAGCCAAAATTTGAGTACATGGCAGATAAGATTGTTCTGACTGTGGTAGAACCTATATCAATTGATCCTCCCTCACCTGTTTTTGTTCTCAAAGGAGCCACCGTCAATTATAGTCTCAAAGTTCTGCGGGAAAATGTTCCTCAAGGTATTCCCTTGCAAATAATTATAGATGAAGTTCATTTTATGTGCTTTTCACTTCCGTATATCATGAGAATTCCAACCCTGGTTACTTGAACTTGAGGATTTGCTACTTATATCATGATAATCTCTTCTTCAGCCTGTTAGTTTTATATACCTCAGTCAAAATTTTTGGTGTATTGGGAATTGGGTGGGTTATTATAAAATGCAATAGTGATTAAATATTATATTTTGGAATATTTGAGAAACCTTATATAGTTCCTATTGGACATGCATGGACTGTTTATGCTTTGTGAGTATGCTCTTGTTGTTCCTATGCAACTTTGGCTTGATGCTAGTAAAGAGATCGGTCCCCTGGGGGGTGGGTGGAATTGTTTGTGGACTGGGAGGTGAAAGTAGAAAAATACTCATGATCCAAATGAAAATAGTAGAAATAACTACAAGTAATTTGTGAATTTTTTTCAACTTTGCCCTAGGCGAGGAGGTCAGGGACGGGTTTGTGTTTTGCTACAAATTTAGTGCTAGGTAAATAGTCCTATCTAAGCTGGATCTCTTGGTGGTAAATCTGCATCTTCTGAAATAGCAGGACTTGATGTGTTCATGGTGTTGTATATTAATTGGGACTGTGTAATGTTGAGTCTTTGGAAAATAATTCACCATAATAAAAAGCATGAACTCTTCATAATATCCAACCACACAGAGATAAGCAAATCATTCTTAAAATTATTTTGTTGTAAGCTTGTATTTGGTGCTTGGATCACTATGGTTATCATTTAACTCTCACATCTGTTCCTATTGCCATTTGGGATTGGAACCCAAAGATAACACATGGCAATTTGGCATCCCTTACACTTTCTAAGGTGTAAAAGTGTACCAGGCCTTTCTGCATTTCTCATGCCAATGATAGTCTTTTATCTGATTTTTTGGCAATTTGGTGAAAGAATTTCAAAATTTTATTTTAACGTACTTTCAGTATGTCATCTATCTTACTTCATTTCTAATGTTTCTCTGCAGCTATAAAGTTACCATCTCCTTACCATCGATGGTCCGTTATGAATTCTTCAGTTGCTCAAGTGGACCCTTTAATGGGTTCAACTTATGCGATGAGCATGGGCGAAACAACTATACTTGCTGAAGACATTAGAGTAGCAGGCCACATGCAAACATCATCTCTCCATGTTGTTCTGCCTGATACTATTTGTTTATACCTATTGCCTTTGTCAGCTTCCGGTAATCCTATCGATGACGTTAAAGCAATTCCATCTGTGGCACGCTGGTATGTTGTTTCTGGCAGGAAATATCTTATCTACACGAAAGTTTTTTCACGAGAACCTGGGGCACCTGAAATCTACCTGACAGAGGTACCCTGTGCATATCTCTTTTCCTTTAATTCTTCATCTTTTTTTTGTTTTTTTTTTTTTGGTTCTCTTATCTATATGACAGAGGTATGCATTCTGTATGCTAATTGATGTTGATATTGCATCTTCTTTTCTTTATTGTGTTTCATATTAGGATGATTCACAATTTTGTATAGCATGCAATCAAGCCTCTGTTTCTATTCTTGTTGGAAGTGTGGGCTCTTGAATATGTTGTATTAAAGCTTAGCTACAGGATAGTGTTGCATTTTGACGGTTCTGATTTAAGAAGCTTTCATATCACTAGTGGTTGCAAAACATTCATTTTCCTCAACAATTCATACTTTGGCATGAACTGGAGGAACAGGTTTTTTGGAATAGAAGATGTTGTGAGATTGATTCTATAACTGTAAACATAACCGATGGTATTGTTATAAAGAGCTAGGTGGGAAGTAGCAAGAGTAGGACACTTGTGGGGAGAGAGGAAACCAATTGGGAAAATAGAGAACATTGAGGGATAGGGAGAGGAAAAGTGATGAGAGAAGCAATAAAAGGTCAATCAACAATGACTGATCATTTCTAGACCCCAATGCACAAAATACATGGGCAAGCCTTAAAACAATAATGAGAATAATGAAATTAGACTACAATAAAACTACTGGACGAGTCCAGAATCAGAATGAGAGAATTTGGTCATCCTCACCAGCCTCAGTAATTGTCTGTAACAAAATAGTGGGAGCAATAGTTGGATGAGTGAAATTGGTGAACCTACTCGAAGGATGGAGTTGGTTTGAAAAATTTCATTGGCTGAATCTTAACAGTTAGAAATCTCTTGCCTGAACAAAAGATCATCCTTCTCATGATGCTATTGGTCAAGTGTCTAATTCTTTGATTACCCCTGTACTTGGATATCTTTTTACCTTTTTTTTTGTGTGTGTTACACAAGATCTGAATCCCGGATCACGGGATTGGGGGAGGGGAGTTGTGACCATTAGGCTGTCCTAATTTCATGAACACATTATATGCCTCAGAGTGGTTGCTGTCTTGATTAAGCATTTTCATATGAGTTTTCTTTAGGTCAATACATTTTTGTTTGATTTATTTTGAATTTAGAGATATTTGAAGCCTTGTCTGTTCCCACTTCTATTATTTGCAGCTAGGGTCTGCTCTGAATTTAGAGATATTATTTGCACTTATATTATTAGGATCCCACTTCTATCATTTGTTCATTTTTCCTTCTCTTTCAATTTTCTTTATGTCTCAGGAAAAAAGAAAAAAAAAATGGAACTGATTAACTTGGTGCATGGAATAGCAGAATCAAGTTCGTCATTTTTTTCATTGTTCATGTCCTTTAAAGTAAAATGATGTTGGTGGCATGTATTATCCATATTCATGGTATTCTTTTTAATATATGTTGAATTAAGCCTTCCGTCTTGTTCTTGCTTCATTAAAAGTTTGTTTTTTTTGTCAGTATTAAACACTTTGTAGTGTTTTTCTTTTCTTATACATTGGCTTCCTATCAATTGTTTCTCATTATTTCTTGATTCTTTTGCTCTCGGAACCAGAGTGATGATGTCAGGTTGCAATATGATGAGTCTGAATGTTGGAAAACTTACCTGGTGCCAAGCAATTTTTCAGTTGAACAAGGATGGTGGAATTCCAGAATCCTGAAGGCAAGTAAATATGGTGTAGGAAAGTTGACAGCTTCTCTGGCTTATCATGGGTGGCATCTTGAAACAAAGGAGGTAATTTCATTATCTTTATCCTGTAACCCAACCTTTTTATTGGGAGGGGGGATTGGGGGGCGGTGGGGGTTGGCAGTGGCGGAGTGCTACAGTGGTTGGTTGGATACTGAGAAGCAATGATTGAGAATTAGCTGCCTGTATGCTAATGCAGGTTCTTAAGGTCGTGCAAGAAATCATGGTGTGCGAACAGGTTAAGTTCAACATGGATAAATTAGCTGTTTTTCAAAGCATTTACCTTCCCTGGGCTCCTGCTGTTAATCAAGAGCTGGAGCTGAAGGCAATTGGAGGTTTGTTGTGTTTCTGATTTGTAACCTTGTAGTTACTTAATTTGCTAATGGTTTGTCCATGACCTGGGATGTGACACTTCTTTCCAGGTTGTGCAAAGGCATCTGCTGACTATAAATGGTTCTCTTCAGACATGGCCATTGTGTCTGTATCAGCTTCTGGGGTTGCCTATGTAAAGAAGCCTGGAAAAGCTACAGTTAGAGTTGTATCTATATTTGACTCACTCAACTATGATGAGGTAAAGAGATTTGGGTGGTAGTGGTGGTGGCTGGCTAGTTATATCAGTTATGTACCACTAAAGATGTGCCCAATTATTGAGTCAAAGATGAATTTCTGCATTCCTTCAAATTGTGTTGTGTTTTAGCTTTTAATAAATTAGTATTGGTACCACTGGCATACATTTGAAGGCTGTTTATCAAAGACCTCCAAAACAAACCGACAAAGTTGCATCTTACGAGCATTCTGAGTATAAGATGAGGAGTTTTCTTCTGTCTCTGTAAACGTATAAGACATCTTCCATGTCTGCATAAGCATCAACCACAATATGTGAAGACTTGAAATTCTTGCCTCTCATTTGGACCTAAACATATTCATTGTTAGAAGTTTAAGCTTTCTTATTAGGTGTTGGACCCAGGAACTTCCCTTTTTGTTCTTTTCCTGCCAAAAATTGACAAATATTAATGTTTATGAATGCCCTAGCTTAATCTACTTGTGGGTGATTTCCCTCTTCTGTATCAAGGTTATAAGTTTCTTGGCCATTATGCACAAGAATGATTTTTACTCTAGATTTGTCGGTTTGATCTAATTCCTAGCTGTAGGACCATTATTAGCTCAGCCTTGCTATCTTGCCTTGTAAGATGAGCAGTGTATATTGGCCTTCCAGGTGGCATATTGAATTATTGCCCGCTTGTGAATAATCATGATTGATAGGGTTAAACAAGTGGAAGCACTGATAATGAAACGTGTAGTATGGTCAGGATCTCTACATATATATACATAAGTGTGTGTGTGTGTGTGTGTGTGTCTCGTGATTAATTTCGAAATTAAGCACTTCTGCAGCTAGTTATCGTGTTTCTTAGATTTCATCGCATTGGAAGTCTAATTGTGCATTTGTCCCATGGCTTCAACTGTTTCTCCGTATTTTAGTAGTCTTTTCTTTCCTTCCTTTTGTTCTCTCTCTCTCTCTCTCTCTTTGAAATAATTAAACTATGCAGGTGGCAATTGAAGTTTCCATCCCATCATCAATGATGATGCTACACAGCTTCCCAGTGGAGACTGTTGTAGGGTCCCAACTAAAGGCTGCTGTGACTATGAAAGCATCAGATGGTGAAGCAATGCTATAAATCATCTTCATAGTTATTTCTTGCATCATCAGCTTCTCTCACTTTCTTTTCTTTATTGTTTGCTTGATTTTCCAGGTGCCTTTTTTTATGAATGTGATGCTTTCAACTCCTTCATAAAGTGGACAGCTGGAAGCGAGTCTTTTACCATTGTCAATGTGACAGGGGAGTTTCCTGTTCTGGACAAAATAGACAATGTGGAGCTGGATGAATCTTTGTTTGTCCCCGTGTGTGGATGGACCTATGTATATGCATCAGCTCCTGGCCGGGCTATGTTGCATGCAACACTATCAAAAGAGAATCAACACTTTGATCATCATTTTAGTGGATCTATTGTTCTAAGAGCATCCTCCTTGATAGCAGCATATTCACCCCTTATTGTGCAACAGGCAGGTGATGGAAACCAATTTGGAGGTTACTGGTTTGATTTGGTTCAGGCAGAAGGCTCTGCTCAGTTGGAACACCTTGAAAGTTTGTATCTTGTACCTGGGACACATCTAGAAGTGAAACTTATTGGAGGACCTGAACCATGGGATCATGGCATTGACTTCATCGAGACTGTGGACAATCTTGATGTGATGCATACTCCTTTGAGAGAAGGAATTGTTGTGCATCGGATATCAACCGGCCGTGATAGTTTGTATAGAGTTCTATGCCACACTCTGGGAACCTTTGTAAGTTTTTACTTATACAGTTTTTGCATTTCATTGATTTTTGTTCATACTAATATGGCTATTTTATGCTGTTCATTTATGTGACTCAGAGACTTATCTTTAAAAGGGGAAACTTGGTTGGAGATGACCATCCTCTGCCTGCAGTGGCAGAAGTGGATCTATCAGTCCATTGTAGCTTTCCTTCATCAATTGTTGTAATAGCTGATGAACCTGGTATGATATGCATTATTTTAATCTAATTTGTTGTTATACAATAAATTAATCCTCTGCTGATTTCTCCCCATCTTCCTATAAGATTTGCCTTTCATCCGTTTTCTTTTCATGATTTACAACAGTGAATGCGCCTGATGTTATAAGGGCTGCAATTCGAGCTAAACGTGGTCCGGCACAAATTCAATCTAACTCGAAAACTGTAGCAAACAGTCGTACCATTCGAGTTGCTGCAGTAGGCATTACTGACTCAGGAAAAGCTTTTGCAAACTCATCTTCTCTCTCGTTGATGTGGGAACTAAGCAGTTGTGATCGGCTGGCAGTCTGGGATGATGCCATTGACTCAGAAAGTTCCAAATATGTCTGGGAAAGGTTCTTGGCCTTGCAAAATGCATCAGGAATGGTAGTATCTAGACCTTGGCATCTTGTCTTTGCCAATATTTTTCTCTTAAAGTTCCTTTTCTCTAGGCTCTTGGGTTTTGACTTAGGACTATTTCACAAATTACTTGATGATAATGGCTATCGAATTGCAATTAGTTGAATTTTGTCTGCAAACAGCCTGGTTTACAGTTAAATTTCAGGTCAATTTGTCTCACATAATCACTTTCTGGAGTTCTGGTGATGAATCACCTGCACTTGGATTTATTTCTTCTTTGGGGAGGCCCAATTAAGATGCCTTGAATCATAATAGGTCCCTGTAAAATTGATTCTTCTTTGATCCTACCTCCCTGTAAAATTGATTCTTCTTTGATCCTACTTTGTCCCATTGACTGTAAAATCACTATGCATCTTCATGAATTTTAAGGAATGACTGGCTGTAGGGGAAACTGATTGTGGGGATATGGTCTTTTGGCACAGTCGACATCCTCAGGGTAGTAGCTAAGCAATTAATCTAGTGACAACTACTTGTTCCTAAGTTTGGTTTAGTAATGGTGTCAGTAAATAATACACGTTATGCTGTGTTCCACTGGGTGTTTTCTTGGTGTATATTTAAGAAAGGGCACATGTTACATCCAAATAATTGATGGATGGGTTTAGTGTTCTAGCATACTTGGGCAAAATAATTGGAGATTTCCTGACAAATGGTTGGGAATCATTTTTCTGTCTTTGAGTAGCACAGTGGTACATCCAAATAATTGATGGATGGGTTTAGAGTTCTAGCATACTTGGGCAAAACAATTGGAGATTTCCGGACAAATGGTTGGGAATCATTTTTCTGTCTTTGAGTAGCACAGTGGAACTATCAAGACAACCATGCCAGAAAGAAACATTCTTTGACAATTTTTTTCTGTTGATTACATAACCATATTCACATGGAGTATTGGTCCCACTATTTTGTAGTAGGTTTTCAGTGCTCTATTTTACGTTATCCTCCCCATTTGTGGCTCTCTTAAAATGTTAAAATATGCTGTTGTGTTCTCAATATTGAAAGTACTCTGAAATATTGAAATCCTTTCAGTGCATCGTTCGTGCTGCTGTTACTGGGATCCTTGATAGGGTAACTGAACGTCATTCTGCCATGCTACTTGAGAGTTCAGAGAATGTTCTCACAGATGCTATACGTTTACAGGTCGACCCTTTGTAATTGTTGATTGATGATCTTTCTTAGGCTTTTTAGATTATTTTGACACGTAAGATTCACAATTTGTGTTGCTGTGCCCCCCTTTTTTTTTCCCTTTTGTTTGTATTTTCCTTCCTTTCTGAGGTTCTCACTCTAAAACTATTTCAAATTGTGCAGCTAGTTTCTAGTCTTTTGGTCAGCCCAAAGTTCATGTTGTTGTACTTTGGTACTGATGCTAAGGTAAAAATTTCTTGGCGTTATACATTATAATGGAAGTGTCCTTCCTTTTGTGTAGTGTATTGTCATGTTGCAAGCCAGTGTATTGGAATGATTTTTAGTTGTTGCATTTGAACCTACTGAATATGCAAGTAAAGTTATTTCAGCTAATCTTAGTTGCATTAGATAAGGTCCCTCGTACACTTTTAGTGGATGAATGACCAGCCCTTCAGGATTGTGCTGAGCATTGTTATCTAGTTTTCATTTGGTTAGAGTATGTTTTAACCTTTTTGATGACCACCTTAGTATTGCTTCTTTTTATAGCTTTCCCTTTTTCTTTTCTTTTCTTTTGTTATTATTATTTTGGTGGATGTGTAGGGTTATTTTGATACCAATACAATTATGGTTGGATCTACTCAGTAATGCCTTATTGTTTTTACAGTATTGTGTTTTATTTTGTTAGCTGTTTCTTGCAGTATCGTCTGACACTTAAAGCAATATTTTTAAACACTGTTCTAACTTTCGTTGTTCTTTGGGTCATGACCCATGCTATTGGCTGTCAAAAATTTGTTAGTAAGTACGACTGTATCAGTTATTGAGACATTCATTGCAAATCTTATGATATTGTTCTAGGCAAACCTGTCAATTAGTGGAGGGAGCTGTTTCCTTGATACAGCTGTCAACAATACACAAGTTGTTGAAGTAATACTGCCACAATCAGATGTCCAGTGCTTGCAGCTTACGGTCATTCCTAAAGGGATTGGAACAGCTCTTGTTACTGTTTATGATATTGGGCTTTCTCCTCCCCTTGCAGCTTCCTCCTTGGTGAGTTCTTTTTCCATTTGGTTCTTGCTGGATTGTTTTGCTAGCGACTGTCGTAGAAATTTGCTATCCTGCTTTAGAACAGAAACAGGAAAAGTTGTTTCTTTTTTTTTTTTTTTTGATATAAAAGGAAAAGTTGTTTCAAACATAATAAAATGGGTACATATAGTAACAATGCATGCAGAGCATATTTGTTTTGCTTGTTCCAGTATGTGAACTCTCTGATCTTATGGCTCTTTTCTGAAAGGACAAAGAAAAGTTAAATCTGAACACAATGAAATGGTTACATAGGGTAACAAATATCGTGTTTAGAGTTTTGTACATCGATGTGTCTAAACAAAGTATGTCAGTTCTGTTTCTTATTTTCCTTGTAAAGCACAATATTATTAAAACCTTTTCTGTCTGCATTGAGAACTCTGATTTATTTGTTTATAATCTCATGAAGGTTACATCATTTACAGGTACAAGTTGCGGATTTAGACTGGATTAAAATTACGTCATCAGAAGAAATAAGCATAATGGTTTGTACTACCTCAGTGATTTATTATTGTTCTAGACTTCCATTACAATTACTTTTCACGTTGATATTTGCAGGAAGGAGATTCACAATCAGTTGAGTTTTTGGCTGGTATACATGATGGAAACACGTTTGACCCTTCACAGGTTTGAAGTTTGGACAATGCCATGTTTTTGAGCTTTTGCTGTATTTGTTGAGCTTTGACTCTGTTGAGATATTATTTTGGTATCCATTCTAATTTTTAAGTATGTGTTTATTGGCACACATGTGCACATTGTTGCCCTTATTGGTGCTGTATATTCTCTTTCCCTTGCTTGAAATTTATTCATGTATGATGCTTAGTAGATTGAAATTTCTTGCAGCTTGCTTACATGAATATTCATGTCCATATTGAGGATCAAATTTTTGATCTCGTAAATGATGGTAGTGCCAGCAATGGATATATTTGTGGTCCATATTTTATCATTCATGCCAAGCGTCTTGGTGTTACAAGGCTTTTTGTAAGTATCTCCTTCTGCTGGCTTATATTGATGGCTTTTATTGGTCTGATATCAATTCCTAGAGCCGTGCTTATTGGCATTCATGGGAAGAATTTCTATTTTAGGTCAGTGCTAAACAGCAATCTGGACAAGAAATAGTAAGTCAAACAATTCAGGTAGAAGTCTTTGCGCCACCAAGACTACATCCTCATTATATCTACCTGGCACCTGGTGCATCCTATACGGTATATCATATGCTTTATTATTTTGTTTGCGTTTTTTTAATTTAACACATGATATGATCTTGTAAACAAGAGCTACAAGAATAACCCCCCCCCCCCCCAAAAAAAAAAAAAAAAAAAAAAATCTCCTCATTTGACATTATCGACTCATTCTGTCTAAAGATTCTGCTCACATCTTGGATTTCATGATATTTGTCACATGGTATTCTAAATTCCTACTTTTTAGCTCACCATGAAAGGAGGCCCAAAATTTGGCATGTCTGTGGAGTTTGCCAGCAAAGATGAATGCACTGCAAAAATTCACAGATTGTCAGGAAAACTATCTGCCATTTCACCAGGGAACACAGTAAGATATGCTACCAAGTTCTGAATTTTGATGCTTGTGCTATACATGTAGTTTGCCATTTGTAATTTGTCTTCCCACAGTTGGGCACACAACATAATATAACCCACAGTGATTGAACATTATATTATGAGCATAATCAACTTTTTTTTTTTTTTTTTTTTTTTTTTGCTTCCATCAATTATCATGTTGAACATATCATAGTTGAGCAAACCATAATTATCTTGATTGTTCAGTTCTTGCCTTTGGAATGTTGTGTGCAGAGTGAGTTTTCGAATGCACATTAGTAACTGCATTACAGAAGCTCTAAATGCTTTTTGGTGCAGTAGATTCATTATTCAAGATTTATATTTACCAGTTGTTGCTTGCTTGTCTTTCCAATATCTATTACTTTTTAAGTAATGATTTACATCTCTTGGGTGGTTAACATATTCCAGAGGCACTGACAATTACTTCCAAATGTCAGAGTGCTCAATTTTTCAAAGGAGATAAATGACTGATTATTATGCTGGAATAATCAACCTGGATCCGCTGTTTTAGAAAACTAATTTTGCATTGCGTACCTTAATTTTACTAGGCAAATCTTACACCAGGATGATAATTTTATCAGATTTGGCCTTTGAGATATACTAGGTCCTCTGGATTATGTGGCATTAGTGTTGGTTACTTTGTTGAACTTTCCAATGTGAAAAATACCCCACGAGCAAATCCTTGTTAAATTATCTCTTTTCCTGAACAATTCTTTCAGTCATTCTGTGATAGATGAGGGTTTGGTCCTGTGCAACTTCTTTTGGAGCTAGCTCTACTGCAGCTTATGAAAGAAGATGTTGCCTCCTGAATCTTAAGGGTTTTATAGATGATTACGTCCAAATTATGGTTGTTGCCACTTGCCGTAGATGTTATAGATTCAGCAATCATGGCATTACATATAGAATGGGTCATTGCAGATTCGGGATGAAAAGATAGTTGCAATAACCTCTAATGATCATGATCATGATTGTGCTTCTGGTAGCAGTGTTATACTTAGAATGGCTGTTATGGACTGTTCATCCTAGTGCATTTATTTTCTTCTCCATTGCCTGATAAATTAATGTGTGTGGTTTGGAACCAAATTCCAGAAAATATAGGGGATATGTGGCTAATAGAATGTCATCAATTTTTCAGACCATTCTTGCCGCAATTTATGGAAAAGGAGATATTGTTCTTTGTCAAACGCATTGCAGAGTTAAAGTTGGGATCCCTTTGTCAATGGCACTGCATGCCCAGAGTGATCAACTAAGCGTCGGCCGAGAGATGCCAGTTTTTCCTTCATTTCCAGAGGCAAGAACAGAGAGCTAGATCAATAGTTTAGTTGTCTTCACCACCTATAACTGAAATGACTAAATTTTTGTTGTCTTCAGGGCAACTTATTTTCTTTCTATCAGATCTGCAAGGATTATAGGTGGACTGTGGATGATGAGAAGGTCAGATTAACAACTTGTTTTAAAGCTACTATATTAGATTTTATGTTCTATGATGCATGTCAGTTTCTACTTATTAAATTTGTTTTCTTTCTTTAGGTGTTGAGTTTTCAAACAGCAGATCAATCAAATAGCCAATTCCTAACAGCTGGTGGCAAAGAAATTCAGAGCAGTATCTTCTTGGATGATAAGGATATTTTTATAAGAACATTATATGGGAGGTATAACATCTCCCCTCACCCCTCACTTCCCCCCCCTCCCCAAAAAAAAAATTGTGTTTTGCTTCATGCTTTTGCTTTTCTTGATCTTCATTCATCCATTAGATCATTTCTTGTGTCAGTAAATGGGCCCGTCTGACATAAAGCATCATACCGTGGCAGATC
Source organism: Dillenia turbinata (assembly GCA_037126225.1). Lineage (NCBI taxonomy): Eukaryota > Viridiplantae > Streptophyta > Magnoliopsida > Dilleniales > Dilleniaceae > Dillenia > Dillenia turbinata. Next base: position 25,636,339 of record JBAMMX010000014.1, read on the forward strand.
TGCAGGCAGTGCGAGTGTTGCAGTCTCAATCTCTTGCAATTTCAGTTCAGGTTCATTTTCACAGTTAAGATCTTATAATGCATCTACAACACTGTTGGTTGTGCCTGATCTACCTCTTGCTCTTGGTGGTCCAAGTACCTGGGTCCTGCCACCAAATTACACAACATCTAGTCTCTTGCCTTTATCTTCAGAGATATACAGCCAGTGGCATAATCAGAGTTGGAAAGGGACAATTGCTTATTCTATGTTAAGACATTGTGGTGGGAGGAATGAAGATGTGCAGAAGGATTCTATTATAATTGTGGGTGATAAAATCAAGACAACAGAGAGTAATGATCTTGCATGCATCCAAGCAAAAGACCGGGTCACCGGGAGAGTTGAGATTGCATCGTGTGTAAGGGTTGCTGAGGTATGATTCTACATTTTTATTTGCATATGAAGAGAAATGAAGAAAATGCCTTACCCTCCTGAAATAAGAAACCTGAGAGAAATTTGGATGATGATTTTTTTTTTCCTTTCTCTCCCTCTCTCTCCAATGACAAAATCTCAAAGTGTTTACATGTACAAACTCTATTGCCGTAGACTCCTGTATCTAATTTACATCTAGAGTTCTAATATGAGGAGTGTATAGGTTCCTCCCTCTAGTTGTGTTTTGGTTGATCTGGAGGAAATGCAGCAGAAGGATGCACTTTGTGTTGGCTTTTGGTTGATTGTTAAGTCTTTCTCAGTCTTGTGCTTCTAGTTGCTGGTCGGCACCTCCTTGGTGCCTTTTATTCTTTCTGTGTTTTTGAAACCTTATTCCATTATTGGAAAAAAGGAAATGTATATATATATATACAGAGAGAGAGAGAGAGAGAGATCTGACATGTAAACTCATTATTGCAATTGCTTCTATTAATATGAACTTATATGATTGTTATTTTCTCTATTCAGGTTGCACAGATAAGACTAACCACAGATTTCCTGTTCAACGTAATTAATTTAGCTTCTGGTGATGAACTTGAACTTCAAATAAATTATCGGGATATCTTAGGTATGAATTTTTTGTTGTATCAAATTCATATTTTATTGTTTATGTGTTTTGACATTCAGTATCTCATGGGTTCTATGCATCTATATTTTTCCCCCATGACCAGGAAACCCTTTCCATGAAGCGTATAATGTAATTCTACATGATGCTGAGACTAATTTTCCTGATATTGTTGGCATAGATGTTCTGAATAGCTCTAGTGGGAGTTTTCATCTCAAGGTCTGTTTTTCTTGCATTGTTTTCTGATTTTAGGAGTTGAGTGGTCTAAGACTTTAAGCATTTTCATTTACTGCGCCTATTTGCTTGCTTCTTTCATTTTCATATGGAGAATTTAAAGTGTATAAACAAAGATTAGAAATATTTATAATCCTTCCTTTAATTCTTATCTGAAGGCAATTCATGGAGGTAGAGCTCTCGTGCGAGTATCAATTGATGGAAACCCTCACAAGTCAGATTATATTTTGGTATGTATTGGATCACATTGTAGTCTATTTAACGTGTTTGTAGTGCAGCTGTATTTTAAATTTTGTTTTATTTTTTAATGACAGCCATCTCTATGTAATCTTTGATTTTCATCATTCTGCCCATTGTTGGGCCTTTTACCTACAAGAACAATTTAAATATGCCTGGGAGCCTGATTTGAATTTGCACGTCACAATATTGAAAACTTTTAAATAATATTATGGGTTATGCAGTAGGTCTGTGGAGAAAATGGGGGGACGGGGTTAATTTTCTTATTATTAAATATAAAATAATATAAACAGTTCTCTCCACAAGCTTGAGCTTTTGGAGTGGTAGTTGTTTCATAAGATTATCATTTATTCCTAGTGCGAAACTTGCCTTTCTGCATTATATTATCCATTCTTATTGTTATCCTTGCTTATTCTACATTGTTATCTAGTTTTTTCCTTCCTTTTGTCTGCCGGGATTTTCTCCTTCCTATTATTAATAGCTTTCTTGTAACTTTTACTTTCTTCAGGTTTCAGTTGGACCTCAGATACATCCTTGTAACCCAGTCATTTATCTTGGAAGCTGTTTGAACTTCAGCATACAAGGTAGGCTCTTAATAAATGTTTTTGTTTAATTTTGTGCTTTAAAAATACCCTACTCAGAAGTACTGGTGGTGATGCAATCAATTCACTAATCTAGTTTACTATTTCACCAGTTTTTTGTAGCTAACTTGAGTTAATATTGTTTTCATGAAGGCAGCCTGGCATTGCTCTTGGTAGAGTGCTTTATATGTCAATCCTTTTAAAGCACATTTGTCATGATGATAAAGCTTCTTTGGTTTGCCAAAATACCCTCTGGCCCAACGAGCTTGGTGCCAAGCCTAGGAGTCACTTGAATGAAGCGATTAATGAGGCATTTATATCGAGAGAAATTCTCACAAAAACAAAGCTTAAATAATGGGCAGATTAAGACCACTTGTGAGGAAACCAAAAAAGAAAAAAAAAAAGTTTAAGCCATGGTACATTTATTATGAGTTAAAAAGGATTTCAAGATCTATATGTTTATATGCATTGAATTAATTCAAAATCAATAAAGTTATTTTGTTTTAATAGGCATATCATGTCACTTCAAATTTCTTTGGCAAAAGACGTCAAACAGAATACTATGTATAATCTACATAAATTTTGAAGGTGCAAAACATACGCGCATGTGTATGAGAGTGTGTGATGATGATGTGGAGGAGGAACAGACTGGGGGAAAGAAATGGTTTCTGAATAAAAAAGAGAGAAATAAAATGACTAAAAAGGTTACCGGGCTAAAATTGAAAAAACAAAAAGACAGAGGGAGAATGGAGAAAAGGGGAGGGAAAAAGAGCAGTTTTACCTAACAATATTTTAAGAAGATGATTTTAAAAATTATACTCTGATGCTGAACTTGGTAGTTTGACTACTATTTGTAGATGCCTTGCTGATGAGGTATTGGCATCAAAGTGTGGTGGTAACATAGAGGCAACTGTTGCATGATTTTAATTTGGGAATCTAGTTTTGCATTGATTTGTAATGCCCAAGTTTTATGCGGTTGCTCAAGTTTCTCAATGTTGCAAACAGTTTATTTTGTTCTTTGTTCTCCATGAGAATATGATTTTTGAACTTGCTTCTGTTTTTTTTTGAGGAATAAGGTTCATTAAAAAGGACACTGCTATATATTACCTAAACAATATCATCATTTTATCACACCTACTAATCACGAAACAGTCTTCCAAATCTTTTGGTTGTGGAAAACAAGGGATCAGATTTCTTTCCATGAAAAGTAAGTGTGAAATGAGCTTTTGGGGTGACATATAGCTATATCCGTTATTAGATGCATAGACATGGAAATCAGGTTTAGGGTGATAAAGGTTCAAACAGTTGGTGTTTACTTTTTTAATGTGTGCGGTAGGATCGAAAGATCAAACATATGGGCGATGGACAAGTACCAATGGGAGCGTCTTATCCATAAATATGCTATCTGGGAAAGCTCAAGCAGTTGGGGAGGGAAGAGCTCAGGGTACAAATCTCAAAAGATTTCACTTATGATGGTTAAAACCTTTTTCTTTGACAATATTGGCCTGAATCCCTTATGACATTATTTCCTACTTGTTATTTCTAAGCAGTGATCTTTGAAGGACCAAATTTGAGGCAGCAGACAGAAGCTACAGTGTTGAAAGGAAATATTGTTTTGGTTGACGCCCCCAGAGAGACACTAACAAATGTACCATTCTCGATAAAGGGGTATAATTTCCCTGTGAAGTTCAGGTTTGTTTCTTTGCCAGGCATCTGCACTGTGATCATTTATGAAAAACTACAATGCACTATCATTTGTGATGTCTTCAGTATATTGATTATTTGTTATTTCAAATTGTCATACAGTAGGAACATATATTCCATGCTTCTCTTTAATACAAAAAGAATATATTATTGATAAGGGGAGTAAAATGGTACAAGAAAGAAAAAAAGACATCCACTCCACAAGAGTCTAAGTTAAAGTTAATAAAGGTACTTATAAAATTATAGAATCATGCCATTATCTTCCTGTTGAGAAGGTCATATTTTGATTTCTGTTGAATTGACTTGATACACAAGTGATTTTGTTTGATTTGTTGAGATAAGGTAATGCCGCATTTTGATTTCAAGTTGTTGTAGTTGGAAGTGAGTGCCTATGTTGATCCAGCAATTTGTAACTGCATGTGGATTGTTAGTGCATAATGGCAATATGGAAACAGTAAAAATTCTCTTAATTCTCTTACTTTTGGACATAGAAGTTGCCAAATTGTCTGCACTTTAGTTGCTTACCTCATTTTGCATGCTTATCAAGTACTAAGATGGTTACCAGAAGTATAGAAAGTACAAATTGACACAGTTCTGTTGTTTTGATTCAACAAAAGTGATGCTGATGACCACAAACTCAATGCTTATGGATCCAACAAGAATGTCCTCTATGACTGCACTGTGAGCCCAACTTTCATTGGGTATGCTTTTATCTGGCTCTTCTGATCATCTTCAGTCGTAAAGTTGCTGGAATTGTCTCGCCTTTTTTTCCCCTTCTTTTCTCATTTTGTAATTCTTGTGATGTAGTTATGTGACGCCATGGAGGGATTTAAACACTGGCAATTTATATTGCCTCTTCTTTCCTCATTCTCCAGAGCATTTGGCACATTCTTTACCCAAGTCAAATGACTTCAGACCAGATATGTTTATATCTATCAGTGCTTCACTCAGAGGATCAAGCCATGCTTCAGGGTCAGCGTCTGCACTGTTTATTGGAGGGTTTTCCATCTTGGAAATGGACAAGGTATTGTATTGTAATGCTTTGTCCGAAAGTGCTTGTCACGGCAACATACTGATAATGAGCACCCTGCACCGTAGCTGTCTTGAGCTTTTATATATCTGTCTTCCATTCTATGAAGGACTGGTACCATACAGTTTAATTGCTTGCCACTTATTATGAGAATCTGACATTTTGTAAGTTCAGGAGTCATTGCAATTAAATCTGTCGCCAGATTCCAACAACAGTATCTTCACCATTGCAGGAAATACAGGTGTGTTCCCAAATTTCCTCTTCATCTTCATACTCATTAACTCCCCCTACCCATGAAGCCACCAAAGGGAAGAAAGAGGAAATATAAGGAAACAGAGGGTTACTCTCTTATGGAGTAATAGGCATTATGGGACGAAATAGCAGCTTGTCATTGATGTGGGAATTCACTCTATATATAAAGAGGAGTCTCGTATTTAGTATCTTTAGTAATTAGATTAGGTATTCAACTATCTGATGCCCACCTTCCTGTCATTGATGCCAAAATTGAATCTAAAGCTGGATTGCTCTTCTGCACCACATTTCAGCTGCCCCACTTTTGAATTCTACACTAAATGGTGTTATTTTTATCATAGATGTTGAAATCCACTGGCTTGAAAGGGACCTAATGATTATCAGCCCAATCCACGGCAAAGATTTTGGGATTGGTGGACAAGCTCAGTTTGAGGTGAGGAGACTGCCTAAATTACATATTTCCAGTTTTGATGGGTATAACATTGATTACTTTTGCAATTATGTTGAGAAGGTTCCTTTTTTGTCATGGTTTGGGGATTGGACATGCTCTATGATATAATAAAAGTCTTATGTTTGAAAGCTTCCGAAGGAAGAAACTGCTCTAGGTTGGAGTAATGGTGGTTGCATTTGATTAAAAGCAAGGGGGAAATTTGGGGGCATTAAGCCAGCCACTAAAGTTTCATGGTAGGGATGATCCAAGTAAACATGGTGGAGTAGAGAGGGGGAGATGTGACCAAAAAAAAATTAAGCTTTAGACAAACTTAATAAAAACTTTTTCCTAGGAAACTTTTTCCTAGGTTAAGGCCTAATTGACAACTCCAATATGTTTTATTAAACAACTATCAACAATTTCGTTTTATCATTGTCATTATTAGATGATGCACTGTAGATTGCTACCAAGTAAATAAATTTTTAGATAGCATCATGAAAAATGAGGCTATCATTTGATTCCTGTATCTATAATGGATGCCTACAGATCAAAGTGCAAGGTGCCAAAAAATTCAAAGATAAAATTGTCATCAGTCTTCCAGCTAATGGTATGCCAACTCTTACAAATTTAAAACAATATTTTTATGTGCTATAAAGTATCTTAGCAGTTCACGGATGGAGAGAATTAGAACCTGAATTTTCTTGTGATTTGCAGGTCAGAAAGCTGAAATAGATGTCAACTATGACCCTGGAGAAAAAACAGCATCAGCAACTACCATCAATTTCACCCTTTGGGGAAGTATACTTGCATGCCTCATTGTGTTGATATTGACCATAGCACTCTTTATACGGGTCTTAGACAGACCTGACCGATCTCGGCCAGCCATTTCACCTGCTACTCCTAGTCGTCCAGCATCAGCACCAGTTACACCAGATCGAACTTCTACTACACCTGTTGTGAATGAACTGTCTCCTCGTACACCCCAGCCCTTTATGGAGTACGTTAGGAGAACAATTGATGAAACACCTTATTACAGGCGGGAAGGAAGGAGATTCAATCCCCAAAACACTTATTAGATGCAGCATTGCTTTGATTTATGCCTCTAGGTGCAGCTTTTATTGACATTAGTCTCCAGAGTGTTTCCAGAGGGGGCCATCTACTGTCAAAATTTTGGTGTAAAATTTATGCAGATAGAGGTTGTGTTGTAACTTTGTAGTGTATATGTTGTGCATTACATTACCTCTGTATTATTACGTTAGTAGTCTGAGAGATTTGTGTCTCTTCAGCTGCCAAATATTTAGAGTATGATTTCAAAGCAAGTTATAATCCTGATTTGTTGACAATGAAAGGAAAAGAGAAAAGGAGCAGCGGCACTATCTGGATTGTCTGTTTTTCATTGCTAGCAGTCCTACTGGTGTACATTATACTTCTACTGATGTGTTGATGAGCAATCATTTAGGACGAATTTGATGTACAAATGCACTAAAGATGATACTGCACTGACCTGAAAGAAGAGACTTTCCCATTGGATGAAGGTTTCAGATGTTCATGTACTGTTCATACTTGTTCCAAATTTTTTTGAAGCTAGGACGAATGCACAGTCTATGAGAGAGAGACTACACTATGAATGACTCAATTATGGTTTTGTTCTCTGATTTGTTGCCCTTATATATTTCCAAGTGTGATTCATTTTTAAGCCAGTTTATTATGTGTCTCAGGTGAACTTGGCAGTGCGGAACTGCAGAAGGCGTTCAAGGGCTACATTGGGAAATCCACTGGGAAACTATGGCAATTACTGGTACTCTGCCTAAAGACCCCTGTAATTACATTCAATAACTTGACTAGGCTGTCTTCTTGAAATGCTGATAAAATGGTAAAACTATTTTTTTGTATTTCTTTTGCGTTCTTTATTATCTATTTATGGAAACAGTCTCTTTGCAAAATGTAAGGTGAAAGCTGTGTACATATATACGCACTCTCTGCCACTCCCATATTAAGTTGGGAAGCATTTTGTGCATCGAGTGAACTCTTAGTTTTGTTCTTTCTTATCTACCGCAGCTATCGGATACTTATTTATTTGTAATCAGAGGATTCGTTATGCATAAGCTTTTCATTTTGGAAAAATACTGCATTTTGAACAAGGTATTCCAACATCATAGAATTGGATTCAGAATTTCATGGTCGTAAAATACAGAAACATAATCAACTACTGTTGGAAACGTTAAGTACCATGGAGTTTGGTGGTACTACAACACGAAGAGCATTGTTTTCAAGTCCACCGTCTACCCAGTTATTTGATACGCATTGTTCTTGTAGTTTTTCCTTTCTTTTATGTTATCTTCCTCTAATGGTCTGTGTGGATTACATTTTTAGATGCAGAAACTCATGGAAAGTTTATGGAGTATACAAAAGTGAGACTATCAAGTCTGTGACCGACAAATGTTAATTTTTGTTTCCCCAGTGCAGATCAGGCCATTCCTTTGGGCGATGAAGACCCTGACTTAATTGAGAGCAACTTCGATATTTGTATTAAGTATCCGGGGTTAGAGGTTAAAGGGTATGATTTTAAGAATGGGAATGAAATCTATATCAGTTGTTTTGTTTGGGTTAATAGAATAGAAATAAAGATATTGGAATCAAACTCTCAATGAATGGGTTTTGTGAAACCCAGATAAAACGTTGAAACCCATTTTTGAAACCCTAGCCACTGTTTGCCCTCTCTCATTCTCTCTCTCTCTCTCTCTCAATTTCTGAAACTCCCCAGCACCTCCCGTCTCTCTCTTCATTTTTGTGGTGACCCCTCGCCACTTTCTTTCTCTCTCTAGCGATCAGGGGTCGTCTCTCTTTCTCTCCCCAAAATCCAGAAGAATTAACCCTAACCAATGGTCGATGAAGAAGATACCGACGTCGTTTCTGCTTTCAACTCAATGGCCCCATCCTCACAACGACGAGCTTCTTCTTGCCCTTGAAGAATCTGAATTCGATGAGATGGTCTCTGTGTGTGTGTGAGTGTGCAAAATTTTGAAGTTGCTGCTTTCAGAAACTTGCATTTCTAGCCGAAGCTTTTGATTTTTGTTTGATGTACCAAAAATTAGGTTAAATAGGAGATATTTGTCAAGCCTAGTCAGGGTCATCTGAGAAAACGAAGATGGAAATTTAATGGGGTTTTGATGAAATTGCAAGTGATTTGCTTCATTCGCCACACTAGTGTTTCGATTTATTGTCACTGTGGGGACATAAATTAAATAATTTGTGTTTGTTAGCGAGAAAAAGGTGTGGCTCTTTGTTTTTTTGGTGAATTGAAATTTTAAAGTCAGTAAGATGATTTTGATGATGGGGTTCTGATGTGAAGTCAGGGTGATGTTAAATTGTTTATGTTTGTGAATAGCCCCTTTTGTTTCTAAGCAAAAAATAAATAAATAAATAAATAAATAAATAAATAAATGTCCCTTTAGTTTTTAATGCAACGTTATTGTTTGCAAATACTGGAAGAAGGGTAGAGGAGGTGGCTTCATCTTGTTTCGTAATGCTCATCTAGCAAAGACCAAAGCATTTGCAATTTGAAGAACACTGTTGCTGACCATGAGTTCGGATAGTGTTTTGTTTGTAGGAGTCTGCATTTGGGGACACTTCTTACTTAAGTGTCCTCGCATGGCATCTTCTCTAGAATGGTAGTGCTTCTTACTTAAGCTAGTGCAGGTGGCCTGTTTAGAAACTGGAGTGCAGGGTGTGGTCTACCCTAGGGTTGGCCTGGTGGCAAGGACCTCCAAACTCACCAAGTAAATATTAAAAAACCTCCATGAGAGGTTTGTGTAAATATACATGGTTTGTGTAAATATATATGAGCGTGTGTACGGATGTTTTTACCCGTAACGTAGCATGACCAGAATGTTCTCTCATGGCTTAAATGTGATTTTTTCTTCTCATTAATACAAATTTTTATGAATGATTAAAGATGGAAAAATAAAACCTAGTGTAAGAACGACTGAGTAGTTAAGTTTGAGAAAAGTTGGGATAGGATAAAGGTTTGGCTGCTGAGCCAATTTAAGTTCCTCGACAAGAGATAAGATCCCCAAGTACTAGAAGTAACATAGAGTACACAAGAAGGATACCTTTCAATTTTACTTGAATCTCTTGAGCACATATCATTGAGATAGAGCTCAAAAGAAGAGCACAATCTATATACGGACACTCGGATTAGGTATGTCATAGTAGTCGGTTGTGTGGTTTTGAATGTCGGGGTCTTGTACAAGGACAAAAATGCTTTCTTTCAGACTTTATAAGTACATATGGTTCAATTTTGAACGAAAAATACTGGGAATGATATCTTGTGTTGTTTTCTTCGATGATAAAGAGTTGTTTGTATAGTTGATTTAGTAGAATGAAATATTAGATCTAATTTAATGAAATAAAATGTTAAAATTTTTTTAAATTTAAAATTTTAAAATAAAAAAATTATATTAAAAGGATTATTCTTTAAATAAAATTTTATAAATGTTCAGGGTGTGGATCGTAAAAATGGAAAAAGAGTTGTTGGATGTGGATTAGACATGGCAGAAAACAAAAATCTGACAATCAGATTCACTAGACTGCCATTCCATGAACTTGCCGTATAAAACTTTAGTTACCTTTCCTGTCGTGTTGCAAAAAAACTAGTACTTTCTCTGTATCCTTTCATCAGGGATTGGTAGGCCATTGCATTACTTGCAGAACAGAAAAAAGCTAACTGTGATGTGATTCCTTGGTACTTGTGGTTTACCTTTTGAAACAGAGGAGATCTTACTTTGAACACTAGTTTAACATATTCTTCAAGCTTCTCTCATTATAATGATTTTTTTTTTTCTTTTTTGTGAAATGCAAAAGGGTGGAATGGGGAGACCAACTTGCTACTCCCTTGGGTTTCCACATGTTATAAAACGTTTAGTTTCAGCCATAACTATTATCCTTCGGATAAACCCATCACCATAATCTCATCAAGATGTCTTGCAGCTGCAAAACCTCTGATATTGGAGGGCATATTTTTTCTATAATTATCATATTACATAAGATAGATCTATTATTGAAAGTTCTGTGTCATATGTTATGAGGAATTCATGGCCACATTGTTAACCCCTTTTTTATAGGACTGTGGTCGTACCCACTGAGAATTGGTAGGTGAAACGTAGGCTAATGCTTCCATCATTGGAATGAAGAATGCAATGAATTTGTTGCTTTCTCTGCATCATTTGGTGGGCATACGAGGTACTCTTACTTTTCTAACTAAATCCACAGAAATGCTGTTGGTTCTCTGCATGTGTATCATTGATTCAACACCTTTCTTGAAGTTACTGTTGGAAGGTAGGGTTGTCCTTCTCACCATTACAGCACCATTTAGGCATGTCTTTCATAATCTACTAATGCTTTGAGCCTCTTTCTGTTGGAAGTTCTTGAATTTCAGGGTTCCTTTCTGGTGGGAAAGAAATGGGCTGCCATAACGTTGCCCAATCCATGCCCTAAAAGAAAGTGGTTCCTTTTGACATATTATTGGGAACTAAATGTTATGTGTGGATTAGAATTATTTTCAATATAATTATGGAATAATATATTATGTGGGATTTTTTTTTGGGGGGTTTGGCTTGGATTGTTAAGAGGGAGATGATTGCAACCACTACTCTATTTTTCATATTTTATTAGGAACAAGAGTTAGGGGAGGTCCCTAGACAGTGAGACACTAGAGGGACAAAAGGAAGAGTCTTCCTCTCCATTCCAACCAAATTTTCTCTCACTAATCACCACACGTGTCAAACCCTATTACCTCTAAGCATGCCAACTATTTTGGATGGCTAATGAGTAGCTAGTAACCCTTCCAACATCATAGTCTTCTTCTTGCATTGGCATCCATGTGTTCCTCCCAATTCTTCGAAGGCTGGAGGCACCCCCATCTTCCCTTACTCTTTCTATTCTATCTTAGAATCTTTATCCACCCTTTGATTCAATCTTGATCACAAATGGCAAATCAAACCAAAATTTATTATATTTTATTTATTTATTTAAGTCTATGCACTCCAAAATATAGTTTAATTTAATTTTTGATAAAATTCTAATTTTAAATATTTCTATTTTTAAATCACTTATAAATTTTTTTTGAGTGTTTTACGGTTACATCAGTCCTATGCAGTCCTATGTGAGAAGCATTTTTTTCCTACCTAAAACAAAATTGTATTCTTTTTATATTTTGATTCTTAGACTTATGGGCTTAAAATTATTCATATATAATTATTAAGAACTCATTCGGTACACAAAATATTTTTCGATTTAGTGCGGGATAGAGAAATAGTGAACGCATATGTTCATAGTCTTCTCCTTATATTTTTACAAAGAAATAATTTCTACATCTCAAATCAGTGATCTCGAGATCACTAAATGAATAATTCTACTATTGTATCAAGTCTCATCCTCATTCATATATAATTATTAAATAAATTAAAATTATTATTAAAATTTGAATAAATTATAACTCAGAGAGAGCGCACTCGAGAATTGCAATCAGAAATTAGAATTGGATTTAAAATAATGTTGGTCCCAAAGATAACCAAGAAAGGAGGGTTGAATTGATTGTCCAAAACTTAGTTTTTCAAAAAATCTAACTCTACTTAGATTCTATTTTTAAACCTATGGTCAATCTAAAGTAATAATTAAAAGAAAAAGTAAGGAGACAAATCTGGTTTATAGTGGTTCGACCTTATGCTTACATCCACTCTTTCAGCCAAGCAAGTTTGGATCTAGCCACTAACTAGTTTTCACTATAATCGAATCAACAATATACACACCATTTGTCGACTTTTGATATTCATACCATAAAGATTCATTCGTCCAACAATGAGAGATAACTCATATAATAACTCACTCATACAACACATTCTCACAACTCAAACCAATGCTAAAACAAGTAAGTATGAGTACAGGAAATCAAAAATATAGCAACAGATTTTTTTTTTTTTTTATATTCAGAATACAAAGATTTCCTTATTTAGAATTCAGAAATTTCGATCACTCTTTCTTCTCTGAAAATTGCTGTTGAATGTACCAATTTCTCTTGAATTATAAAACTTATTCGATGCTGAAAAATTTGTTCTTTTCAAAATTCAAAATCCTGTAGTAAAAACTCCCCAAAGTTACCAACAACAACTCCACTAAACAACCTGAAAATAGGGGACAAATCCTCCTTGAATATTGATATTTACCAGCAGTAAATATTTTTCTTTTGAAACTTAAACATCCCTCCAATATATTCAAAAGCTAGTTGGATTATAACTATATGATAACTCCTCCAAAAAATTTGAAATCAGTCCAGGTGTTCATCTCTTAACTCAGAATTTTCAGAAAAATTTGCTAACTTTATCCAATTATTTCTCCACCAAAATTTCAAAATAATTATACCATGAAATCTCATATCTATTATCCAACTATAGTATTATAATGTTGAATAAATAAACTCATAAGTTACTGACCAAAGGTGAAAATATCGAGGTCCAAATACCCATAGAAAACCAGATTCTGACTAGAATTTCTGCTATGTAAAATAAATGATCAACAAACTTCTAGCTGAATTTTCTCCACCATTCCAACAAAATAAGAAGATATGGAGATCTAAATATGGTCAAATAATCATAGTTTCATACTTAGAAAAATTTCTAAGTATAAGAGATTTTGGAATGTAAAATCTCCTTATATTTTGAAGTTATTTGTGCATATCTAGACTTAATTTTGGGTTAAGTGTAGTACCCAAACTACACTTACTTTACTGGTCGAGTTTTTAACAAAAATAAAAAAATCTTAATTCTATGGTCTAAATAAGTTTTGCTTCCATGACTAGTTCCATGACTGATTTTATGACTTTTTTTTTTAATAATACTTATTTATTAAATATAAACTCGGCAAACTAAATAAAATTGTTAGAATACTATGAGAGATTTTATTATCATCAAAACTAAAAAGGCAATAATTTCTAACATTCTCCTCATTTTTTATGACAACAAAACTTTAAAAAAAATGCACAAAGGAATTTAATAGAACAAATTTAGATCACTTCTCAAATAACACAAGCAAATACATATATTCAATGCTCATTCTTTTCCAAATGATAAAAAGATTCAACTGCCAATTCAAACTCCCATTAAATTCATATAATTGATTGTTTTCTTTTTAAACATGAGTTTTATATTTTGTTTTCCCCTCAATGTGTGTAGTCTTCTATTAGTGCAGTCTTTTATTTATGCAATGCAGTCTTTTATTTATGCAATTGAACCTTATTCTCTCCCTTTTTGTTGTATCAAAAGAAATACATAACAGGGTATAGAAAAAAACATGAAATTTTATTGAATTCTGACTTCATTACATAAAAAAAATAGCACAAAGGAGCCATTCCTTGTCAGAACATAGAAGTTAATGACAGAAAACAGAAATGGATAAAGAAAATCCTATAAACCAGAAAGTCAGAATAGAAAGTATTTGACTCTCTAGGATGCATTCTTTGACAGCAAACTTAGAACTTCATTGAGTTTGGAGTGAGTATCTCTTTGCCTTTCAAGGCACTCATCAAGTTTCTTTTCAATCATTTCCTTCCAGTAATCCTCAGCAGTCTTAACATATTTTTTCTTCCTTCTTGAAGATTCACCATAGACAAAAGTAGATTTTGGAGTTTCTTTATTAGTTGGTTCAGCAAATGGACATGCAATTCCTCCATGTCCTTGAAAGTTTCATTTCCAAAAATAATTGTCCTTGGCTTTCCAAATATTGTTTTCAGAAATGTTTATACCCATGTGAGAAACCATTGATTCTCCTAGGATAGATGGCTCTAAAATTGGATCCTTTAGGGCGGAGAAATCAAATTCTTTAAATTCAAATAGTCTCATAAGAACATTGCCATAAGGTTTGCTGCCTTTGTTCTTATGAATGTGATGGAGAACCACATCAACCATGTCAAGTTTTCTCCCAAAAAACATTGCAACCAGAATTTTAGCATCCTCCACAGTCATTATTGTTGTGCTTCCATACCTAAGAATTATGCACATCACAACAATCTTGTGCAGTACTCTAACTAACAAAAGAAAATCCTTTTCATAGAGATATCTAATTCCAGAAGGAATATGTGCTCTAATCAGTCTATAAACATTCTTCTTCTTCATATGATCTAGAGACTTATCCTCTGTTTACTTAAATCTTAAATACTGAGTAAGATCATTCTTCGTAATGAGGTAATATAGAGAGAGTTTGAGTCTATGCCTTTTTGGGTCTTGAAGTTGGAAATAATGTCTCTTGTGACAATAGAGTTCGGTGTAATGAGGTATATATTTATTATCTCTAAATCTTGATAAGTTGGGAGTAGTAATGCAAACACCGGGTGATATGTGGTGATATGTGCTTGATTTGATATGTATAGAATATCAGTGATATTGTATGATACTAAAGTTGATTGAAAATGATTATGATAGAAGTATTTTGATTGAAAAGTTATCCAATTGAGGATTTGAGATTTGAAACGTGGAAAGGTTCAAATATTGAAAGTGGATTAAGTTTTCTTACGTAGTCTAGGCTATCTTGGTATTGACCTACATTGCACCATACACAAGTTTAATGATATAGGGAATTGTATATATCTTACACTAAGTCTTAAAACTGTGGCTGCTATATGCACCATCTTGATGGAGACTATTGAGTTTTGACTAATATTACCTCAAGGAATATATGTATTTTGATTGCACTCGTAGTTTGGGAAATTAAATTTTGGATTGTAGGGTTTTCATTTTAAAGCCCTAAAATAGTGAAAAGGCAATCATATTGACGAGGGTTGGAAGCACCCATGGAAAGGTATTAGAAGGTTAAATGACAAGTATTGAGGATAACTAGTGCAGCGCGAATGAGATCCACGTGGTACAATATTTTTCAATAAGAAGTTATCCAAGATTAAGGAAAGGAGACTAAGACATAAGTTGGTAGTTTTATGAGTGGAAATCTTAGTTGATAGTAATGTATAAATGACAAGGAATGAAAACAATGGATCCAATTTTATGGACGTAAAATGTTGCTAGTTTAATAACCAGATTTTACTTGACAAAGAAATTTGGGAGATTTAAGGAACAATGTGAAGCGACACCTTTCATTTTTGTGTATGAACTGCAATTGAAGTTTCGAGGACGAAACTTGTTTTTAGGGGGTTAGAAAATGTAACACCGAAACTATGATCGTTACTAGTGTTCCTATTCATGAAATTTAATAAAATATTTTTCAATTTATATATATTGAGAAATTTTTAATTTTATTGATTTTCGATTTTGGGGGTATTAAATTTAAATTTTTGGTATATTTTAAAATGCGGCGTTAAGTAATTAAGTAGTAAATCCCAATTCTACGAAATTTATACGCTAGAGAAAAGTGGATATAATAATATATATATATTGATAATTATTTAATTATTTAATTATTAAAAAAAAAAGAAAAAAAACATAAAAATCGAAATTAGGGCTTAAGCCCTAATTTCTCTCTCCCTTCCCCTCACTCTCTCACCGCCTCTCCATCTCCCGTGGCCTCCTTCGCGCCTTCACCTCCACCGCGGCCGCCGCAGACGGCCAGCAACCGCCACCCCACCATCAGCCTCTCTCTCTCCTTCTCTCTCTCGGTTTCTCTCTCTTTCCCGCAACTCTCTCTCTCTCCCTCTCGCGGATTCGCTGCCGCTGCAACCACCCGCAACCACCGCCAACCCGTCGACCACCGCGGCTGAAACCTTTCCCTCCGGCCGCTTGTTTTCTCCCCCGCGCAACAGAGCGCGACTGCTCGCGCGGTAGTGCGCGATTACTCGCTCGAATGCTCGCGCGGCAGTGCGCGATTGCTCGCGCGACTGCTCGCGCGAGACTGCCTCTCCTGCGCGCGCGACTGCGCGCAACAGCGCGACCCTGCGCGCGACTCCTCTGCGCGCGCCTCTGTAGCGCAAGACAGCCCCAGCGCGCGTGACCCCGCGTGCGACTGCCCTGCTCTCAGCGCGCGCGGCTACAGCTCCATCCTTGCTCGCACGCTCGTGTGCCTTCTGCGCTCCTTCGAGAGCCCACTGCGACCCTTTCACTGCATAGGTAAGGGTTGAGTTAAATCTTAATTCTAGGGTTTGATTTCCTTCGGTAATTTAGACTAATCGATGGAGTTTGCTTCAATTTGGAGATATTGCAGGTTTTGGAATGAATCGAATGTCGCACGGACGTTAGGGTTTTGGATTGCAGTGAACCCTAGGTGAGGGATTTCTAACTCATTCGAATTATTTGGATGCAATTAGGGTAAATTAGGATCAAAAGTGTTGTATATGTGTTGGAAGTATGTTAGATTTGATTTTAATGCTTTGTGTGACATTATAAGTAATTATTCAGGTCAATTATAGAAATTTTATATGAATTGGAATGTTCCGGAGGAGAGAATCATGTTGATTTGATTTGAATGGTTGCTTTTAGAGTTTAATTTGACGAATGTATGAAAACTAGTTGAAATTTGGGATTTGAGCCTAAGGATTGATGCATGTTTTACATTATAGTTGGTATTGCATATAGGTAAGTCAAATACACTCTCTATATGATGAAAATAGGTTTCAATACCTTTGAAATGACATATGGATTGAAGAAATCGGATGAGAATCGAAAAGTATATGATTTTTTTAAAGATTTTTCCTATTTTGTAGTCAATTTATTAATCTACGCATGTTTCCGACTTTGAGTGGTTTTGGAGTTGAATTAGACTTGGTTTTGAATGTGTTCCTTATTTATAAATGAAATGCAATTGATGACATTAGAGTATATTCATAAATTGAAGAATTGGGAATTGTACAAAAAATTAGAGAAAATGGAAATTGATGACATAATTATGATTTTGTATTTGGAAGGTCAATCGAGGATCGAGTAAAATTTTAATTGATTGAATTGTAAGTATATGCAAGTGTATATGGACTGAACAGTGTGATGTTGTAAATGTACATAGATACAATTGAGGTTGAGGTGTGAGAAATATATGATGTGTTATAATTGTAGTGACTTGATTGGAGACTGATCGAGGGGAGCACGATTTCGACACTTGTGCATTGTAGGGAGTGATTGACCCTCCCGTATACTGTGAGTGGGTTTTATTGAAATGTTTTCGTTTAATATGCAAACTCTGTTTTACAACAGTTTGATAAATGAGCATGATTTACCGCGTGCTTAAAATGTTTTGGTATCGGCTTTGAAAATGATTTTTGTGAACCGATGGAGTGTCTGAAAATGTGGTTGAATTATGAAATATGCATCCATGTGATTGAAATGTAAAATGTGCCATTTTATGCTATATGTTGCATTTGGTTTATGAACCTGATTACGGCACATGTTTGATATGAAATTGATTTTGGCCTTGAGGGCCGTGATATGGATTGATGATATTGATTTTGGCCTTGAGGGCCTGGATATGTATTGTTCCGTAGCTACGAAGGACACCGTGAGAGGCGCTTTGGTGGCGTCCGGATATGCCTAAGGCCTGGGGTATCCCACGAGTTGTCGAGATTATATTTACGACACGGTACTAGGCAGGTTGAACCCGAAAGGGGGAGGATTTGGATGCTATCCAAGTCTAGCACCTGGACGAGGTCCGTCGCCAACGCCGGGGTAGAGAGCAACTTTAAATAAAATCGCATATAACACCCCCGGTGCGCCTGTCATAGGTCGTGGTAGACCTCTGCCGGGACATTTTCGGCTGGTAGCTCTATGATTTTGACAGTGCTTTGGATGCATATTTGATTTGCTGATGCGTGCAAATGATATATTGTTGAAATGAAAAGCATGGTGATTTGAAATATGATTTGTATACTGATGTTTTGACACTCCAATTTCACACCCCATATTGCACGATTACATTGACCCACTCACTCACTGAGTATTCTTCCCTGAGTACTCACCCCTCCTCTTTCCCTCCCCCACCGACGGGGATCATGATGCTAGGGCGACGCATTTGGCGCTAGAGGTATGATAGCTTGATGATGGATTTGGGTGATTCATAACGGTGAGATTTTAAGTTAAATTGGAAAGATAAATTTCGTATTTTATTTCGACCCTGCGAGGTCTTGTTGAGGTCCTTAGTTGGCCGTGTACTCATTTCGGGATGACTGTATAAATTATGTATAACTATTTGCGAAACTCTCATATTTCATTTGCATTGAGGCGATTGTACGTATTTAAATGTTACTTGGGAAAGTTGTTATACATTTGTATAAATTTAGGTCCGCTTGGTGTGGCGGCTGCTCATGCTCTAGTTGGACATGACAGTAGAGGTCTGTGGCTAGGATTTGTGGATTTGTTAGCCTTGCGTTGTCTGGATGTCGGTTGGGAGATGTGATGGATTGTTTTGAGGCCGGGATGGCCATTTGTTTTATTTTCTAGATGATTTTGAATTGTACAGGTTTATACAGGTTATTTGTACATTGGGAGACCTCCGATTTATGGGGAGGCTCTGTCCGATTTTTGTAGAAATACAGCCGGCATCCAGGTCAACGGGCGGCTGTTCACGATTCCCGGTTCGGGGCGTGACACATCACAACAATCTTGTGCAGTACTCTAACTAACAAAAGAAAATCCTTTTCATAGAGATATCTAATTCCAGAAGGAATATGTGCTCTAATCAGTCTATAAACATTCTTCTTCTTCATATGATCTAGAGACTTATCCTCTGTTTACTTAAATCTTAAATACTGAGTAAGATCATTCTTCGTAATTTCAATTCTAAAACCCAATATATTTGACTTCAAATATCAGAACTTTCAGCCTTTAGATTCTTGTAAAAATCAAAGATTACCTTTCTTATGCATTTCTGGTTTGTGTTGCACAAACCGATACCTCCAATCATCTCAAGAACAGTTTTCATTTCCAAACCCACTCGCTTAAAGTAATCAAAATCCACAAATCTGTAAGACCCAACTTCGAACATGATCAGATGAAACTGAATGTAGGGGACTTGAATTCGAAAGGGTTGAGGCATTTCTTCCTCGAGAAATTCTTGTTGAGCTTCTTGATATAAAAATTGGGTTTGATTTTGAGTAGATTGGGATTGATAATCAGAAGGGATATCGAATTTGAGTGAGAGATCAAAGGGTGTTCATCAGGACGAGAGCTTGAAGTGTCGGAACTTGAAGAATCAGTGCTTTAAGAATCCAAATCAGAGACATTAATCGGTGAGAATGATAGAATATTGAATGATTTCTTGAGGATCCTTGAAGATTTGCGAGATGCCATTTCGAATTTAGGTTTAGGGCTTTTGTTTGGGGTTTTGAATGAAGAGAGATAACAGTCACGATGGAGGCTCTATGGGTTCTGTTTACATAAAGTTTTATGTTTTTTTTTTTTTAAATTTCAAAATGGAAAACACACTCCTATTTCATTTCTAATATTTTCAAATCTCTCTCTATCTAAGGATTTTATAAAAATATCTGCAAGTTGATTTTTTATTTCAACATATTCTAAAATTATATCACTATTTAAAATATGATCTCTTATAAAATGATGTCTAATTTTTATATGTTTTGATCTTGAACGATTGATGGGATTTTAGGTAAGACATATGACACTTGTATTGTCACATTTTATGACAATATTTTTATAATCTAATCCATAATCCCTAAGTTATTGTTTTGACCACAAAATTTGAGCACAACAATTTCCTATCGAGACATATTCTGATTTTGTGGTTGATAATGCAATTGAATTTTGTTTCTTAGATACCCAACTTATGATTCTATCACCTAAAAGTTGATAAGTATCCAAGATACTTTTTTGATCAATTTTGCAATCGGCATTTGAATATCCAATTAATTCAAAATTTGAATTCTTTGAATATCATATTTCTAAACTTTTGATACCAACTATATACTTTAAAATCCTTTTGATGGCTCTATGATGAGATTCCTTAGATTTATTTTGAAATCTAGCACACAAACATACACTAAACAAAATATTAGGTCTAAAAGCGATCAAGTATAACAATAATCTTATCATGTTTCTATAGAGTTTTTCATTCACATCTTTTCCTCCTATATCTAAGTCTAATTTAATAGAAGTAGACATAGGAGTACTAACATGTTTTGTATTTTTCATGTCGAATTTTTTGATTAATTCTTTTGCATACTTTTCTTGACTTATAAAAATATCATAAGGAGATTGTTTAATTTGTAATCCAAGAAAGAAATTTAATTCATCCATCATTGACATTTCAAATTCACTCTTCATGATGTTGCTAAAATCATCACATAAATGTTCATTTGTAGATCCAAACACAATATCATCAACATATATTTGAACAACAAGAATATCATCATTAACATGCTTGATAAATAAAATAGTATCTACATTTTTATTTTTGAAATTATTTTTCACAAAATATTCACTTAATTTATCATACCATGCCCTTAGTGCTTGTTTTAGAGCAAACAATACTTTTTACAATTTATAAATATAATCTTCCTTATTATATTCTTCAAAACACGGTGGTTGGCTAACATATACTTCTTCTTTAATGTAGCCATTTAAAAATGCACTTTTAACATCCATTTGATATAGTTTAAAATTCTTAAAAACATACAAAAGCCAAAAGTAGTCTAATAGTCTCTAATCTAGCAACGGGTGCAAAAGTTTCATCATAGTCAATTCCTTCTTCTTGTGAATATTCTTTGGCAACTAACCTAACTTTGTTTTTAATAACATTTCCATTTTCATCCAATTTGTTTCAAAAAACCATTTAGTTCCAATTATTGATTTATCTTTTAATTTTGGTTATAAAAATATTGTTTCTTTTAAATTGATTTAACTCTTCTTGCATAGTTTCTATCAAACTTTCATCTTCTACGGCTTCTTCTATAGTTTTCGGTTCTATGGTAGAAATCAATGAAAACTGATTTTCAATATTTCTATAGCTTGATCTAGTTCTTATACATTCATTAACATCTCCCATTATATTATTTGGTGAATGATTAGGTAGAAATTTTCAACTTATAATTATTTCCTCTCTTTGTTCATTTTCATTTGTTTCATTTAGATCATCTTATTTTTCCTTTTGGTTTTTAAGGGGGATTTCATATTGTATAACATGATCATCTTTTATTTCTACTTTTTGAAATTCATTTTCATGAAATTTAACATTTATCGTTTCTTATACAATTTTAGGCTCTTTATTAAAAACTCTATAAGTCTTACTATTTAAAAAATAACCTAGAAATATTCCTTCGATTGCTCTTTCATCAAATTTACCTCTTATATTCATATTATTTTTCAGAATAAAGTATGTGAATCCAAAAGTATGAAAATATGAAATATTTGGTTTTCTTTCTTTAAGAATTTCATAGGGGGTTTTATTTGTCATAGGTCTTGTGTAGACTATTTATTATATAACATACTGTAGATACGATTTTGGCCCAAAAATATTTTCCTACACCACTATCATTTAGCATGTTTCTAGTTATTTCTTAAATTGTTCTATTTTTCCGTTCAACTATCCCATTTTGTTGTGGTGTGTAAGGTGCTGAAAAATTTTGATTTATTTCTTTTTTATCACAATACTTTATAAATTCTAAGTTATCAAATTATTTTCCATGATCGGTTCTTAAACTAACTATTTTTAAATCTTTTTTATTTTGAATTTTCTTTGTAAAAATTTTAAAAATTTCAAAAGTTTCACTTTTATGAGATAAGAATAAAATCGAAATAAATCTAGAAAAATCATCTACTATAACTAATCCATATTTATTTCCCCCAAGGCTTAGATTTCTAACCGGTCCAAACAAATCCATATGTAATATTTCTAGTGGTCTAGATGTAGAAATGTGATCTTTACTCTTAAAATATACTTTTACTAACTTATTCAATGAGCATGCACTACATGTTATAGGTTCTTTCAATAAAATTTCAGAAAGTCCTCTAACTAAATTTTCTTTTGATAATTTTTCTAATTGTTTAAAGTTTGTGTCCTAATTTCCTATGCAATACAAAAATATCATCATTTAAGGACATTAAACAATTTTCTTTTAAATTATTTAAAATCATAGAGTCTACTATATAAACATTGCCTAACATAATTCCTTCAAAGATTTGTTCATGTGACTCACTATCAAACACTATGCATTTATCCTTTTTAAGTAACACATTATATCTTAAATCACACAATTGACTAACACTCAACAAATTATGCATCAATTTGTCAACAAAAAGCACATTCTTTATAGAGGTAGAATTTATTCCTACAGTGCCTTTTTCAATTATTTTTCCTTTCTGATTGTCTCCAAAAGTCACTATTCCATGGTTCTTTCTTTCAAACTTCTTGAACAATGAGTCATCACCCATCATATGTTTCGAGCATCCGTTATCAACATACCATTTTCCTTTTATTTTTGCTTCTTGTTCCTACACATAAAGAAAATCATCATCTATTCTTTGAAATCCAAACAAATTCGGATCCTTTTGAAAACAAGCTTGCATTTGAATTAAATTTGTCTTGATATGAACTAAGTTTGTTCAAGAAACAACTCCTAACTAAATGATTCAATTTATGACATATGTAATATGAAATATTATTTTTCTTTCTTGTATAACTGGATCTATAAGGCAAATAATTCTACATATTACTAAATTTATTATATCTAAATCCAGAATTAAATTTTCTGTAAAAATGTAACTTTTCACCAGACCTTCTATGGGTGTTTCCATGGATGCTTCTATGGGTACTTCTGTATCCATTTATGTGTGACACTCTGTGATATTTTTCTGCAGTTTGTGAAAAGTTTCTGTGCATATATTATGCAGAATGTGAGTGTGATTTCTGCAGGTTTTGAGTAGTTTGTTGGACAATTTTTGGAACATGAATCTTATTTTTCTCTGCATCCATTTGTAAACTTCTATGAGTATTTACTACAGGTTGAAAAGTGCTTATATTTTGTGTTTCTGCAACTCTAACAAAAACACTTGTGTTAGAACTTGAAGGCATGTCATGATCATGAATATAACCTAAACCTCTTTTGGAAGAATCCATTCTTTGTATAGAAAGTAACTTGGTTAATTTCTCATCACTCTCATGAAACTTTTGGAATGCATTATCTATTGATTTTGATAGTTCAAAAATTCTATTTTTCAGAATATGTATTTCATTTTTCAGCTCACTATTTTCAGATTTTAAGCTCTCATTTTAAGCTCTTATTGTTTCATTTTCAAAATTCAACAAGTGCTTGGTTTGTCTAAACAAATCCTTCTCATTTTCTAGTATGACAACTCTATTTTTCAGTTATAAAATTATGCAAAACAAGTTGTCAGATTCAACAATGTCAATTGAGTTTTCAGAGATCACATCATCTTTTGCCATAAGACAAAGATCAACTTCCTCTGATGTGTCAGAACTTTCATCGTCTGAATTTTCATCTTCTGAATCACTCCATGTCACCATCATTGCTTTGCTTTTCTTCTTGAATGCTTCGATCTTTTTCAGCAATACTGGACACTCATATTTGATGTGTCCTTTCTTCTTGCATTCATAACAGATTTTGTCATCTTTTTGCTCCATTTTCCTGCTGTCTTTTCCTGCATTGGACTTAAACTTTTGTGAGTTCTGAAAGTTCTTAGATTTAAAGAACTTTTTACCCTTTTTCTTGAAGGCACGAGAGAGCTTTTTGGCCAGCATATTGATGTCTTGATCACTGTTGTCTTCTTTTACAAAATTTTTATTTTCTTCAGCCGTAAATGCTATGGACTTCTTATTTTCAGATTCTGCAGTGTGGAAAATTTTAGCTTCATAGGACATAAGTTTCCCTCTCTATTTATTGAGGGACAGCTTGTTTAAGTCTTGTGCTTCCTCAATAGTAGTCTTCTTGGCATCCTAAGTTCCCGGCAAGACTTGAAGGACCTTCCTCACTTAATCTAAATCTGAAATTCTTTTTCCAAGAGAATCAAGTTCGTTAGTTATTATAAAAAACCTATTAAACATGTTCTTTACACTCTCTTCTTGCTGAAATCGAAACAACTCATATTCTTGTATCAAGAAATTGATTCGTGTCTCTTTAGCAATGCTGGTTCCTTCATATGTGATATACAACATGTCCCAGACTTCTTTTGCTGTTGCACATGAAGAAACTTGATTAAATTCAGTTGGTGAGATTGCACATAAAAGTGAGTGTTTAGCACGAGAATTAATAGACATCTTTCGCTTGTCATCCTCTGTGATTATGAGCAATTTAACTTCTAAATTTCCAGAGGTGATCACTTCTCAAATCTCATAATCAGTAGCTTGAATGAATGTCTCCATCCTACATTTTTAGTGGGAAAAGTTTGCACCATCAAAGTATGGCGTCCTGTTCACGGCCTGACTATAGTTATAGGGAAAAGCCATGGGTCAATCACTCTAAAGAGGCTTTTTTAGTGGAGTAGAGAACTTGCTCTGGTACCAATTGTTGGTCCCAAAGACAACCAAGAAGGAGGGTTGAATTGGTTATCCAAAACTTAGCTTTTCAAAAAATCTAACTCCATTTAGATTCTATTTTTAAATCTATGGTCAATCTAAAACAATAATTAAAAGAGAAAGTAAGGAGACAAATCTGGTTTATAGTGGTTCGGTCTTGTGCCTACATCCACTCTTCTAGCCAAACAAGCTGGGGTCTAGCCACTAACTAGTTTCCATTATGATCGAATCAACAACATACACTTCACTTGTCGACTTTTGATTTTCATACCATGAAGATTTCTTCGTCCAACAATGAGAGATAACTCACCCAATAACTCACTCACACAACATACTTTCACAACTCAAATCAATGCTAAAACAAGTAAGTATGAGTGTAGGAAATAAAAAATACAGCATCAGATTTTTTTATTTTTTATTTTTTGTTCAGAATGCAAAGATTTTCTTGTTTAGAATTCAGAAATTTCGATCACTCTTTCTTCTCTGAAAATTTCTGTTGAATGTACCAATTTCTCTTGAATTACAAAGCTTCCTCGATGTTGAAAAATTTTCTCTTTTCAAAATTCAAAATCTTGCAGTAAAAACTCCCCAAAGTTACCAGCAACAACTCCACTAACCAACCTGAAAAATAGGTGTCAAATCCTCCTTGAATGTTAATGTTTACCAGCAGTAAATATTTTTCTTTTGAAACTTAAACATCCCTCCAATATATTCAAAAGATAGTTGAATTATATTTATATGATAGTTCCTCCAAAAAATTTGAAATTAGTCCAGGTTTTCAGTTCTTAGCTTAGAATTTTCAGAAAAACTTGCTGACTTTATTCAATTATTTCTCCACCAAAATCTCGAAGTAATTGTGCCATGAAATCTCATATCTATTGTCCAACTATAGTATTATAATGTTGAATAAATAAACTCATAAGTTACTGACCAGAGGTGAAAATATCAAGATCCAAATACCCATCGAAAATCAGATTCTGACCAGAATTTCTACTATGTAAAATAAGTGATCAACCAACTTCTAGCTGAATTTTCTCCATCATTCTAACAAGATAATTGTACTGTAATTGCTTGAAATTGAAATTCCACATACCCTCTTTGAAACACAATTTTTGATATTAAAAATACTTCATCATATAAAAAGATATGGAGGTCCAAATATGGTCAAATAATCACAGTTCCATACTTAGAAAAATTTCTAAGTATGTGAGAATTTGGAATGTAAAGTCACCTTATATTTTAAAGTCATTTATGCATATCTAGACTTAATTTTGGGTTAAGTGTAGTACCCGAACTACACTTACATTGTTGGCTGGGTTTTTAACAAAAATAAAAAAATCTTACTTCTATGGCCCAAATAAGTCTTGCTTCCATAACTAATTTCATGACTGGTTCTATGATTTTTCTTTAATAATATTTATCTATTAAATATAAATTCTACACACTAAATAAAATTGTTAGAACACTATGAGAGATTTTGTTATCATCAAAACTAAGGAGACAATAATTTTGAACAAATAAAAAATTTTGATAATGAGTTATAGAATATATCTTCACTTGGGTTTCAAAAAACCTATAATTTAGGGATTTTATTTTTAATTTTTTTTTTTATATTTTATTAATCCAAACAAATGATATAAATCTCAATCTGATTTTTTGTTTTGATTCAATTTAATCAAATGTTTTTTTTAAAAAAAAAATTATTATTCAAAAATGTGATTTTAAAAGAATTGTGATCCTATCTTTTATCTAATCATTTTCCATTAAATGGATAAAATTTATAAGCAAATCAGGCATCATTCTTGGATAAAAGGAAATGTTGATGGATGCATTGTATGGATTTTTATGATGAAGGCACTCAAATCCTGCATACCATCTGCACTACAAACATAACTAACACACTCAGACCCAAAGAACTGGTGGCGTCCCACTTAAGACAGTGGGACCCATCCATGATTTCTAGGGTTGCTTGCTCTTTATAATCCCTTTTGGCTTTGATTTGAGCACCTATCATTTTAATAACTCGTTTGGGTGAAAAAGTTTGAAAAAAAAAAATATAACTTTTCCTTCCTTTCAAAATTTAGATACAAAGGAAAATAAAAAATTTAAATAAATTTAAAATTATTTTAAATTTTAAATTTTTTCTCTCTTAAAAATAAAAAAAAACATAGAAAAATATTGAAGTTAAATATTTTTTATATTATAAAAATATCGTTTAAAAATGGAAACAAAACTTTTTATTCTCAATGATTCCTATTTTTTTTTTCTTTCGTAAAACTCTCAAAAAAAATAAAAAAATTATAAAGTACGTTTAGTTATAGAAAACGTTTTCTAATTTTTCATTTCTAATTTTCTTCTATTTTTTATCTTTAAAGAAATGAATAGAAAATTTAGAAAATATGTTCAAAAGATACATATTTTCCTATCTATAATTTTCTCTAATAATTTAGAAAATTTTAAAAAATACAGATTTATTTATAATGAAAAATAGTAGAAAGCACATCTAAAACTGTTTTCTATTTCTCTTCATAAATTAAAAAATCGTGTTTTCTAATTTTCATTTTCTTAAAATTGAAAACTAGAGTATTTAAAAGCTATTTCATTTTCTCATAAAACGTTTTCTGAAAAATACTTTTGTTTTCCACAACTAAATACACTCTATAACTTTTTTTTTTTTTTTTCTTTTCTCTTCTAATTAATCTTTTTTTTTCTCTCTAAAATTTTC
This sequence comes from Dillenia turbinata, assembly GCA_037126225.1. Classification (NCBI taxonomy): domain Eukaryota; kingdom Viridiplantae; phylum Streptophyta; class Magnoliopsida; order Dilleniales; family Dilleniaceae; genus Dillenia; species Dillenia turbinata. The sequence goes on from JBAMMX010000014.1 coordinate 25,664,029, forward strand.
AAACATACCGGAAAAAAATAACAATACAAAATCCTTAAATAATTAGGGAAAAAATTAATATATAAATGTTTAATAATTTTTTTTAAAGTCTCATAAATACAAATAAAAAGTTAAAAATATCAATAAAAATATAGTTGTAAGATAATCTCTTAAAAAAAAATTCTATAAATATTATTAAAAATTATAAAAACGTAAGAAAAAATCCTAAATACTGCTATTAAAATTATTTAAAATGTTATTTTAAAAAAAAAAAATTAGAACAATTGTTCTCTATCCTTCACATTTTGTACAGTGCTCTTAATATTTTTTTTGGGCCCTAATTCACTATTTGAATGCTAGGCTATTTAATAATAATTTATTTTGTTTTATAATATATTGCAAAAATAATTTATTTTTTAAAATACTTTATATTTAGTTACTAGGAGAGAAGATGTTAGTATCAATAAATAGTAATAAAAATCATGTTATAGAATAAAAATATAAATAAGTTTTAATAATAATAATAATAATAATAATAATAATAATAATAATAATAATAATAATAATAATAATAATAATAATTGTTAGAGATAGGTTCTGACTCCACAGATATCGGTTTCTTGATGATTTGAACGGTTACCGCTGATAGAATGCAAGACCTGCAAAAATCGTCGGAAGGTGTTCTGACGGGGAGGCTCCGACGATCAAGTCAAAAATAGCGATTTTTCAATGTAATAAAACAGACTGAGAGATTTTGAGAGGGAGAGATTCCCTGTGACTGGTGTACCCAGCGTGTAAGGTCAAGAGAGCGTACCTGATTTAGAAGGTCTAAAGGTATCTTATACCTGATAGAGTCGTGTATTTTCGGGATGTTATAACCCTACTTTCCTTATGAAGATAGTCCGAAAATCTTTAAATATTCAGAAACGTTCGTGATTTTTATCATATGAGAAGTTCCGTTACTAGGGAAGATCTTTTCCTTATCAATAAGATTTTAGAGATACTGATCTTAAATAGAGAACCAAAGTCGTTGGGGTGTTTTGACCATTCCTTAGGATTAATGAGGTCGTTAGCTTTCGGTCGGTCGTTTAGCCAATGCAGAGCATTTGGGGATTGCTCGTTCGATAGACTAGGGGCTAAGTATCTGCTCAGGAAGATAAATCCCAATTGACAAATCTCAATCGATAGGCGGGGTAACTAAAACCCTATCGTTCGAGAGACGGAGCGACAAAAATCTTTCGGTAGATCAATTGAGTAGTCATTGAGAGTAGTCGTTCTATAATACTGGGCTGTGATTGCTCATTAGTCGGTAACTATTTCATCGGTTGGAGTGATCCCTTCTGAATTGTGGGTCTCGTGTGTAGGCTTTTCAAGTGTTTACCCTTCGAAACAGGTATTGAGATATGTTCCATCAATAATAATTTAAAATGAACCAATGATTCATATGGATCTAGTGGTAAAACATTAAACTCTTAATTAAAGTTTCGAATTTGAGTCATGAAATAAAAATATAGACGTCCAGAGAATCTATCCCTAAATTGAACTTATTGAATCAGATTAGTTGAGTTTTTGAATATCTATATTCAAGTAAAAAAATAATAATTTAAATTGATATTGAAGTGGTATGGATGTATTAGGTCGAATATTTTACTAATTAAAATATTATAAAATTATTTTAAATAAGAAATTAATTAAATTATAATTTTGTCAAATTAATACTAAATAAATATTTTGGGGGCCTTATTTGTTTATTAGGGAAACAAGAAACGGGAGTCACCTCGCCGATAAGATCACACAGTCATGATGCGGGTGGGGCATGACAGTTGTCCACATGTTTCAAAGATTGTTCACGTGCCCGCATGTGACCATCTCTCTGTTTCTCCTTTTTTTTTTTCTTTTTATTAATTCAATTTAAATATTTTTCGAGATTTTATTTAAAGGATAACTTTTTTATCATAATTTTTTTTTTTATTTTTAAAGTTTAAATCTAAAACTTTAGTTAATTGTATTTTCCTCCGTGTTCTAGCCAAACCAATGGTATAAGTGTTATGATATTGGTGCCCGTCCTTACGTTGATCGCCTCTTCCCCATGTGAATCGTTATTGGCCTTCTTTCAGATCCTTTATGTATTCTATTCTTACTTCTCTTATCACCAAATTTTAGCCTCAAATTTAGGGAAATTCAGAAACCCCACGAATCTTTATGGGATGTATACTATGCTCCTCAATTCATTCTTCGCTTTCTATTACCTAACATGGATTAAATTTTATCCGATAGTTTATCTTATCATATAAATATTTAATTCAGAACTTATTTCACCCTTCTAACGATATTCAATCCTATAATATTCTATTTATATAAATTGTCACGCAAAATTTGATTGATAAATTACATAATTTATGTAATATTAATTCTATAATAATGGAAAAATAGTAATACCAAACGAGTCAATAACCAAATTTTATTTAATAATCTATTTTAGTAAAGGAATTTGATCAAAATAGTTTTAAAATTAAGAAAAAATTAAATATACTGAAGTGGACTATTAGGAAAAACTTGGTATATTTAGTTTTTGAATCCTTTGATCTCTCAACTATTATTTGTGAAAAGGGTCTTTTTAATTTTTGTCGTTTAGCTGTATTCTTATATAATTCTTGTATATATTTTTAGAGTGGCTTATAATTATTTTGGCCATAAAATTTTAGTTTTACTTTTCCTTTTTTCTTCTCATGAGGAGGTGGGGATTCAAATTTGTACATTAGTTTGAGTTGTCTCAGAGAAAGGGGGTGAAAGTCTCTGGTGATCCCAATCCCTTTCTCAACTCGGTGATTTTGAATTTAAATTTTGATATAATCCCAAAAGAAATAAAAAAGGAGAAAGGGGTGGAAGGTTTAGGGTTGTGCTGACATTGTAATGTGAATCATGTGTTGAAAGGGAACGACTCTTGTGTATCCCCCTTTCTCAACTCGATGATTTTGAATTTAAATTTTGATATAATTCCAAAAGGAAAAAAAAAAAAAAAGGAGAAAGGGGTGGAAGGTTTAGGGTTGTGCTGGCATTGTAATGTGAATCATGTGTTAAAAGGGAATAACTCTTGTGTAACACAGAAGGGGTTAGTTTTGGTGCTACTTTCTTGCTAAATTGGGTGCCTCTCAGTTGTTGCATGGGTGTGGCAGTGGCCAATCCATGTGTTTGGACCTGCATTAGCCTTTCTATCACCATAGGATGTGACCCTTTTTCTCTCTCCTCTCTCTTTCTGTTGCTATCATTTGCTAGATCACCGGAGCAAAGAAGGGAGGGGGGAGAGAATGCTTATAAACTATACTATTTGAAATAAATGGGTTACAACATTTGGTCAGGGCATTAAGAGCTAGCCCAATTGGTTTGGCATGCATGACCATTGATGGGACATGACCAAAAATCTAAACCAAAAGAGAAGATTCTCAAAAATCCCACGAAGAACGTTTACAGATCAATATTTGATGATCGAATGATAATCTACCAAAGGGCCTTAACTGCCCAGATCGACCTGCCAAACGATAGGGTCTTAGTTGCCTCGCCAACCGAACGTAACTCGCCGAACAAAGGTAATCACCCCGATCAGGTAAGCAGGCATCAACTCTTCAATCGGACGGGTCACGAAGATCCCTTAATCGATCGAGTGATCAAACGTTGTACAACACCCCTAGCAATTCTAAATGAATGTTATAATTCCCTTAATTTCAGTCTCTTATTTCATAACGGTAAATCCCGGATCTTTCGAGTAAGGAAAGCACCCCTTCCGAAAATAGTAGTTCTATGGATAAATGAGGATCGTAATTAACTCATAATATTAACCTCCGAGATTCCCAGATCAGTTTGATAAGGAAGGTAGGGTTAAAGTCTCTCAGCGACGCATGTCTCTCAGAGGTATAAGTTATCCTTAAAACTCTCAGAACGAGGTACGCTCTCTCAGCCTAACACTCTGGATACACTGATAACAGGGAATAGCTTTCACTCAATTCTCAGTCTGTTTCTTTCAATCGAAAACCGCTCTTTACTGACTTGAGCGTTGGAACCTCCCCGTCGAAGCACCCTCCGACGGTTTTTGCAGGTGCATCCACCTATTGGCGGCTATTGTTCGGGTCAAGAAGGAGCTGATATCTGTGGAGTCATAACCCACCTCCAATAGATTGGCGCTGTATGTGGAAAACAGACTGGAGAAGTTTCGATCATTTTGATAATCATGCCTCCAAGAACTAAAGCGTATTCGAAAGCCACCCCTACTATAGAAGGGCACATCCCTATGCCCGTCGAACCTACCGTTCCCCTAGTAACGAATCCTCCAATTCGCAATCATGTGTTTTGTCTCCGACCATCACATTCGGAATTAATTCCGCAACATGCAACCTAGGAACGACAAGTCATAGCCTCAGGACTAGAACAAGCAGACCAGCATCAAATGGAAAGATTAATGTTTGGAATCCACAGAATGAGTAAACAGTTGGAAGGATTTAGTCGAGCCCTCGAGTCAGACAATCACTCATCTGCTGCAAAATCTGAATATAAGTAACCACTCTGACGAGAATTCCCAAAACCATCGGCGTCCTCCCAATACGACCCCCAAGATCTGAAAAGGTAGATTGAACAGTTCATGGTAGCTGAGCTTAAAAGAGCGGGCGTAAAGGATAGGGAAGATCCCCTACGCTCCCTAGATGAATCGTCATTCGATGCAAAGATCTTGTCAGAATTAACACCAAGGGATGTCCTTCTGCCTCCCATGGAGCGGTATAGCAGGACAAATGACCCCCATGACCATTCTGCTCATTTCATAACAGTTATGGTCTCTAGAGACCTCTCGGATGCCGCGATGTGCAAACACTTCTCTACCACTCTTAAGGGTAATGCCCTAGCCTGGTTCAATTCTCTTCTCCCGTTTAGTATCAAGAGATTCACATAACTTCGACAACAGTTTGAGGCTCACTTTGTAATCAGTCGAGGGGTTAAGCGGAAATCTACATCTCTCTTATCATTACATCAATGGAAAGATGAATCTCTCAGAAATTTCATGGAGGGATTTAAGATAGAAATGCTGAAAGTCCCTGATCAGGACCATAATATCACTTTGGCTGCACTCCTAACGAGTCTGCGCTCCTCTGATATGAATGTCTCCATCACAAAGAAGCCCTCGCAACCATCCAAGAGTTTTACTCCCAAGAGGAGAAATAAATTGTTGCGGAAGAAGCAGAGACCTTCGATCAATAAAAAGACCACCATAGCAGAAAAGAACGCAGCCGGTCGCCACACCGGCCTTCCCCGAAGAGAGGCAAACCAGGAATTCCGCCTTCGTAAAGGTTCAGAGTCTACACTCCGCTAAGCGAAACCCCAAGTCGGGTTTTGTATCAAATAAAGAATAAGTCATACGTCAGATGACTCCCGCGCCCGACAGAAGAAGATCCTAAAAAAGACAAGTCCAAGTACTGTCATTTCTATTGGGACTACAGCCATATGACCGATGAGTATAAGAGACTCAAGGATAAACTAGAATTCTTGTTCCGCAGTGGGAAACTATAGAAGTTTATCAGTATAGAAGGAAGAAATCTGTCTTCCCCCAACAGGCGTGACGCACCAAGAGAGAATAAACTACTTCATAAGCTAGATCCTGGACCATCACATGAGGAACCAGGAGGGGTGATCATCTAAGTCCACAATAAAGACGGTTGGCACGAGCCATACGTTCCTACTAGCATTTGTCCGACCTACGACCCAGATTTCCCAGCACTATTCTCTTGATCAAGATTTCGATGTTTTCTACTACTTACAGACTGCACATGGCTTGGGATTTCTAATGACCCATGGAGAAAGTACCTCCTAAAGTTTCAAATCGACTGAAGGGTCTTAGTCGTCCAGATCTTCCAAATGAATGTGTTATTAAGTTGGGATAGAACTCCCCGAACGGGCGGACACGGCCCAACCTCCTAAAGTTTCAAATAGACCGAAGGGTCTCAGTTGTCCAGATCTTCCGAATGAATGTGCCATTAAGGTGGGATAGAACTCCCCGAACGGACGAACACGGCCCAATCTCCTAAAGTTTCAAATCAATCGAAGGGTCTCAGTCGCCCAGATCGCCCGAACGAATGTGTCATTAAGTTGGGATAAAACTCTCCGAACGGACAAACACGACCCAACCTCCTAAAGTTTCAAATCGACCGAAGGGTCTTAGTAATCCAGATCTTCCGAACGAATGTGTCGTTAAGTTGGGATAGAACATCCTGATCGGACGGACATGATCAAACCTCCTAAAGTTTTAAATCGATCGAAATATCTCAGTCGCTCAGATTTTCCGAACGAATGTGTCGTTAAGTTTGGATAGAACTCCTTGAACGGGTGGACACGACCCTACCTCCTAAAGTTTCTGATCGACCGAAGGGTCTCACTCGCCTAGATTTTTCGAACGAATATGTCACTAAGTTGGGATAAAACTCCATCGAACGGGTGGACACGACCCTATCCCCTAAGTTTCTTAACCAATCGAAGGGTTTAAGTCGCCCGGACCTTTCGAACGAATATCTCCGAATTAATCTCCTAGAAACAGGAGGAAGTAACCCTAACTTCAGGAGCTCTCGATAACACACCAGAAGTTGGACCACCCAGCGCAACCGAATGAGCGCATCATCAGGGGAGATCCCCCCGACCCCGTCTAACTAGCAAGATATAAAAAAAAAATTTCAAAAGTTCCTTGATGATTATTACATTTCAATGAATCATTGGGTAAAAAATCCTCATTTCACAAAATTACAAAAGAACAGAGCGGGCGCAGAAAACAACAGGAGCGGAATTCAAATCCGCTGATCCTTTAAGAGGGGGGACAGCTTCGTATCGTCCAATTTTCTGAAGAATCTCTTCAGCGCATTTCAGACACTCATGCAACTTACGCTGAGAAAGTTGGAGGTCGACAGCATCTTTGGCAGCAGAAGTCTTGAGAGCAGCGATCTCTTGTTCGGCCCTTCGAAGGGACTCTTTTCGCAAACGGGCTAACGTTTCAGCGGCTGTTAACCACACTTTCTGAGCGCATGCCTCTACTTCCAATTCCTTACAACGAGTTTGAGTCGAAGTAAGGTCTTCCTGAAGAAGCTTGATCTGCCTATCTTTGACCTCTCCAATGGTCTTCTCTTGATTCTTCAAAGCGTCCCTCAGTGCCAACACTTGGCCACTTATACAAGAAAATTGCTCATCACGCTCTACACTCAACTTTTTTTTGAAATTCAGTCAGGGCAGAGGTCTGGAAAAAAGACACGGTGGTCAGAATCACGAGATAGTGAAAATCAAACTTCAACTCATGCAAAGAGAATATTTACTGTAAGGTAAAGAAATTGGATGGCCCTGTCGGTACACTCAAGAGGTATCTTTCATAGGACGGACTTCGATCCTTCTTCAGAACCTCATCCCTCTCCAATCAGAATAGGTGGAAGAACGCAGCAGTTATTTGGTGCGTCAACCAAAAGACATTAAGACCCCCGAGGGGAGTGTCCCGAAGTTTCTTCCAGGATAAAAGCGAAAGGTTGCGTCACCGGAGATTCCTCTGACCTTTGCGGATCTTGAACCAGAATGTTCCCAGTCACTTCAAAAGGTCCATCGTCAGAACCACCTCCCTCTCAACCTCGGTAGGTGCATCAAAGGCTTCGTCGACTAGATGGCCCCCTCTTATTTCAAAATACTCTTGAGAAAGCACATGCTCTCCAGACTCAGCTTGCTCTTCTTCCTTAGCAGGTGGACTGGGCGCCCTAGTCTTAGACTTTTTCCACCGGGATTCCGGAGAAGCATCAACCGCCTTCCTCTTCGTATGAGACCACATTTCCCACTCAGTAGAGATTTCATCGAGAAGACGGGTGTCAATAACCAACACAGTATCAACCAACTCCTTTCCCTATTGTTCCAAAAAAAGGGGTTTAGTGATTTGGTTTGACTCATCCATAAGTAGACCAGACAATATCAATATATCGTCTCTCACCAAGCTGTCCACCCACAAACTCTTACAACTAGCCCCACAATAACGAGCCACAACACGTAAGAAGCGGGAATGACGAAGAACAGGTGGAATCTTCTCTTTCAAAAAGGGCGCTTGGTTAGCATCCGGAAGAGCGGGAAGAAGGTTCCTGTTCAAGAATCGGATGAAGAAAAACTTTTGTATCTAATGTTTATCCTGAAATTCGTTGTAGAAGAATTTCCAGCAAGACTCCCAGCGTGTTTGAAACTTATACCAGCTACAGGTGGATTCTTTGGAGCTACATCGCCCTAGAGAGAAAATGGCTCCTAGAATTTCCAAGTCAAAGCGGATACGGAAAAATCTCAACAGAGAAATTAAGGTAATCACAAATCGCCAAGCGCTCGGGATGAGCAATGGGGGATGAATGTTCTAATGTCTCAAGATTTTCACCAGTGGGACCGTGTACGGAATCTTCAAGCCGTACTTCACACACTGTCTATACATCGGAACGTAACCCTCGGGGGCAAAACTCGCTCTGTCCTCCTTACCGGGCAACACAAGCTCAAAATCGCTTCCGAGCGACATCTTTCCTTTGACTTCTGACAGATCCTTTTCGGTCATGGTGCTCTGAATGTTATCTATATTGCACGACGAGGAAGTATCTTTTGACATCTCAGTCTGAGGAGGGAGTTCTTTTGAAAGAAGAGATTGAAAAGTGGAATTTTCTAGAGAACGTGAATCCTTGTGAAGCATAAGGGAGACGGTTTGTGGAAACTAAAGCGGCGGAAGTCAAATTAAAGGGACACTCCTATTTCAAGATTATTACTTATGACGCTTCTTTTTCAAGAAGACCATGAATCGGGGACAAATGATGGGACATGACCAAAAGGCCAAACCAAAAGAGAAGATTCTCAAAAAGCCCACGAAAGGGACTTACAGATCAATATCTGACGATTGAATGATAATCTACCGAAGGGTCTTAGCCGCCCAGATCGACCTGCCAAACGATAGGGGCTCAGTCGTCTCGCCAACCGAACGTAACTCACCGAACAAAGGTAATCGCCCCGATTGGGCAATCAAACATCAACTCTTCAATCGGACGGGTCACGAAGATCCCTTAATCGATTGAGCGACCGAACGTTGTGCAGCACCCCTAGCAATTCTAAAGGAATGTTACAATTCCCTTAACTTCAGTCTCCTATTTCATAACGGTAAATCTCAGATCTTTTGAGTAAGTAAAGCACCCATCCCGAAAATGGTAGTTCTATCGATAAATGAGAATCGTAATCAACTCATAATATTAATCTCCAAAATTTTCAGATAAGTTTGATAAGGAATGTAGGGTTGAAGTCCCCCAGCGGCGCACGTCTCTCAGAAGTATAAGTTATCCCAAAAACTTTCAGAACGAGATACGCTCTCTAGGCCTAACACTCTGGATACACTGATCATAGGGATAGCATTTTCTCAATTCTAAGTCTGTTTTTTTCAATCGAAAACCGTTCTTTACTGAGTTGAGCGTCGGAATCTCCCCGCTGGAGCACTCTCCAGCGGTTTTTACAAGTGCATTCACCCATTGACGGCTACTGTTCAGGTCAAGAAGAAACTGATATCTGTGGAGTTATAACTCACCTCCAACAACCATGTTCTCCAATGATATCATAGTTTTTGATTTTTGAATTTACCTATTTTAAATAAAGAAATGTAATAGATAAGGTTATGTTCATAAGATTTTGCTTGTTCTCTAATGTTGAGAATATTAACCATTATATTTCGAATATGGGTAATAGTAGAGAGAGAGTGAGAGAGGATTTGGCAAAAATTAAATTTGTACTAATCTAATGTGGTCCTACCTAGCTCTCTAACTTCTTAAAAGAGGAAAAATAAATTTGAATTTTGATTTAAAAAATCATTCAGATTCATGGTTGCAAGGAAAATGGAGGGCTTTAGTCATTCATTTATACCCAAATACTAGGATTATTGAGAGAAGTGTCATATTGGAAAATTCAGGAGTTTTTTCTACAAATTTTGAGCTTTTGAAATTCAGTATGTCTACATTGGTTAAAAGGATGAAGCAACAGTTTCGGGTGCCATTCACATTTGGAGAGGCCTACAGGATCATTTTTAGATCAATCTATGGTTTTGCAGCTCAATTTTAGATCAATTTGGAGAGGTCTAAAAGAAATCATTTTTTCTTTTTTCTTTTTGTAATCTCGACGCAACGGTCAGAAATTATAGGTATGAAACATAAAAATAATCTCTTTATAAAATTATAAAAAAAAATTACATACATAATACTAACTCTCAAAAGTAATCCCAATTATTAATATTAAAGATCTAATTATTATTATTGTTATTGTTGATATTTAAATAATCATTTAATGGCTTAAAATCTTTATGAGTGTATTTGAAATCAAATAAATTTCATTAAAATTGCATATATTACCTCTCAAATCTTTTATTATTTGAATGCAATTAAACTCTGAATTTAGTTCTATCTTTATAAGAGAAAAATGAGATTTTTGGAGGGATAGTTTAAGGATAATTACTTTCTTTTTTGATTCTGTAATTTAGATTTGATTCTTATCGTAAATAATTTTTTTTTAATTTTGTGATTTAGATTTGATTTTTATCATAAATTAAAAAAAAATTAAATAAATTATCGATATTTTGAATCATATCGTTCGCTATGGAGTTTCTTTGTGGCGTGAGTGCTTATAAGAAGAGGTAGAGGAGTAGAGAGTGAGAGAGAGAGAGAGGGAAAGAAGAAAGGCGGCTTTTTCTTTTTTGGGTTTTTTGTTTGGAAGGGGGGGGGGGGGTTCATTTTTAAGGCTTTTCGTTGGCTTTGCTTGTTGGGTGGTTTAGTTTCTTCATCACGAAAAAAAACGACGAAAATTAACTGACAAAAAAACATTTTCATCGGACGAGAGAATTATAAACCCCTCTTCGTTTCGATTAGATCTGAAGACTCGAAAAGAATATTAAAAGAAAAAAATGCTTTTGCAGTTGTAGTAGTAGCTGAGATCTCACAAAGTTATTTCGCTTTCTTTCTCTCTCTCTTCTTTTGAGGTTTTTGTGTGTTTCTGTGGGTGGATAGAGAGATAGAGAGAATGAGCGTTCATTTTCACTTCTCGGGGTTTTCAATCAGTGATGAAAGATTTTTTTTTTCAGTCTTTGATCAGGTGCTCTCTCTCTCTCGCTTTCTTTCTTTAATGAATGTGTCTTTTTCCTCTTTTTTCTTTCTGGGTGTTCTTTAATTCATCAATTCGTGCTGTCTTTTGATTGTTCAAATTTGTTTCTTTTTATGGGTTCTCGTTAATTTTAGAGATTTCGATTGAACTTTGAACGAAGTGATTAGGGTGGACTATATCTTGATTTCTCTTTTAAATTCTTGGGCTTTTTGGATTGTTTGCGATGAAATCTGGAACGGGTCTTTGTTAATTTGCTCTGGTTGGAATTTCTGATCTTGAATTGTTGTATCTTTGCATCAATTCAAGTGATTAAGGTTTAAGAAAAGGTTGAGGTTTTGGGAATTATGTTTGTGAACTTACATTGTTTGCTGGATTTTTATTGTGGCAATGATTGTACTAGGTTTTCTGATGGAGTCCCTGGGTGATGGAGTTGTTTCTTTATCAAAACCTCACACTTCTGCCCTTACAGTGGGCTACAAATTCTCTCCCATTTTGGGCAATTCTCGTCCGGTGAGACCTTTGACTCTGAGAACGTATAATCATTAGATGAATAGAGGTGCTGATTCTTTAGTCAATCAGAATTCTTCATATAAACTGGGGAATTACCATATGCAACAAAGTGAATTGCCCAATTTAGGATCGAAACAGATGTACAAATCCGAGGAAAGATCGGAATTAGAGTGTTCAAATGACATAGTTGATAGTGGGGTTTCAGTTGTTCAAGCAAAATCAAGCATCAAGCAGCCTGTTGATGATGATTGTGAAAATCATAAATCGAAGGGCTTGCAGGAATCTGCAGGTTCAATTCTGGCTTCAGGCCAGTATAAAGAAGGTATTGGACAGTCAAGCAGCCAAGTGACATCTCAATCCGCTACCAGTTATTGTCCAAGTCCTGATAACAGTTTGTACAGTGCCACTATGTATGCAGAGGCCAAGCAAAGCTTCACTTACACGGAAGCTAGTGACTGCATGAGTAGTGCTGAGAAGTCTGGTGAAAGAGCCGCTGTTAGCAATTCTGATAATGTGGAAAGCAGGAAAATAAGTATATATAGGGGCAGCACTGGGAGTGATGTTAGCGATGAGAGCATTTCCAGCAGTTTAAGCAGTGCAATATATAAACCTCACAAGGCAAATGATACTAGATGGGAAGCAATCAAAGTTGTACGATCTCGATCCCATGATGGGGTTTTGGGCCTGAATCATTTCAGACTCTTGAAGCAATTGGGATGCGGGGATATAGGGTGTGTCTATCTCTCGGAGTTATGTGGCACTAAAAGCTATTTTGCGATGAAAGTTATGGATAAAGCAGCTTTGGCAAGTAGGAAGAAGCTTCTAAGGGCACAGACAGAAAGAGAGATACTGCAATCTCTCGATCATCCGTTTCTGCCCACTTTGTATACGCATTTTGAGACAGAGAAGTTCTCCTGCTTAGTGATGGAGTTCTGCCCTGGAGGAGACCTACATGCACTCAGGCAAAGACAGCCGGGGAAGTATTTCCCAGAGCATGCTGCCAGGTAAGGAGTGCCTTCTATAACTTTTCTTCCTTGTGCTCCTCGTGGAAATTGAACACCTTAGTTTGGTAAAAGCTTCCTTTATATCTTCCTTTTCTGGGTATGTCTATTCATAAATTTGCTTCCACTTCTACATTGTATCATTCTTTCATGTTTTCAAGTGGGCTTGGTGGGAAATTTGGGGATTTTATTCTGACTGCCACTGCAAGTCTCTTGAAAATTCAGGCATTGACAAGGGGAGAAATTCCTCTGAATGCCATATTTATATTTAAATTTACAAATTATGAATCTGTCTTGAGATGACAGTGACTGCTGATAGTGAAACACTTGACATCAGATAAGGAACTAGCAACAGAATGAAAGATTATGGCTCTTAGAGAGGTACCTGATTTAAAGCTAGATAAAATAAAAAGAATCATGTAACTGGTTCGGATTAGGTTGGATGTGAGGCTTTCATTGTGCTGATTCAATTTGAGTATTTCATTCAAATGCAAACAAACATGGACGAGTCGTATTATTCAAACCAAGATGTTATCTTTTCTATAAATGAAATGAGATAAGCATCACACACTATGGTTCCACTTACATAATTTAACGTGTTATATCAGGTTCTATGTGGCAGAAGTGCTCCTTGCTTTGGAGTATCTACACATGCTTGGGATCATCTATAGAGATCTCAAACCGGAGAATGTCTTAGTTAGGGAAGATGGTCATATAATGCTCTCTGATTTCGACCTTTCTTTAAGATGTGCTGTCAGCCCAACCTTGGTCAAATCATCAAATTCCAACTTGGAGTCAAAGAACTCTGGGTACTGTATTCAGCCAGCTTGCATTGAACCAGCCTGTGTTATCCAGCCAGCTTGCATTCGGCCTGCTTGCTTTACACCACATTTCTTATCTGGGAAACCCAAGAAAGAAAAAAAGTCCAAATCAAAGACTGAAATATATAATCAGGTGAGCCCCCTCCCTGAACTCATTGCCGAACCAACAAGTGCCCGATCAATGTCTTTCGTGGGAACACATGAGTATTTGGCCCCTGAGATCATTAAAGGTGAAGGTCATGGTAGCGCAGTGGATTGGTGGACATTTGGGATCTTCCTTTATGAGCTGTTGTTTGGTAAAACTCCTTTTAAGGGGTCAGGAAATCGAGCTACCCTGTTTAATGTTGTTGGGCAGCCCCTAAGATTTCCGGAGTCACCGACAGTGAGCTTTGCTGCAAGAGATTTAATAAGAGGTTTGCTTGTGAAAGAACCACAGCATCGCCTTGCCTATAGGCGTGGAGCTACTGAAATCAAACAGCACCCCTTCTTTCAGAGTGTCAATTGGGCTCTTATACGTTGCACCAATCCACCTGACGTTCCAAAATCCTTCATTGTGGACATCCCTCGGAGAGTTGATGTGCCAAAACCACCAGCTAGCAACGATGCAGTTCCAGGTGTTGATGTGAAGCCTTCAGGTAATTATTTAGAGATCGATTTCTTTTGATTCATGTGATTGTGTTCTTTCTGGACTTGCTTCTATTGCCTAATTTGTATTGTGCTTAATTTAGTTCCTTCAGCCGGAATTTGTAAGTACTTATTCATTTCTGGGCATGATAAACAATGCTGAGGAAATTCAAATGTATTACATCTAGGAATGAAGATGCCAATCTTTCTTCTTTTTCAACCCTTTGGTGTTCCCTTTTTATATCTCTGCTGACTTCAGTCCATCTTGTTTTAGCAGTAACCCCATAAATGCACTCCATTTCAATCACTTCTTTATTAGAACTTGTCATGATTTCATCTCCTGGGTTTCTGCAACCACATTGTGGAGTGTATATATGAACAAAGTTGCTGGTAATGCCATCTCTCTCACGTGGACACATAGTTTAGCCATGGTGAATTATTTCTTCTGACCTTGAAAATGTTGGAGAATAAGCCATTTGAACTCCATGGAGAAAGAAAGTATATAAAGCAATGACTGAAGTCCAAATCAAGTGGAAGTGAGGTAAGTTAAATTTTACCATTTTTGTGGTTTTATTTATTTATTTGCGTATGTATTTACTTTTTTCGTGAAGAAGTGTGGAGAAGGGTGACAATCCTTCCTTGAGTGTAACCATAGGAGTCTCTGCATGTCCATCCTTGAAATTTTATCTATTCTGAGGGAAAAAAAAATCTATGTTCATTTTTATTTTTTATTTTTTATTTTTTTATTTTTATTTTTTAACTTTTCCTACTCTAGTTACTCTATCGAAGTCCCATTTTCCTTGAAAGCTATTGAAATTTTCAATGATTTGCATGAATTTTTTTACCATTCCTGTGGTATTGATAGCCACAAGGTTGGTGGGTTGGTTTGTGTGTTAGATCGTAATCAAATGGTCGTCAATAATTCTACCATACCATCCCATCCCATCCCATCCCATAAAAATGGTAGTCGTTGGATGATGATATAACTGTTACATATCTAGTAGAAAAATCTTGATATAATGTTTTGGATGATGATATAACGCCTACAAGTTTCTATACACATCAATATTTGTGGAGAGAGTAGAAAAATCCTGACATAATGGATGGACTTATCCCTTTTAACAATTCATTCTTGCCCACAAAAGAAGCCCTTATGTGTTGGTTAAGATGTAGACATCAACTCTTGACCCTACAAACGGGTACTTTGTAAATTCCCCTCAGGTTGTTTGGTATGTGACGCCTTCCCCATGCATGATGTAATGCAACATACTTAACCCCCTCCTTGTATCTTCAACCTTGACTTCATCAAAAGCTTCCACAGGCAATGGCATGTGAACCCTTTATTTGTGCTAATCATTGACACAGAAAAATAATGAAAAAAAAAATGATGGGAAGAAATGACTTTGATATGGACACCAAAATGAGCTTGGTATCATGCTAATGACTCAAAATCTGATTATTCATCTTTGTATAGAATGTAAAATGTGCCCTCAATAAAGAATGGGATGATGATTAGTTTCCATGATTGGTTAGCTTTTTTATTATTTAAATCCAAAATTCAAAAACAAGATATTACAAATTAATTATTGGTTCCGGTCATACGTATTGATTTGAGTTATAATTATTGCTGATTAAATAAATGTGTGTAAAATTTGTATTTCTTTATTTAATTTGTTTCTAATATGAGATTTCTTGATTAAAAGGTATGTGACTTTGATTATAATCTAGTGACAAGGTGTCAGACTCAATCTTGAAAATAAAAAAGCGAGTCAACTCTTAAATTGAGTTTTACAACTGTTTGAATCGGATTAGTTGGGTTTTCAAAAATCAACTATTATTTATTAGCATGAAGGGTAATTTCATTGAACAAAATTCGTTAGAAAAATATATGGGACATGCCACAAAGTTTGTGTGGTGTAATTGGTCGAAGCCTCTTTGTTTTCTTTGTTTCTCGAAAGGAGGAAGAGGGCAGGCAGGGACATGTGGTAGGGCAACACGTTGAGGAAGACCCCTCTACTTGGAGTCCAAGCACCAAGTGATTGAGACCCTGCACCTATAAGACCCTCCATGGCTCAAATATCCTTACTTTAGCAAGTAATCGGAGTCAAATCAGACTTTGAAGTTATGAAACGTGCCAATTTTTTTTTTTTTGTCAATCGGTAACTAGAATTATATTGTAATTCAATTTGAATTATTATCAAATCCTTTTTAAAAAATTTTTTTTAATATAAATTTTTATATTTTCAAGATTCAAACTTTATATCTTAATTAAAAGATTTGACGTATTTTTCATTAAACTAATATTCGTTGATATATACGTCATATTTTTTTAAGAAAACTAGATCAACTTCAGTTTAAACAAGTCGTGCCATATTGCAAAAAACTCCTTTCTTGTGTTTTCTGTCGGGGTAAGTCTCTTCTTTGAGCCGAAGATTCATGGAGTTAGCTAGATCATCTTACAGAATTAGGTCATAAATAATACTCAATCCAACCCCACAAGAAAAAATGGCTGCCCCAAGCCGGCAACCTAACCTATGATAATGGTCCATGAAAAATGCATTCTTTTTTGTTGGTAAAAATGAAAAATACGTTCTACACGACGCTCGTCACATAATAGAAGATAATTCTCATTATTAATATAAGTTCGATATTTTTGGGAGATGATATCTAAATTCAAATTGATAGTATTAGTCTGAGAGAGTATAGCAGTTTAACGAGTTATATAACTCGCACGTACCTTCCTTTCATATTTGACGGTTCATATCTCAGGTGTGAAATTTAAAAATAATAGTAATAGTAATTAAAGAAACCCTAAAGCTAGAAAATACAAGATGTGATTTTTCTTCTTTTCCACAAAATTTCACAAATTAGTTAACCCATTTTCCCTTTTTTAGATTTCTTGAGTATTTTTTGGGGAAATATTTCCTATTTTTTGAAATCTTAATTCTTTATTTGTCTACCGGTAAATTCTTTATTTGTCTACCAGTAATTACTATAATAGAATATTTCGACAAAAACTAATGATTCATTGATTTAGTAGAAAGAGTACTAGAATTCTACACCAAATATTCGGGTTTGAGTCTTGAGAGTAACAAAAATGACGTTGGGAGAACATCCGTCAAATGAGGATCCGATCGCAGCTCAGTTTAGATTATCAGAATAAAACTCTGGATACTGGACAGTTGATCAAGTTGAAGGTGAAAAAAAAAAATATTTCAACAAAACACATTTACCCAAATAGATTTCATTAAAAAAAAAAAAAAAAAAAAAAAAAAAAAAAAAAAAACCCGTAATGGCTTACAAGACTTTACCATAAGAAGAACAAAGCAACAACACCTACAAGTTTTTGGTGAAATTCACTCTTTTGGGAGCCTTTGGCTAATTCTACCAAGCTCTATAATTTGGAAAAAAAAAAAAAAAAACTACAAATCTTTGTAGCAATGTTGTATGAGGCAAAAATTTAGCTCAAGAATTTTCTTTTTTTTCTAAAAAAAAAAAAATAAACTTATATAACTATATATGAATCTAATATTTGGCCCATCTATAAATTTAAGCCTGAAAAAACTTAAAATTCAATTCATTTCGAATTTAAATTTGATTCATATGTTAATCTAAATTATAAATGAAACTGATATATTTCTACATACACTTAAAAATATAATTTATTTAAATAATATTGAAATTCTTATATTAAAATCGGAATTAAAACAACATCTATACAATATATAATCTATATCTTTTTTATAAGCAAAATAGAAATAGAAATAAAAAGCTTCAACAAAAAAAAAAAATTATCGTTCTTCCAAAAGGATAGTTGGATGCTTCACCTTTAATCATAATAATACACACACACACAAGCTATTTAAAAATATTAAAAAGAATGATAGGGGCATAACTATGAAAAATTCCTCCTATTAATAAATATTAATTTAGATAATAATTACTATTATTAGAGTAAATTTATCACCCAAGCTATTTAAATGTGTACTTATTAGATAATTTCTCATCAATTATTTGCATAAAAAATTTTCACCGAACGTTCAAAAAGGAAACATAGGCAAAGGCTGCTCACCCCCAAGCTCTACACACACAAGCCACAGAGAGAGAGAGAGAGAAAGAGAGAGGTATGCGCATTGCGCACCCAAAACGTCATTTCGTATCGGCCACTGCGTCTGTCGCTCAGCCATTTATCTTCTCCACCAAGTCTTTTTCTTCGAAACGAAAATCGCTCTCCCTCTCTCCCTCTCTCTACCCTCTGTATCCTCCAACCCTAACCCTAAGCCCGGTTTCTGCTTCCTCCAAAATGTCCGATTCTCTCGAGAACTGTTCCTCTCTCTCGACGGTCTCCGCCGTCGACGATGCCAAGTTCGGCTTCTCTCGGCCGGAGATGTACTCCAGCAAGCTCTCCGACTCCGTTGACCCATACGATCGTCACTTGTTTCTCTGTTATAAGACTCCACAGTCTTGGCCTTCGAAAGTTGAAGGTTCGGACTCCGATCCGTTACCGAAGCTTTTCGCCTCTGCTCTCAAGAACTTCAAGGACGATATTCCTGTTAAGGTTTGTTGATCTTGTGTTTCCGTGCTTGGTGTGTTTGTGTTTATTTGGAGATCTGATGTGTTGAATATTGCAGACTAAGTTGACGGTTTTCGAAGGAGGTGAAGGGAGTGGGTTCTCTGATGGTGATGTCTTGATTTTCCCCGAAATGATCAAGTACAGGTGAGATTTTGAAGTATTAGGGTTTTCATTTGTTTCAGAGTTTTCATGTAATTTTGAGTATATTGTGAAATTTTTGAAATACTCGAAAATCGTTGTTGTTATTCTCATTATTTGTGTTTGGTATCTTTGCGTGGTGAAAAGCTATGGGCCTTATTTTCTTGAAAATTGAATTTTTGGTGGTTATTACGTTAGGGAATTGAAGGAGTCTGATGTCAATGCATTTGTGGAGGATGTGTTGGTGAAAGGTCAGGCCTATGGTTCTGGTGTGATGGAGGTGATGTGTGGTTCTCATGTTTTTGTGTGCGTTCATGGAAGTCGTGATAAGAGGTGTGGTGTTTGTGGGCCTGTTCTGATTGAGAAGCTTAAGCAAGAGATTGAGCAGAGGGATTTGAACGATCAGATCTTTGTCAGTGGGTGTTCGCATGTTGGTGGACATAAGTATGCTGGGAATGCGATCATTTTCAGCCCTGATTCTGAGGGAAAAGTTTCTGGTCATTGGTATGATTTTTGGGTTTCAAGGATGAACATATGAACAAGTGATTTCCATTTCGGTGGAGTGTGAATTTTTAGTTTTGATTGTTTGGTGATCGCTGTTTGCAGGTATGGTTATGTGAAGCCGGAGGATGTGCCCTCTCTGCTTGATCAACACATTGGGAAGGGAGAGGTTATAGAGAGGCTTTGGAGGTTTGTAATATCATTCTGCTTAAACCTTTTTCTTTGTGGTCCAATTCTGCTAAGAGTTTGTTATTCATATATTAAAATGATAATTTTCAGTTGCATGTAACTGTAGTAGAAAATGATCTAGTTGTTTTAGTCAGGTTATTGTGGTAGTAAATTTAATGCAAGGCGCATGTTTGTGTTTCTCACAAGTTGTATTTCCTTGTTCAAACTTGAAAACTAAGGGAATGAATTTGCGACCTAAATATTTTGTATTGTAGCTGCTGAAATATAAGTTATTATTTTTCCTTATATGTGGTCCATTATATGGGTGTAACATTTAGTTTAGATGGTTCCTGCCGAAGTTGGAAATTTTTGTATAACATTTCGTATTGTAGCTGCCGAAATTTAAGTTATTATTTTTTCTTATATGCGGTCCATTATATGGGTGTAACCATATAGTGTTAGATTGGTTTCTGCAGAAGTTGGAAATTTTTGTATATGTTATACAAACCCATGAAAAGGTTTACATTGTTCAATAATACATAATGCACATTTCAGAGCCCCCCTTCCCCCCCCCCCCCAAAAGAAAATTCTTTTTAATGATCTGAAAAAATTTAGTTTTAAATGGTGAAACTAATCATTGATGAGTCGCATGGATATTTGGCTTACGGTATATGTCTTATCAGGAAGATAGATCCTCGATGCTGCAGTAGCTTAGGATTTAATGCACGTTGTTTAAGGAAGAGGGATTTGTTGCTGATATGCAGCTGAATCTTGTGTTATTTCACTTACATCTTTTGCGATTTTAAACTAAAATATTATAGTTTGAATGGTTACCTTTTGTGGTTTAAAATATATATATATATATATTTATTTATTTATTTATTGAGCTACATGTTATGAAGCCATGAGTCCAATCAAGATGAAAAAAAAAGCCTTAAATGAGGTATGTAGGATAGAAATAAAGTGTGTACTTCTCATTAAGAATGTTAACTTTTTTAAAATAAAAAACAAATGATATTCATACAAAATAAAAATGGTTGAGTTAATGAAAATGAATGTTTGAGTAAATGTTATTCAGTTTTGTGGCCATAATAGTCATATCCTATCCTACTATTTTTGCTTTGGGATATTACCATATCTTTGTTGTTTTATGTCCCGTTATCATGTCAGTGCCCATATTTCGTGGGAATCTTGTGTTTGAACCCAATTTCGAGCAGGAATAGTCCATTCACATTACTCGTAAAACTCCACTGTTAAATGCTTCACTGGTTGAGCCAGGTTCTGCTGTTGTATGACTTGGTCGAATTTGTCTGGTGGAATTTTGAAGAATTTAAGCCCCTGACAAATGGGCACTAATAAAATTATAATGGAAAATTTGAGGGCCTGGGTATTTGGTGATGGGAGAAAATAAATGGGTTTGGATTAAAAGGACAGACAACAAAACCTACAATGGAAATCAAGAACAAAAGAATATCAGAATTTAAGTGCAGCACTGCTTTTTAGTTCTTCTCTTGATATACAAACAAAACAAAAAAAATGCAACCAAGATAATGGTGATGCTCTCTCTCTCTCTCTCTCTTTTTAAGAGCCTATAATGCTTTGGTGCAATAATTATAAAAAAGATCTAAAAAAATGCCCCACTATTAATTTGGAAGCACCATTTATTTGTATTTTCTAAACTAAGTGAACAAAATATGCAGTTGCACATAAATTTGAGCCAGATATGTATATATATTGTTCTTTTTCTTTATTGGTTTTGTTTTTTGTTGTTTTTAATCAAAATCATTTCTTTTCTTGCTTGTATCAAATAACTGGTTTATTTTCTCTTGAAATATTTTTCTTCCATCATTATTTCATTAACGCCCACCTGTTAGTCACTTAAACTCTGAGCAAATTTTTGTTGCTCAACTTCCTAGCAATGTATCGAATATCCATTCCCTCATGCCCGTGTCCTTAGCATTCTGCAGATTTTCATGATTTACGATGCTTCAGAAATCCACTTCCACTTCTCTCTTAGATGCTTAACTTCCTAGCAATGTATCAAATATCCATTTCCTCATGCCTGTGTCTGAAATTCAACTTTATCAGCACATTTGGTAATACTGTTAAAGGAAGAGACCTGTATTATCTTGGTAAATTGCTTCTATCTCTTAGATGACCTCATTGCAATCTTTATGTGTTAAGCATAAACTTATATCTCTTGTCAAATAAGGTTTTCTGCTTTCCTTTTTCTGGGGCTCTCCGCTGGAGTATAAATATCCGTTTGGATTTGGGCTTAACATTTTACAAAAAGATCTTATGCCCTATTTTGACTTTTCAAAAAAAGAAAAAATTGTATTCGTTCTTAATCTGCAGTCTAAGAAATCGGAACAGTAGGTACATGTGGCTCTGGTTTAAGCTCTTCTTTTGAGGTTCTCTTGCATGCTTGTTTTATTTTTCTTTGCATTTTGCTGTTTTGTGAAGTAATGGAAATCTGAAATCCTTCACTGGATGTAGAGTTGAGTTTTGTAGATATTTTCTAGATATAACATAATTTACTATTTGCCATCACTATGCATCAAAGACGGGAAGCAAGTATCAGCTCATTGGATACTCGGGACATGATTAATGTTAGTTGTATTATTTGCAGGGGTCAAATGGGTGTGCCCAAGGATGCAGGTAAGAAGCATAAGCAACCAAATGGAACAGTTTCAGAAATAACTGAGAAGAAATCCCAAGAAAGCGAGAATCAGAGCACCAAGGAAAATTTCACAAGCTGCTGTCAGGGTGCCAATGGAGTTTCTTGTTGCAGAGATGCCAGCACTGATGAGAAACCTAAAAGTGCAGAAAAGTCTGCAAAGAAGGGGCAAGGAGAACGATTGTGCTGGCCAAAAACATGGGAGCAAAGTGATGTTCTCGCAGCTGCAGCTGTGGTTGGAGCAGTTGCTACCATTCTTGTGGCTTATAGCATTTATAGAAGGTCACACTAAAAGAAACCTTCTGTAACTTTACTGAATTAATGTCTGTCAGCGGGTGTGTAATTCCCCTGGTTTTTGGTAGGGTGATGAACTAACATCCATATCAATAATTCTTTAAACCGTGTAATCTGTTTAAAACAGAATGATAGGTGTATGCCTTTGATAGCAACTAGCAAGCAGTATGGGATTGAGTTACTTGAGAAGTTGGAAATGGAAGTGGAAGTGCTTCTGTATGCCCTTGCTCTTGATACGGTATCTGGATAAAAATTGGTTGAGATTCAGAATACTTCCGTATTTGTTGGTGGATACTTCTTGCTCTTTACAGGGATCTTCTTTACAACTTGTTTGCTGCTTTTGCTAGTGTGTGCGGATTATGTAGTGAATTAAAGTTTTTGCATCTGTGATGAACAATGATGCACCGACATTTTCACCAAGTTTGAATTCAGTTACTCTCCATCTGAAGTTGGGAGAAAATTAAATTACTGTGTGGTGAGCTTGGAAGGGAGTAAGAGGGAGGTATAGACTAGAGGGGTGATCCAAAAGATGCATGTGAGATGGAGAGAAGCAGCAGCATTTATTCCAGACATTAATGAAGAAAAAGGTGTGGCAACCGACCTTCATGGTTGCAAAAGGAATGGCTGTTGGCTTCTACTTTCTTATATGGCATGTGGTGCTGCATAAAGCATGTTTTTATTTTGAACATGCGATGCTCTAGCCTGTGATTTATGTCCCCTGACAATAAATTTAAGTGATGCTTTGCAGTACTTTATGTCATGCGCGAAAACCTTTAACCTCTCAAGATTTCTTATTTAACTTGTTTTTTGGCTTGTGACTCAAAAGTCATGTAGAACAACATGGCTTCGAGTGAAATACATTGGTTTTTTTAACTCTGGTCTATTTTTGTATAACTGATCAGATTTGTTTATCTTTGTTCAACTCTGTTAAAGACCAATGTTGTAACAACTGAGGCCTAGCATCATGCATATGTACACTTAAAACACCAACTTGAACCGAATAAGGCCAAAAGAAGAGGATAAAAGCAGAAAGAGAATGTAATTATGCCTTAAGCTTGGCAATAATATCCTCAACAAGCCTAAGTGCCTCTACTTCTGTACTCTTTTCTTTTGCATCAATTTCCTTCATAATTTCCTCCAAAATCACATTCTTCAGTTGCTTCCTTCTCGACCCACAATCAGAGAAGTCCCTCAAAAGCTGTAGCAAACCTCTTGCCATTTCCTTAGCCCTCCAAGTCCCGTCTATGCTCACCTGAAGCAGACCTGGCATCACTCCTTCCCTCAAAATCAGCCCTTTGTACTTCTCTCTACAGCTTTGACATACAAGAAATAGAATAGCCACAGCATATTCTCTACACTGCAAAGAGCCCTCTTCAAGTGCCTCAACAAGTGTCCTAATTGCACCCCCGGTCTCAGAAATCTCTTGCAGCCCTAGATCTGATGATGAAGCAATATTTTCGAGCAATCCAAGAGCCTTCTCAACCAACTTAGATGATTTGTTGAAGTCGTAGGCTACTTGAAGAAGTGATAGAATAATCCCAGAAGAGACTAGTAGTGGGATGATTTGTTCACAAATTGAGAGGTTGTGTAGTGTGGCTATTGAGTCAAGTTTTGCTTGCATTGCAATGCAGTTGTTGGGGGTGTTGAGCATGGAAACCAAATGCTCCACAGCACCAGAAGCTGCTATTGCAAGCTTAGTTTTTGTACATGAAGATAGAATCAATAGTGCAGCTACAGCTGGTTCAATCAGATCTGTTTGGTGCTGTATTAACTTTACGATCACAGGTATAGCCCCAGATTTTACAATTCTGATCTTGTTTCTGCACAATCAGATACAGTTTATTCAGATAGTCAATTGCAACACTCCATCCAAAAAAAGGTGAAATACCCATTAAATTTTAGCCAAAACCCGAGACTAGTGTATATCTTAGAATGCAAAAAACACAATGAATAATCATGTTTCTGTACAACCAGTTACAACTTATTCAGAGACAGGCAATTTCGATCTTCAAACAAAAACCCAATTAAATTTTATGGAAAACCCATGATTGATCTGTCTCTAGAATCTACAAACACAATGACCCATGGGAGAAAAACCAAAAAGAGAATTGTTATTCTAATATTTGTCAGCGAATTGCTTATGTTACAATGTTTAAACAATAATCCATTTAATTTTGATCAGAACCCATGATTGATGTTTGTCCTAGAACGCAAAAAACACAATAACCCATGTTAGAAAACCCAAAAAAAAAAAAAAGAAAAACCTTTTCTTTCTTGAAACAGAGTGTTTAGAATACAAACCTTTCACTGCCAAAAGCAAGACTGAGAAGAGCAAACAGGGCAGCCTCTGTTGTAACAATGTCTTGAGAATCGAGCATTGAAACAAGGGGTGCAATCACTCCACATTCGACCAAAGTGTGCCTTTGCTTACTCGGTAATTCAGTCAGTTCGTTAGCTGCTCTAATTTTGGCTTCTTTATTTCCATTCAAGAGAGCTTCCACCATCATCATCCCTTCCATGGTGGAAAGCTCTCCCTCTCCCTCTCCCTCTCCCTCTCTCTCAGTATAATTGGGTTGCTTGAATATGTATATGTATTTAGTGATCTTTTCTAAGAGATTTGATTTTGTTTTGGTTTGGTTTAGAAGCAAACTTACTATTCCTTGTGATTTGCAGCTTTATTGAGTGGCTTTCTGAATAGGAAATTCCAAATCCGATTCGGAGAATGAATCTTTTACTTTCCTTTTCTGGAAGCAAACCTCGTCAGCTTTATTAGTAACCACATCTCCCTCCAAAATATATATATTTTTTTTCTAATAATTTAGTTGATCTCTGTTCATCTATTACTCCAATACTGCCACTTTCCAAAATTCAAAATATGATAAGATCTTTGGAGGCTATAATTAGTATATTTCCTCAAGTTATTTGATTAATATTTCAACTCTCGTATTCATCTTTTATTCATTATTTGAAATATAGCACTCATTTACTACAAATCAAATAGTGAATTCCAGTTTTATATACTTTCTATTTTTTCATCTTTTTTGGGTCAATGTCAGTTGAGATGATTATATCAATTTCCCAACATATTTGTGCAAAGCAAAGTGTTGTTTGGGGGTTATTCTATGGTAGGGGTGAAAACAAATTTTGGGTATCTAAAATTTTTTAATAGTTTTTTATAATAAAATTTTGGACGATCAGGATTTATCTAAAAGACATAGAAATGATAAAAAAATTTCAAATTTGATGGTTCTTTTCGAAATAGAAGGCTCTTATCATGCATAGATGGGGTTATACATGACACTGCAATAAATGGGTGAGAGAGAAATCGGATGGTTATGACTTGTGATTAGGTTTCAATTTCAGGTATATTTTTCTAGGCTCCACTATCACATGGCATGGAAGGCAGATGATCTAGAAATTCCTCCACAAGATGTTAGTAACCTTTGACAGTCTCTGAGTTTTGAGGTTGTGGGGGGGCATGCTTATAAACATGACTCTTAAAGTGAATAGCTCACATGATCCAAAGCCTAACCGTTGCAACTAATAAAGATTGGAGCCTCTCTCTCTCTCTCTAAATTTAGAAAGTTGAAGAAATAATCCTAAACAGGAGCTGCTGCAGTACTGATTGCTTCAGGAATATGTGCTAGTTTTTTCTTTTTCTTTTTCTTTTTGGCCTCTATACGGCGCATATATATCTTTTGCCTCTTCCTTTCTGCAATTTTAGAATAGAACACACTTTTGTTAGTGTTAGTGTCATAAAATTGCTAGATTTCTGCGTTAAAGGAAAAGGGTTTGATGTTTGTGGGCTCCGTGTGTGTTTGTTGTGCCACATTTGCTTTAACTTCTTGCCGGGGGGAGGACTAAAGTCCTCAACTCTGCATAGTTGGACTGTCCTTATGAATTCAAAATCATCAAACTGCCTGCAGTTAAGACCTTTGATAATTGTCTTCTCCTCCTCCTCTCTCCCTAAAATGCCTCAACCTAAATCAGGAGCATTCGGGTCAGAACAAAGAGAAGAAGAATAGAGAAAAACGCTGGAGAGAGCGAAGGAAAAAAAAATTGAGAAAATGAAAAATATATATATTTAATTTATATATTGACACGCAGAAGGCAAAAATTCTGTACGTGTATTTTATTTATTTATTTATTTATTTATTTATTTTTAGTGAAAGGGGTGACTAGGAATGCAACTTGCCATTGGTGGGACAACTTGTTAAAGGTGTTGATGATTTCATGGACAATTTGCGAACAATTTGAAAAACAGTTAAACTGTAAGAGGATCTTTTGCAATTTACTCCAAAGCAAACATACTGTGTGGCCAGAAGCAGCTCCAAAACAATTTAGGCATCATATTTTGGGAATATATTTTCTTTTGGCATTGACTTAGGTGGTTCTAATGGTCTTTTAGTATAACATTCGAGACATTGCAACTCATGCCTTGGCAAACCATTGCACAAACATCAGCATCGAATCTAAGTAATCTCCAAATATAAAAGGTTTTATCTCTTATTATGAGTTTTCGATCGAATACTTTTATCTTATTATTTAGAAAAAGTAAACATGAACACAAATAAATCTACAATTGATCGACAGTCTTCGAAATGAGCTAATCGGTCGGGGAAAACACATAGGGGAGCTGCCAACTGCAGAGAATTGATGTGCTTGTCGGATCTGCAACACTCTAAACTTGTAGTTGTTAGTATTGAACATGGAAGTGATTAAGTTTTTGAATGATTCCTGTTTGCTTCTCTTCCAAGCATCACCCTACACCCAACTCTACACAATTTACATTACCCTTTGAGCCATCACAAAGTGAGGTCTTTAACTCAGAAAGATTGTTTGCTAATCCTCCATGTCCATGAATTCCAAAAGAAAAGGAATACCCCGCCATTGAAGATTGAGATAGTAGAATCGAATTCAACGAGAAATCTCATTTTGTCATTATCATTTACAATGATCCAGGGACTGACGCAACTTAAGAGAAGTACCCTAAAACCTTAAGACAAGTAGGAATTGTGATAAAGTAATTAGGCTATAATTAACTAATGATGAAAGAGAATAAAATTTATTAAACATTAGTTAGAAAAATTAAGGGGTTTAATCTAATATAAATAAATAAATAAAAATAAGAATAAAAATATGTAAATTGTATACATAATATTTTTAAATAATAAGACTTATAATCATGGGGCAATCATGTAAAGGCTCTTAAGGGACAGCTCAACGATAATAGTTTTTTTTTATATCTATATATTGTGATTTCGATGGTAACCCAAAAAAAAAAAAATCAAGCAAAGGCTTTAGTGGGCTTATGCTTGAAATGTGTGATTGTACGTGGCAATAATGGGTTGCAATGACTACCGGTTGGTAAAATATTGGTATATTTTTTGTGAAGTTTTGAATTTGAGTGTTATGGATAGAAAAAATAAGTATAAGAAGAGTTTATTTTTTAAAATTTAATTTGTTTTGAATCAAATTTAATTAAATTTAATATAATTATTAAATGTTGATAATTTATATATATATATAGAGAGATAGAGAGAGAGAGAGAGATTTTCATCCAAAGGGCATGATTAGTATCCGGTCCTGACCACAGACAAACCTTTTCTTCAACCACGTGAGAAGGTTCTCGCATTAATTTGAATAGGATTTCTTTGTATGAGAGTTCGTGTCGGGGTGAAAGATGGAATAAATATATAATATTATTGAAAAAATGTATAAAAGTAGTAAGAAAATAGTGAGCTCAATTTTATTATTTATTTATTTACTTATTTGATTAAAAAAAGGCCCTAAAGTGAAACACAAGACGAAATAATAGCCCAACAAAGCAGACACGAAGCAAGAACAACTAGGAAATTATTCTTGAAGTGGTAAGCCTTTCCAACAACACAAGAATATATCCGAATGATGAAAGACATTTATTTATATATATCTTTTAAAATTTAGTATTTAAAATTTTATAAATACATACATTTTTACAATTCATACCCAAATGTGAAAAACATAGATGAAACAAGGATCAAAGGAGGATGTAGAAAACATGTGGACAACTATTTTTACTTGTTGGTATATACATATCGAGAATATCATTAGCAGCCAACTTTTGCACAGACTTTATCACTTCAAATGTGGTCCGTGGGGGGGATTGGAGCTTTGATTTGTTCTCATCATAGTGTGTTTAAGTTTTTGATAAAAAAAAAAATAAAAAAGTAATACGTGTTGTAAGATCTCTACTTATATTTTTAAAGACTTTATTCCCATTTTAGTATAAAAATAATAATAAAAAGAAATATTTTTACATAAGGAACACTTGCCGATGCTATCTCTTTACACACACAATCGTATCCATGTGCGTGTGTGTGTATATTAAATTTTTCATTATTTTTTTCATGTTTAATTGAGTAATTAGAAATTCTGTTTTCTAGAATCCGTAGCGTTTCTGAGGTGATTATGATGGATGGAATATATTTTGTAATTTTTTTTGAGAAAAAGAAATCCAAAAAAATAAGGACCGTTGATTAATAAAGTAGATCTTCACAACTAGAAAAAAAAAAAAAAAATTACAAGCGAGCGACAGTGACATGACGTACGAGAAAGAATCCGGTGATCGCTTCATAAGAATCTTATACATCCCCCCACAAGTCCCTTCCAACTTGCACAAATTAAATGGCGCCACGTTGCCAAATTTCTTACGTGGCGGATTTTTATTGGTTATGTTGGTTAATTTGTGTTCCGAATTAGGAAATTTTATACACAAGATGTGAACTCATGAAAGGATTGGATTGAAGGTGTTACCTTTTGGGCTATTTTCTGTTCTCCAATCAATCAATCATCTCTCTCTCTCCTACATATTCTGTAGTTTTAGTCGGGTTTGATTCATTTACAAACTCGAAGCCGAGAAGAACCAAAAACAGCTTCTACTATCCAATTAAAAGTAATACTATTCATACCTTTTTTCAGTTGTTCAATTGATTATATAATTCATGCAAATTGTAAAATTCTTGGTTTTTATTAGTACCCTTTTCGATTTTGTCATCTCTCTGTGTTTATGCAATTTTTATGATGTGGGGTTTTGATTTTTGGCGTGTGCAGCTAAGAGAAAGCAAAAGCAGATGCCTTTGAATTTATTTAACGAAGCTGATAAGCTTTCTAGAATTATATTGACTGAGCCAACTGGGTCTTCTGCTGAGGTTTGATTTCTTCTGACCTTTTTGATTATGATATGATTTATAGTATTCTAGTTGTTGATTGTATTGAATTTTATTTGAGAGAAACAAAATTCCTTTTTTTTTGTGGGTTTTCTGATTTTGATATGGGTGGATAATTAATGATCTTTTAGAAGGCGCCTAGAAATGGAATTCGTCTTGTTTAGGTGTGTATGTGATGAATTATATAAACAAGGAAGTCAGAAGTTTGTTTGCCATAGAAGTTTGTTTCAGTTTTATGTATGTTCTGATTCAAGGTTTCAGTTTGGAGGAGACTCTGATAACATGCAATTATGCTGTTACGTTTCTTAAGCTTTTGAATTGGTGCAGGAAATTAAAGGCCAGAATTTTTTTGATCACAAAACTTAGAAGACGAACGGATGTTTCTTTTTCAACCTTAACTTGCTTTCTGAGGAATTCATAGATGACAGAGTAATGGGACCACAAGAGCTTGATAGAAGGATTTTAGAAATTCAAAACAATGTATATGTAATTTTATGAATTATTGATTTAAAGGTTCATCTAAGATGGAGTTTCAGAAACCAAAGTAAACTGACATTTGGTGAATCCTTTGTATCCCCGTACCAAAAGGACTGCTGTTAACCTTGTAGTTGTAGATAGATTTATATGTTTTTAAAAATTTGTTCGCTGGATTTCAAATGTATTTTAATCAATTCAAAAATACTCAAGTTTTGAGTTTTTGATGATATGGAGTACCATATAGGATTTGGTCCTTCGGTCCTTGACACGTTCGGCCCACATAGCATACTCAAGGCAACAGAGTCGGGGGTGAAATACTTCTTTGTCTATTTCAGTGTGGTGTGTTTCGCATGTTAAGAAAACTGGGTGATGCCTCGAGGAGGCGTAGAACTATCTTTATCTGATATTGAATAGTTTGGGGGGAAAGTGTAATCATTATTTCATGTTACTTCTCATCAGAAATCACTATGTCATGTTCCTTCTCATCAAAATTATCTGTTTGTGTGGATGAATCCTCTCAGTGAGTGACACTTGCAAGCTCTTGGCAAAGTGCATTTGGTATGAAGTGTTTCTCCTCCATTCTATGATGTTTATCTTGTTTGGATCCAAGTTTATCTGATGGCTGCTAATTCAACATGTAATGGTACCAGGTGCTGCTGTATGGTGGTCAGGTGATCTCTTGGAAGAATGAGCGACAAGAAGAATTGCTTTTCATGAGCAGTAAAGTATATTTCACATAAATTTCTTGACCAACTATAGTTCAACAAAGATGTTTCAATATGATTATCTCTGGCATTCTGCATTGCAGGCTATATGGAAGCCACCCAAAGCTCTCAGGGGAGGTATACCTGTTTGCTTTCCACAGGTTGGTACTAACAGGAAAGCATAAATCTAGTTAGCCTCTGTTCTTGTCAGTGATTCGCTAAGTTTCAATTTTGTTTTGTTCTTGTAGTTTGGAACTTTTGGTTTGCTCGAACGGCATGGATTTGCTAGGAACAGAATGTGGTCATTGGACAGTTCTCCTGAGCCTTTGCCTCCTGCAAATAGTCAGTCATGCGTGGACCTTATATTGAAGTCCACAGAAGAGGACCTAAAGACTTGGCCATGTAGGTATGCTTGGATGCTGTTTCTGTTTTCGTAAATAATATGCAAGGATAACATTCTTTGTCCAGTCTTCTGAACATCTCATCTGGCAACTTCTGCAGTTTTGAGTTGCGGCTACGCATTTCTCTTAGTGCTGGCAAGCTGACATTGATACCGCGTGTGAGGAACACAGACACAAAGTCCTTCTCATTCATGTTTGCCCTGCGTAATTACTTATCGGTGTCTGATATAAGGTTTGCCTCATAAACATATACTTGTTACCTGGTGTTAAAAGAGTTGCATGGCTACTGCCAAGCTTCTTTCATTCCAAGGGCAATTTTTGCTAAACTGTCTTGTCTTGATCATCATCATCATGATTACTGAATGAATGATATTATTGCATTTCTTTTCTTTTCAGTGAATGATGGAAGTTCTAATTGCCTGGTTTTCCACATTCCAGTTTCTTTTTCCCTTTGACCTTCTGATGCCAAAGCTTATCCAGAAATCATCTCTTATAGACATATTCTTGGATTTCCCCATGCACACCATAGAGATGTAGGGCATTGCTTGTTTTAGCTGAGTTTTGGAACATATTTGTTATCCATTTCAGAGGGGTTGCATGATGCACTTTAATTTGCAGTGAAGTGCGTGTTGAGGGATTGGAGACTCTTGACTACTTTGATAACCTGATGCAGAAAGAGAGGTGCACGGAACAGACAGATGCAATAACCTTTGAAAGCGAGGTAAAAACTAGTTTTTTCTTGCCCTTTTCTATTCAGAGTTCTCTTACTCCAGATAAATTTGATAGTGCTGAGATATGCCCTAGTAATCTTAGATCAGATTTTGTTTAGTCATGTTGATATTCATATGTTTCTAGCATCTCTTGATGCTTAAGCCACTGACGCATCAAATCTCACATATAGATTGACCGCGTCTATTTGAGCACCCCAACAAAAATTGCCATCATAGACCATGAGAAGAAGAGAACTCTTGTGCTTCGCAAGAATGGCATGCCAGATTCAGGTTTCTGAGTAATTCTTGCTCAATTTGTATTAACTGAATAGTCTGAAATTGTTGTTTTTAAAAAAAAAAAGAAGAAAAAAAGAAAAAGATAATAATTTGCTTTCATAAGTTTTACTTTTGTTTGTCTTATGCTTGCATTTCAATGTGCAGTTGTGTGGAATCCTTGGGACAAAAAGGCCAAGGCAATCCCTGATTTGGGTGACGAAGATTACAAATACATGTTATGTGTTGATTCAGCTGCCATTGAAACCCCCATTGTCTTAAAATCCTCTGAAGAGTGGAATGGCCGACAAGAACTCTCAATCGTGTCATCTAGTTATTGCAGTGGACAGCTGGATCCTCGACAGGTCCTCCTTGGCTTACGCTGATGCTGACTTCAACCACAGGGAAAAATGAAGGTTCTCTCAGGGAAAAATAGAGGTTCTCTCGGAATATTATGCTCATTATTTAGCATGTGCTTGTAGTTTCTTGTCTGCTATTATATTTAGTGTGCTATATTGGTGATTGACAATAATATGGGGCAAAATGAGCTGCACGTGATGGAAAGTCCTTCCGGGAGATCATAATGTATATTTATCATAACCTTATTATACCCTTTTGTGATGGTGAGAGATATATACCCCCCTGGTACCCAAGTCTTGTTCGATAAATGCATATTCTGGCGCATGAACGGCCTTATCAATTATCTTATGCCAGTATTACAATCAATAGGGCAATAAACAATTTAGAAGTAATAATGGAATTGACTGCATTGCATTGTTACCATTATCTGTCTTATTGAACATTCTGCCCCTACAGGGTAGGATTTTGATCTTATTCTTTCCGGCTAAAACAGCTGCAGGGGTATCCTAAAAGAGTGAGAGAAGGGACATTCCAAACTTTTCTTTGGCATCCTTGTCAAATGCATCATCTCCCAAATACAGGTAGATGTAGGCCCTGCAAAGAAGCTCATTCTGCACCGTGCTGACCACCTCGCCCTTCACTGAACCAGCCAAACATTGTTGCTAAATGAGATAAGACACCCAGTAACATAGTAACAGTCTGCTTTTCTGTCTTACCTGTTGTTTGGAGAACATAGCCCGGAAGCTTAGCAATTTCAATTGCTGAACCTACTGATAGTTTAATGTTGTCTGATGCTTGTCCCATGACCCTGGTATAATAAATCATCGAAATACATATTAGAAGAAGAAATCAGAGAGAAGCGGAAATCAATGGTGTGGAGAACTGAGGTTACTCTTTTGTCAGCTTATCGTTCTTTTTGCCTGTTAGCTTCTTGATTGCTGCTCCAAGGCCTTCATCAAAGCTCTTCTTGACCATGTTCATGGTAAGGTTAGAGTACGCAATCACCATCCTTACCGTCATTCCAATATCACTGTCAACTACTGTCTGGTACAGTTCTTTTGTTGGTTTTGCTGGGGCTTTTCCGATCTTTGCTCTTACAAGCTCTTTGAGCTTCTCATTATCCACGTAAATCCCTGCTTATAAAGAATGCATATAAAATGCTTACTAGTTTCTAAGTATGAGATGAATTACACAAAGCAAAAGAATATATACCGAATCCATAGATCTTAATGCCCATCCCAAGAATGGTTTTCTTCCTCACACCAACGGCCTTCAACAGCTTCCCATCATCCAATTTGACAGGAAACGCAACTCCCGTCTTTGGCTCAATCTCAAGTGCTACCTCCTCTTTTGATATCTCCTCCTCCTCCAGCTTCTCCTCTTCAACATTCTTATCCTTCGGCACTTCCTCAATGTCTTTGCCATTTGCATGCCCATTCTCCTCACCACTGGCAGTGTCAGGCATGGCTCCGTTTGTGTTCTCAACCTTAATAGCAATACCTGTTTTTGGCTCGATCTCAACCATCTCAGCCTTGGCAAGGACCTCCTCTACATTGGTTGTGCTTGTCATATCTCTGTCTCAAACAAACTAAAAAATGAAAAAGATGATTGAAGAATGAGTACCTGCGCTGGTTTGGGCCGGAAACTGGTTGTGGATTATATAGGCGTTAGGAATTGAATGTAGGACTGTAGATAAGATTCATTAAAGTTCATTCAGGTGCATGGAGAGGTGCAACATGTTATCAGCATTCCTTGGTATTAGCACGGTTGGGTATGGCACGTATTACATAGCAGGACATTTGATAACATTTGATATTGAGGTCATTTATTTGTTGCCTTGAAGCAAGGAACAACATAAGTTTGATGCTTGAAATTTCGTGAGACAAGGAACCCCATTTCGACAATTTCTGTGCAGGGCATCTTCGGGTGAGATTAATGTGCATCTGATCTGATGTCTCCATAATTTAATAATTATAACCACTTCTCTTAACTTGAAAATTCTAATTTTGAATTCTTGTGTAATAAAACAAAAAAAATAAAGCATTTGATGCTTGGGTCATTTTAAGACGGGAGCAGCCTAAGCTTGCAAGCTTCATAGCTCTCTTTTCTAGTCAGGAACTGCCCCAAGGCTCCCAACTTGGGAGTAAAAGTCCTAAAAATCAGCACCCTTAGTTGACGTGTGATCTCCCTTCTCCAGTGTGCATATACCGGAAGTGTAAAGGAAATGGTGGACACTAGCACATAAGTAAACAAGGGAAGTCCTGTAATATGACAAAATTGGTGATTACATTTGGATAAGTATTTTTTGTTTTTGGGTGTTTTTTCTTTTTCAAGTTCATTATATGAATTTGTATGTATCATCTCATAAAATATCTAATAGTCAATTTTTTTTTTTTTTGAAAAAAATGATTACAAGATAAATTGTTTATTTGTTTATAATCCACCTTATATTTAATAATTATATCAAATCTTATTAAATTCAATATTCAGTCGGATCAATTAGACATTGATAGTAAATTGTTTACTATACTTGTATATAGCTTAGCTTAATTAAAAGGATTAGGTAAATAATTAATAGTTCCAGGAAATATTTAAATAATAACTTAATATAATTACATAATAAATTAATAATTACGTGCCACGTATCAGAAATTGAATAGATTAACAAGGGTATTTATGTAAAATGAATTTTAATTGGGGAAAAAAAAAAAAAAAAAAAAACAGAAGAGCTTTTGGCTAAAACTAGGGCACGGACGGGGATGCGTCGCGTCGGCGGAACCGCGTTCGATAACGGCTCTACTCTTCCCATTCTCACTGCGTTAAGGGGCGGTGCCGCTCTCTATCCTACTGTTTGAATTGGAGAAGAGAGAGAGAGAGATGATGGAATTGAAGGGAAAGCGAAAGAGACGAAGGAATCGAAGTTCTGAGTCTCAAAACCCTAAGAGAGCGAAACACTTCGAACTGAACAAGGAGAAGAAGAAGAAGACTCTCTCCAGTGGAAATTCAACAACTTCGAATGATAATCCTAGTCAATCTCTTTCCAACTCCTCCTCCTCCTCCTTCTCAACTTTTCTTGATAAGGTCTCTCTCTCTCTCTCTCTCTCTCTCTCTCTCTATAAAACTGCGGGCTTTACTCTGAATTGGGGGTTTATGTGCAGATGCGAGCAAGATTATCAGCAGGGCATTTTAGGATGCTTAACGAGAAGCTCTACACTTGCAGGTATTTCTCTAATTTCGACAACAATTTACTCATACTATCTTAGTTCTATCATTGTTTTATGCCTTAACTATGATTGTTTTGCTGCAATTGTGAATTTAACAGTGGAGAGGAGGCGTTCACTTACTTCAAAGAAGATCCTTCACTATTCAATATGGTAAGCTTTGTTTTGTTTAATCTATGTATGTGATGTTGCAAACGTTCTTCATATGTTATAACTTCAAAATCCTACATATATATATATATATAATCTGTAGACAATATATTTCCCATGTTGTTGACAAAATGGAAGATTATGTCAATAATTGTTAACCAAAAACTGAAGCAATCATGGACAGCTTTCCGCTTAGATTTGGCCCTATGTCACTTCGATTCATTCAAAAATTAATAATAATAAAATAAAATCATGGATGGCTTCTAGACATGTTTGATCATGTTTCTAGTTGAGTTGGATTACCACACTTTTTAAAATAATGCAGCTTATGCTAGACACAAATTTGTAACATTCATGATGTCTAAGCTGAGATCCATTAATTTGCTCTCACTTTTAACCAAGGAAGTCACCCATTTGAGTTGAAATCCTTGACTGACTGTGTTAAAAGTCTATGCTTCGAGTTTGATCCCCCTTCCTATTGCCAAGCAACCTCCCCACCAGCCAAAGAAAAAGAAGAAAGAAATAAATTCGCTATTAAAGTGAAACCTAAAGCTTTTGTATATTCATTACGATAGGAACAGCGAGTTAATATATAAATGTTATATGCACCATGGGGCTGCTTCCAGAAACAATTGTAGCCACATAACAGATACTGTTTGAAGTTGGCTACATCAAAATGATTTAGTTAATACTGAAAAGAAATGTCAATGCTTATAAGGGATCTCACCTTCTGTTCAAATTCTTATTTTTCTCCCCCTTAAGAAGAAAAAATATCTGAGGGATTGAACATGTGAGTTGCATCTTGGTTCTACAAGATCACAGGCTTCACTGAGCCCATGAACCCCCTTATAAATAGTCTACTATCAACCAGGAAATGCCAACAACTACTAGAGCATTGCTATTTCTTATCCCAAGGACATTGAAGCAATTAACAGTTGGCTGATACCAAGTTTATTTACAAAGCTTGCAATGAGATGGACCTGCTTAGGCCTCTGAATGAGCAATAGATGCCTCTTTGGACTTGGGCATAAGGTCAGATTAGAGGTATAATAGATTCATTCATTAACAAATGTACAGTTCCCCCACCTCCCCTCTGTACGAAAGCTCAATGAAGAGTTTTGTGTCACATTAAGATCATCCAAACTCTGTCCCCCTCCGCATCCATCTAGCAAGCTCATCAAGATGCACTATTGTATAGTTTATTGCCATTGTTGTCTTTTCCTCATACACGTGATAAGTTTGTCTCTTAATCATGGTAGACTTCAGTTTTATATCAAACAAACTACAATTTTGAAAGGCAGCAGTATAACTACTTTTGGTGCAATTGTAACAGTATCATAAGGGTTATCAAGAACAAATGTCACATTGGCCTCAGCAGCCAGTTAATATCATTATAAAATGGCTGAAGGATAAAAACTCCTCAATGGTTGTAGCTGATTTTGGCTGTGGTAAGAAATTAAAAACCCTTCTTATTAGTATTACTGGACTGGATGCATATTTTTTCATGAATAAGTTTTAGTTTTCTGATATCTCAATATCATCGTTTCACAGGGGATGCACACATAGCCAAAACTGTGAAGAACAAAGTCTTCTCCTTTGATCTTGTGGCAAATGATCCTTCAGTGATTGCTTGTGACATGTCAAATGTATGTTATGTAGGGCTATGCTTTCTACTTGGTTTCTTTTTTTCTTTTTGGCTTGGAAAAAACATATTATGGTGGTTAGGTGGTTCTTATCCCCCCATTTTCAGTTTATAGCTGAAATCAACATCCTAAACTTTTGGTGGTGTTTCCTTATTACTTACTAGACAAGCTTTAGGCCAGATAGCCATTTTTTGACAACATCAATGCCTGCATTAATATCTATGCGTTCTATGATGGCAGACACCCCTAGACTCTTCAACTGTAGATGTTGCTGTCTTTTGCCTTTCATTGATGGGGATCAACTACCCAAGCTATCTTCAGGAAGCACACCGGGTTTTAAAGCCTTGGTTTGGACATTGTCATGTGCAAAGCCTCTAGATCGTTATTTTTTTTTTCTGGTATTTTGTCTGAATAACAATTGCTTGTTTTACAGTGGTTGGCTTTTGATAGCGGAGGTGAAGAGCAGGTTTGATCCAAATACTGGGGGGGCAGACCCTAACAAATTTCTAGAAGCAATCTGTGAACTTGGATTCACCTTGGAATTGAAGGTTCATTTTATCTTCCCTCATAGTATACTATGAATTTATGTATCCTTCGTGAATACTGACTGGTGCATGTCATTTGCAGGATTTCTCAAATAAAATGTTCATCCTGCTATATTTCAAGAAAAAGGTTGAAATTGTTTGCCAATTTATCATCTACATAAAGTATCTGTCTTAGCAGCTTTAAATAATTTTTCTACTGAATTACCTCTTAAATCTTTTTCCAACCTTTTATCTACAGGAGAAGCAAAATTTTAAGAAAAAGGGAATTGAATGGCCAGAACTGAAACCTTGCTTGTACAAGCGTCGATGAGCTAAATGGTGTAAGGTCCTTACAAGCTGCAATTCGAGTCAAGTGGATGGTGCTGCATATTGTCTCGAGCAGCAGGTATGCACCCACGAGTCCATGCAGCCTTCAGTCCTATTGAGGTTCAATTGAACAGTTACATACTATAGAATTTTGCCCCTAATATATAGGTTATCCTCTGCAGAAAGGTATGCAAATTACAATATGAGACAACTCCCTGATTTTATGAGGCTGTTTTATGCCATCCTATAATGTTGTTGTACAGGGTTTTGTGGTACCATGTCACGAGTCATTAAATATTCTGTTTTGGTTTGAATTTGGTCGTTAGATTAGATAAATGTCAACCTTTGGAGGTTGCTGCCTTCCTAACCAACAAGTCTTGCTCTTACTGTAAATGAGACTTTTTAGCACCCATTTGCTTTTATGTTTTTCCTCATCTAGATCCCATTCCTATTCTTGAAACCTAAAAAGGTCAAAAGTAGATATTACTAAATGTCAACATGCAAGTGTTTGACAATGACAATTCCAAGAGCTTCCTAACACCCCCATTGTGATCACATGCGCCAAACCTACCTCTCCTGCCTTTTCAAAAGTCAATATTTGAAATTTTCAAAAAGCAAATTTTGAATATGAAGATATATAGATAGTTTTTCTAATTAATTTCAAGTGTATAATGTAGTTTGTCTCGAATATAAAGTTTTCACTGTTGAGTAGGAAAATAAGATTTGGTCACTTGATACATTAGTGGTGTCTCATGTCAGTGACTTATTTTTAAGCAATAAATGTGTCAATTGCTCAAAGTAGACACCATATTAAATGGTAGAGCTCCTAACACCAATAAATTAGTTTTTTCTTTTCTTTTTAAATAATATCCGGTCATTAATTTATTAATTTTAACTAATCTAATTTGAAATGATTGTTGGATCTATTAAGAGATAGTTTTTTTATATTTTTTATATTTTCTTAATCAAATTTTTGATTTTAAATTTTAAAAATAAAAAAAATAGATACGATAGAATTTATTTTTAAATAGATTTGATAATTGAATTAATCAAAACAAATGAATTAGCTCGAGAGGGGCGAGGGGAGGGGAGGGGAGGGGAGGGAGTTCAACCATGGAAGGCTGATAGGACCACCGACGCCATTGTCAAGTTTATTTATTCAACAAAAGTCCAAAAAAAATCACGAACGGAGGTTCAGTTTTGTTGGGACTTTCTATGCTGACAGGCGCCCCAAGTCTACGGCTTCTATTTTTTTTTTTTATATATATTTTTACAAAAATATTCTTCACCAGAAATTTAAAAAATGATTGTGACCCTTTCTGTAAAATTTTGTGTAGGCCCCACGAATATTGTAACCCTCACCGACACGAATTTTGTCTTTTCATTAGTTTCATTGATTTAGTGGGTCCAATATTCACCCACAATTGAAATATAATCATATGATTCTTCTTTCAATTTTAGTAAATGCTTGTACTATTATTATCCTCTTTGAATAATCAAGGATATGTTATTTCAAAATTTTAAATTTGATTTTTAAAATTTTTAAAAAAATAAATATTAAAAGAGTCAATTATTAAATTAAACTTCATAACGTCTCAAAAAAATAGATTAATGATCATAATCCCTTTAGAGATTTTAGATTTGAATTTTATATAAAATAAATAAAGTTAAACTTAATTTTTGAATATCAAAAACTAAAAACTAAGTATAAAAAAGTTATTTCCTTAGAGAAACAGGTACCAAAAATGGTAGTCTAGATTTGAAACTACAAGTGTGGAATTTTGAGGAGAGAGAATAGTTTCCAAGTCCCCCTCTTACCCAACATATGTGATACTATAAAAGGAATCAATTTACTTTAAAAACATTTTTTTAATGAAAATTTAACAAAATCTCTTCCATTTAATGACCATCCAACCATTTAAGAAAGGTAAGAAATCTTGATAAATCATTAAAAATACTTTTATAACACACATCATCAACCAGCTAGCAATCAATAACTCTTAATTGTTTTCTTATCTTCAATTTATTATAGACAAGCATCACTCATCCAAAATTTGGGAAACATCTATTAACATGAATAAACAGTATGCCACATGAATCTTGAGGATTTTAATTATATATTGTTAATTATTACAACAGTTCCATGTTCCTTCGATAAGGATATTAGATTTTATAATTAATTTTAAATTTAAATTTTGAAAATAAAAAAAATAGAATTCTCTTCACTTTGTATCAAATAATATTTAAAACGTATTAATCAAAATATTATTTAATAATATTTAAATTAAATTAATTAAAATATAATTTTAAATAAAATTATATGACATATTTATTACCCAAATAAACCTATATTGATTAATTTAAATTTAATTTGCAAGATACAAAAATCATTAATAGAATGGGTCAAAAAACACTGTTAATGACACACTTAGATTGGAGCATCCAATGAAAATAAATTAATAAATTAGTGGGTCAATTTCGAATTGTCAGATCAACACATAACAATGCGATGTAGTGTTTGGTCTGAAATATAAAATAAAAATTTTAAAAATACACTAGGTTAAAGTAAAAAAAAAAAAAAAAAATTATTAAATTTTACTTTTTGTTTCTATTTTCGTTTCATCTGATGAATGAGCTGAACATGATATTTTTATAATTTTCTTTTTTTTTTTGTCTCACAAACAATGATAATTTTTATTTTTCCTTCATCTTTACAAATTAAATATAACATTTTCTATTTTATACAGTATAAAATTTAGAACACTTTTTATCGGTATAATTTTTATATAAATATAATTAAGATGAATAAATTATTATTATTTAATAATTATTTTAAATTAAATTAAACGTGATTCAATATTTTAAGCAACAATTGAATCTGAAATCCTTTTATGTCCATATGTTTTTGTGTTCATATGCAATTAAATGATGCCTTTCTTGGATCACACTCAGTGTTCACTGATTAAACATAATTAACTTTTCATGAGCTTCTACATTTTGAACTCTTTTGCACCTTTCGTTGTCTGTCTAGTCACAATCCCTTCCAAAGAAAAATGTTAATTTTTTTAGCACTAAAACTATTCGAATTATTTATATTTTTTTTGAAAAATAATAATAAATTATTTATATTTTTTGATATTTTATCATTCACTGAGATTTTAAATTTAACCTACAATACAATAACTTATTACACCAGAGTTAATTTGGTTAAGAAAATTTTTAGAAAATGTAGCTGGTAGACAAATGATCAATGATGAAATTAAAAATTTTTATTAGAATATATTCGGATAATAAAAATTATAATTTATTAATATATAATATCTGTAATTATACAATAACAATAATCAAATATTTATCTCATTGAATAAGATCAGTTACATAGATTGTTTTTTTATATTATTATATTTTATATTATATTATATATAATATCAGTAATTATAATTTATAAAATTCTAAATAAATTTTTTAAAAAAATTATAAGTAAAACTCTTCTCAATTCAAAAGAAAGGGGAAAAAAAAGGGGTTCGACGATAATAAATTAATAGTCAATTGGAATTAGTAAAAAGATAATAGAAAGTAAAGAAAAGGATAAAAAAAGACCAAAGGCAATAATTGACTCAGTTTCTGACAAAGACTAAATACTTAAGGCGGAGGCTTTATCCGCAGATCAGGAGCACCAAGAGCAAACAACACACGCACACTTCCTCACGCGGTGAAGATTAAATCAAAACCACCATTACCAACCATCACGATCTGGGTCGTTGAGCTTTCCCTTTAGATTCTTCAAATTCCGTTTAGGGTTCCACAGATTTCCATCTTCTTCCTTAAAAAACATTTCATTTCTTTTCCTCTTTCTTCTTAGTTTTCTTTTCGCAGAGCTCGTTAATCATTGAATTTTAATTCATTTTCTATTCAAATTCGTCAATTCCCATTCTGGGTTTTGTCTCTAGAGCACTAACGGTGCTTTTTTCTCTTACTGCTCAAGAAGGTTGTCTCTGAATTGCTTTCCTGACTTAGAAGATGGGTTTCTAATTTTTGTACTTAAATTT
Organism: Dillenia turbinata; assembly: GCA_037126225.1. Lineage (NCBI taxonomy): Eukaryota > Viridiplantae > Streptophyta > Magnoliopsida > Dilleniales > Dilleniaceae > Dillenia > Dillenia turbinata. The sequence continues at coordinate 25,706,516 of JBAMMX010000014.1, forward strand.
CTCTGTGTTGTGCCAAAAGTTCACTTTTTTTTATCTGGGTCTAACTTCAAATGTGTGATTAACATTAAACTAGTCGAATAGTATAGCTAGTTTTCTGTCTGGTTGAGAGGAAAATGGGATCTGGAAATGGGTTCTACTCAGTTGAAGAGTTTAGTTTGGATGCAAAGTGGTTGATTGATCCTAAGCTGCTCTTTGTTGGGCCCAAAATTGGAGAGGGTGCGCATGCCAAAGTCTATGAGGGAAAGTAAGTCAACTTGATCTCTTTGTTTTTTTCCTTCTGTAGACTCTGATTTTTGATTTTTGATCTCTTCTCTGATTTTTTTTTTTTTTTTTTTTTTTTTTTTTTGCGCATATGAATTTTGGGTTTAGTCCAATTGATTGGGATAAGTTTGGAGAAAAAATATGTTCCTGTTTAGAGTCTTAACTTTGTGTGATTTGGGAATTGAATCTTTCTGCAGTTAGAAAATTTAGCTCTTGATTTGGATATATGTCCTATTGTCTTGCTTACTACGAGAGAAGGTTGTTGGTTATTAATTTATTGATGTTAGTTTATATTACCTAACATTGTTCTTTCTATTAATGGTATACCTGCAATTGCCTTACACTTTCATGCAACTGAATCATTTAGGTATAAGAACCAGAATGTTGCAATCAAAATTGTACCCAAAGGAGAAACTCCGGAGGAGATTGCGAAGAAAGAAGCCCGATTTGCAAGAGAAGTTGCGATGCTATCTAGAGTTCAACACAAGAACTTGGTGAAGGTAGGTTGATTATCTTTTATTATTAATGCTGTTTATTTGTTGCAATCCGATAATCAATTTTCATGTGTTTCCTCATAAATTAATCTACATTATTTCCTTTTCTTTTTCTTTTTTGGTTGAATTTGTTATTCTGGTATGATGAATAAGCTGATCATCCTATCGCATTGTTGTGTATCAATAGTTTATCGGGGCTTGCAAGGAACCTGTCATGGTTATAGTTACTGAGCTTCTACTTGGTGGGACACTGCGGAAATATTTATTGAACATGAGACCAAGGTGCTTGGACACACATGTGGCCGTTGGCTTTGCTCTTGACATTGCTCGTGCAATGGAATGCTTACATTCCCATGGGATCATACATCGTGATTTGAAACCTGGTATGGCTCCGCGTCTATGTCAAAGCATGAGCTGTTAAGCATATCACACGAGTGTTGCATTTTTATGAATAGAGAAAATATGCTTATTAAGTCCAGTAACTAGAATTATTACCCTCGGCGTACTATTGAGTTGCCATGCCTTCTAAGCTTCTGCTTTTACCTGAGAAATCATGATGAAGCATGTCGTATTCTTAAACTGTTGTAATATCTCTATTTTGTTGTAATATGTTTGGGTTTCATGGACAGCATTCTGTCCCTTGATGATTGTTAGTCTTAATTGTGTTAGTCTTAATTGTGCACAGTGTCCAACAAATGCTTATTTCATAATGTGAAGAATAATGAAAAAGAAGAAGAAAAAAAGGAACTTAGTGCAACAAAGTTCACACATCATATTTTACTTTTGGAATTGCTGGATTTCCTTGTGTGGAAATGGATTCTAAATGGTACTGTGACATGGATCACAATATTGAAAATATGAAAGGTTCATTCCAGCAGGAGTCTTTCCTTTGAAAACATGAATACAGCTTTGAGGTTCATATATTTTACGATAGACTAGATTTTCTGACATAAGTTATTCTGTCTAATGATGTAGACTTCCGGTTTGCGTTGTTACGGATGAGTATTTCAGTGGAGGATATTATAAGATGCTGCCAGATTTTATCTTGGGTTGTTCTATCAGGAAAAAAAAAAATACATTTTCTTCGGTTGGATTTGTAGTTTTTTGCATGCATTTTTCAACTTCTCTTAGCCTTTGTCCAGGCTACTTCTGCCGTACATATGAATTTTACTGGAATATCTGGCGCCATAAACATTTAATTGTATGATAGGCAGATGATTTTATGGATGTAAATAATTGAACTTAAAAAAGTGATGTGCCATTTAATGAGATCGGACCATGCTTGCAAATTTTTCTGAAGGGCCGAAATCTTTCATATTCATGACTCTGGACTTTTTAAGCATTCAGATAGTAAATCGCATATAGGTCTATTTGTTCCTTTAGAATTAGAGGCCAAAACAGTTTATTAATACTAAATGTCTTCATGGGCATTGACTTTATAGTACTACTTTATACGATTCTTTTCACATATTAAATCGACCACTTAATGTTTTGTGCACTGTTCTTTGTCAAAACTTCTAGCTTTCATATTGATTTGACTGATATTTGCACTCAATCTTACTATCCAGGCAGGTGCCGCCGACCTTTTTGACTAATACAAATTTAAAGAAGGTTCATATTTCCTTTTCTTTTTGCACAGAAAATTTGATCCTGACTGCTGACCAGAAAACTGTGAAACTTGCCGATTTTGGTTTGGCAAGAGAAGAGTCACTAACAGAGATGATGACTGCTGAAACGGGGACTTATCGTTGGATGGCTCCTGAGGTACTTCACTGACTCGTGAGAGACTACCCTTTTCTTTTTCCCTAATTTTTGTCTTTGTATTTCTAAATACTGATTGATACTGTTCCTATATTTTTATAGCTTTACAGCACAGTCACACTGAGACATGGAGAGAAGAAGCATTACAACCATAAGGTGGATGCTTACAGCTTTGCAATTGTGTTGTGGGAGCTGATTCATAACAAGTTGCCCTTCGAAGGCATGTCCAATCTCCAGGCAGCCTATGCAGCAGCTTTTAAAGTAATCATCTCACACTTCTATTCATAGTTTTGGTTTACGGTATAAGTGAGACCAGAATTATATAAACGTCAATCCTATCGAATGGGTTCAGTTTCTGGTATAATATATTTTATTTGATTCAAACATTTATTTACTCAATATAGAAGTTACAGTTTGGATATATATATATATATATATATATATTTTTTGGTTCTAAGGTATAAAGAGAGAAGATGAAAAAAAAAAAAAAAAAAAAAAAAAAATCCCCCTTACCTCCTAACCACCTCTTTTTCAGTGATTACAATCTTAAAAATGGTTTCATGATTGAGACTTGAGAGAGTAGGGTATACTCAGGAAGTGAAAATGTAAGCCATTTTTGGATATGTTTGAGAAATTTGTATTGTCAAGCCCACTTCATACTTACACTATTCTTGAGTATAACAGCTAATTTCAACATGCGTCTTTGCAGCCTGGGAGAACTCCTTGCTTGCATTCTTGAAAGTCATTAATCTTTACTGGATGTGACACTTATCCTGGTAGCATCTTGGTTGATTAAAGTCATAAAAATGGAGTAGGCTAAAGAGAGATTCCCTTTTCAAGTTGCTTTAGCTGCTTACCAGCTTAAAATTTTGAAGTCGGAATTTTCTGAGAGAAGCCCCTTGCTGTTTGGGTCAAACTCTCTCGCATTTGATTCTTTAAGCTCACCTTTCAAATGCCGAGGCACTGAGATATGAGTTTCCTGTGTTGTTTCAGAATGTGAGACCAAGTGCAGAAAATCTTCCCGAGGATTTAGCCTTGATTGTAACTTCATGTTGGAAGGAGGATCCAAATGCTCGACCTAACTTCAGCCAAATAATCCAGATGCTCCTCCGGTATCTTTCTTCAATCACCCCCCCAGAACCTGTGCTCCCACCTCGGATATACACTTCGGAGAATGCCGTCTTGCCACCAGAGTCTCCAGGCACAAGCTCTTTGATGGCAGTAAGAGACGACTCCGGTGAAACCCCAACAATGCATATGGAAAACAATCCTAAAGGCCTCTTCTTCTGCTTTAATCAATGCTACTGATAACCCTATTTAGTGGAATGTAGTCCTCTAGATATACAGCAACACACCTTGACCTGACCTAAAGAAGAAATAAATAAACTATATGTTGTATTAGCTCACCTGTGGAAGGAAGCTGCCTTGTTGTATCATTAGTAGTATTAACTGCTAAATTTCGAACTCTGATTATGTTCTGACTTGAGAGAGTGGGAGAGAGTGAGAGAGAGATGGTTTTGTTCGGAGTTTGGGAGGGTTGCTGTGATGTGTTGTCATTTTGTAAAAAATAAAGGTTTCATCCAAATGCCCTTCTTCACTCCAATGTCTTATGTAAGATTTAAGAAAATCTCTATTCCATTCAGCACCGAAGGCTGGAAAATCATTTATTAATGCTCCTGAATTATGCCAGGCTGCACCAATGATTTTCAGATGATTTTTTTTTTGTGTGTGTGTGTCATTTTCATGGACAAAGTCCAACGGGATTAATTTTCTAAGGGTCTGTTTGGAAACTTGCTAAAAGAGAAAAAAAGTAAGAAGTGAAGAGAGAGAGATGAAAAAGAAGGAAAAATCCAAAAGAGCGCCGCTGCCGGGGATCGAACCCGGGTCTCCCGCGTGACAGGCGGGGATACTCACCACTATACTACAACGACTTGGTGCCTTCTCAGAGAAATTATTAATCTTTCTTCTTTTATTTTTGTTTAACCAAATTTGACCTTTTTTTATTCCCTTTTTTAGCTTGGAGCCCAAGTAGATGTTGACCGGACGATGCGGTTGAGGACAAGGGTTTTCCTCTCTGTAATGCCCTTTTTCTCCCTTTAAAAGTTGTGTATTACACATAAACCAATTTATATATAATTATAAACCACATTTTATTATATTTTTATTTTATGCTGATTTACTAATTTAAATTCAACTTTTCTATGACAAAAATATTATTAAATACTTTAAAATCCATAATTTATATATAAAAGAAAAAGGGTTGAGTGCAGAGCAACATAAGGGTCTAAACCCAAAGTAAAATTTTACTTTCCCACCAATGTTTCAAGTGCAATTCCTTAAGATGTTTGGTACCAAATGAACTTTGAAAAAAATTCTAAAATTTATTTGTAATTTTAATTTCTAAATTATTTTAATTGGAAAGAATATATTTATATTTCAGTTTGATTTTCAAGTTAATTAAAAAAAATAGACATTATGGATAAACTCGGAAATAGTTGACGAACCTACCTAAATTTGCTTTCCAATAATCATATTTAGGCATGTGCAATGTTGGTTATAGATGAATATTCGACTGAATCGAATTAAATTTAAATTCGATTTTGGATTACGAATCGATTTTCGATTAGAATCGAATTCCGAATTCGATTTTCAGTTAGATTTTCGAATTAAAGTTTTAATACGAATTTAAACCGAAAACAAAATTGAGGTTTTTAATTATCCACTTTTTATTTATTTTGATTATTTATTATTTCTTTTCTTACAAATTTTAATTGGTAATTTTTATTTTTTAAACAAACAATAAAATAACAGTTAACAAAATTCATTCGAATTCGGTTTTATCATTTCAAATTTGGTTAAATTAGATTCATATAAGAATTTAAATCTTAAAAATCAAATTCAATTTATTTGATTCAATTCAAATTCAAACTGAAAATTGAGTTTTGAATTTAATCAAATTCGATTCAGTTTTCAATTTGGGGTTTAAAAAATATTACACCGAATAAACTAAATTGAATTAATTTAAAAACTTGAAAATCGAACCAATAAATACTCCTAATCATATTATTTTATAATAATAACAACAATCAAATTTTTATCTCAATAAATAAGATTAGTTATATAGATCTTTTTATATTGTAGTTTATTTCATATTATATATTCATATGAATATATTTTTTATATTAAAATATGTAAAAAATAGAGATATAAAAAATATTTTATATCATATATTTATCTATATAATTAATTTCTTAGATGTAGAGAATCGAACTTCATGCTTCTTGTATGCGATCACATGAGATGCATCCCTGATTACTTTAATAAATGGACTATTAATCATCAGCCAAAATAAACTATATAATTCATTCACAAGTAGAATTGACGAGTAAAGAAATAAACATAATTAAAAAAATTAATTCATGTTTTCCCCTAATAAAATATATAAAAAAACAAATCAGACTGTGACTATCTATTTAATATGTTTTAATTTTCTTATTTAATCTAAAAATATTTTATTTAATTTAAAATTATGAAAATTTAGGGTTGGTGGGCCCGAGGTTAAAACCACATTCAAATCAAGGACAGCCTCTCTGTAGAAATAGACACAGACACAATAATGATTATTTATGTGATTTGACCAAGAAAACACAGAAGGGTAAAATTGGAATTCTGGCTTTTGCAACGTTCCGGTGTGTAGCTTGGGAAGGAAGTTTACCAGACCGTGACCCCACCCCAAGAAAGAGATACTCGGCAATCGAAGTGTTAACAAGGCTCGACATTCGTCGACAGTTTACCGCTTCGGTCACCGAAATCGTAGGTTCGGTCAACCGTGGGTCCACCCGAACCTGGTTGTTCGGGAGACAAAACGCGTCATTAGGCAGCCGAACCTCAGTGAAGCTTTTCCCGCTCATTCTCTCACATCACAACTTTACTTAGCCTAGTGGACTACTCTCTCTCTCTGTCTCTCTTCGTTGTTTCGTTTCACTCTCTCTCTCCCTCTACCCTTTCTTTAAATTGTGTGGCTACTCACTTGGGTTCTAGATACTGCGAAGGGATGGCGAGGTAAGAAAGAAGAACAAACACCGAAATGGAATCAAAGAAAATAGAAACTTCGTGTTCAATGCTAAGTGGGTTTTGATTTTGATTCTGAAATCTGGGTTTTTTTTATTGTATTATTTTGGGCTTTTTTTCAAATAAATATATATATTTTTTATTTTCCATTTAATCTGAATTCATTGTACCTCAGTTCCGATTTGTTGGTTGGTTTTCGTTCTACCAAGGTACTATTTTTGAAAAGACTAGGTTTTTCTTGCTGAAGTATTGGTCGATTTTACAAGAATATTTCTTGGTTTTATGTTAGGATTCTTTTAAATAAGAAACCCCTTTTGATAATTTTCTCGAATTTGTTTCCAGATTTGGATTAGGTTAGAAGGCATAAGTGATGTTGGGTTTCGTATAGGTTTAGGTTTTATGGGAATTCTATTTTGGGGTTGTTGGGAAAAAAAATCTATTAGTCTGAATATCTGGTTAGTTATTTTCCATATCTGGGTGCTTCTTATACCTAGTATGCGTTTTCTCGGTCTCCCCAGCTGACATCATTCGGAAGTTTTAACGTTTGTAATTAAGCACTTGACTCTCTCCGACAGAGGACTATCCTCTGTACATTGTCTTTGTTCAGAAATTGATTTGGCATGTTAAGGTTAATGAGTAAGGAAATGGGACATTTAAGTGTGCTTCATTTGACTAAGGGATGATTTAGAATGCAAATAGCCTGCTTGGGTCGAGTAAAATGAGGGATGGTTCATAGGTGTCTCTTAATGACTACCTGATCAAGATTAACAACAATGAAATGCTAGTTACTTCGACTTAGGAGAGTATGCACTGTTTTTAGGGTTTTGGGTCATGTCCGACATTAGGGCTAATGGAATCTGCCCTCTGAGTCTTTTTTCCAATCCTTCTAACTCAGTATACTTGGAAGCCTGATGAAAGGAAAATTTTTGTTCCAGGAGAAAACCTGGTGGTCTTAGCTTCGTTTAATAACATTTCTTACGTTGGAAAGTTAATTCAGGAGGATAACATAAGAAAAGGACACTGTGTATAGACACTGTGTATAGACATTGGAGCAAGGTTCGTTTAAGTCCTTATGTACTTTGTTCAATGTACATAAGACAAGTCATTTGGAGAAATTATCGAAGGTGGGTAGTGTTGATTGTGAAGATTCATGGCTGGCATTGTAAATGTAATGAATGTGGCTCCTTCGAAATACTGGATTATTAATATATCCCATAGCAGAACGTAAGGAAAGTCCCTTTGGAATTTTCAGTGCAAAGTTTTGGCTTTACATTGTTAGAAGCGTTTTTAAAAGTCTCTTGCATTGTAATATTTTCACTCTTGCGTTACGATTTTGCTGAATGTTGCTTCTTATCTTTCACTTTTCTTCAATTTTTCAGTAAGTAAAAAACTGTGAAAATGAAGAAAGATGTGTCTTACTGATGCATCTTGGCATTGCAGGGCATGGCTTATTGATAAGAGAGCATTTGCAAGGAAAGTGAAGAATCCCTCTCTACGTTCTGCAATTGAAATTAAGGACAGTGAGGCTACTCGCAAATGTCCAAAATGTCATCATCTTATTGATAATAGTGATGTAAGATTTTAAGCTGGCCCCTTGTTTGGTGAATTGTCTTCTTCTATTGAAAACCAGAGTTTCCTATAGCTGTCTATGGTGTAGTATCCTGCGGTTGAAATTTTATCTTCAGTCATGGGATCTATTGCATTCTTAGATTTGTTGACCGACATTTTTTGGTTCACATATGAAATCTATAAGACAATTATATTGTAGATTTAGTCTGGCTGAATATTTCTGTCTTTTGCATGGATTACTACTCAGTTTGAGGATCATGCAAGTCCTGCCAAGCTTTACTGCTTAAAGGACACGTTTCTTCATTCGTTAGAGTTTCTCTAATATTGTGGGTCTTGTAGGTTTTGGATGTCTGGCCCGGTCTACCTGCTGGTGTGAAGTTTGATCCATCTGATGTAGAGATTCTAGAGCATTTAGCTAGCAAATGTGGGAGTGGAGGTTTGAAGCCTCACATGTTTATTGACGAGTTCATTCCCACACTCGAGGGGGATGCAGGAATTTGCTACACTCATCCAGAAAATCTTCCAGGTGAAGGATCTGCCAAACTATTGATCAATTGATTTAGGAATAATAGGGCAGCATAGGTGGTAAATATCTGATTTTGAAACAAGGTAACCAAGTGGGGCATCTCCTATAATGAGAGACTGGATTTTATTGTGCATGAAGATGAAGGTGACAAAAGAAAACCTAATTAAACCTTGTTGCATTTCACGCTGCAATGTTGTCATACTTTCTATTTCAGTATGTATAGATAGTCTAGATTATGATTTGATTACTAATGAATTGTTGTCCCAATTTTTGTTGTTGCTTTGGTGTTACTTGTATTATTTTGATTGGCTTCGGTGTTGTTTGGAAACCTCAACTTCTGTGAACTTGTGTCAACTTACCTCTATTTTTTTTCCATTTGTTATATTTTGCAATTAAAATAAAATGTTCTTTTAGGAAATACATGATTTTACAAATAAAAGTCAAATTTTCTGTAAAAGAGATCTGAATTATTATTATTATTAAATTAAGAGTCTTTTGCATTGAAAAGTTCACGTAACTTTAGTAGTTGATCCTTAACTTTCCCAAAGGACTTTGATCCTTACCTTAAATTTTGCAATTAAATAGCTCTACCCTTACATTTCTAATTTCTATCCAATTTCCTATGTTGGTTGATGTCTAGTACTAGTCATAATTTGAACATGTTATTGCTTCAATAACTTGATCATTTCTTCCTGCTCTAGGTGCCAAGAAGGATGGAAGCAGTGTTCATTTCTTTCATAGAACAACTAATGCATATGCTACTGGTCAGCGTAAGCGTCGAAAGATACAGAGTAAGGAGCATGTCCGCTGGCATAAGACAGGAAAAACAAAGGCTATTGTGGACAATGGGGTCCAGAAGGGCTACAAGAAGATTATGGTTCTCTATAAAGGCTCTAAGACGGGATCTAAAGCTGCCAAGTCGAATTGGGTAATGCATCAATACCACCTAGGAGCTGATGAGGAGGAAAAAGATGGTGAATATGTGGTTTCAAAAATATCCTATCAACAGGACAAGACTGATAATGTAGATATTCCCAGAGAATCTGATATGAAGATGCTTAATACTAGTCCAAGGACTCCTAAGTCAACCACACCCAATCCTCCTCGACGTGCAAAATTGGTTATGCTTGGCCATACTTCTGCTGAAAATATGACCCCATCACCAGCACAGGTTAGATTGCACTTTCAAGATGTCATTTCATGTTTGGATGATCCATTATCTATTTCTGTTAGTTTTATAAATCAAGGCTAACAATTTTGCGTAAAATAAGTTGTCATGCATCTACATGAGCCCATGGTGGACTGTGATAGGCCATGCAAGGAACCAATTTTTTATGCTCGTATTTTATTTTCTGTGAACTACTTGTTATTTAAACCAGAGGTGAAGCTAGGGTGCAACTCTCCTCCCCTCAGGGGGTGCCTCCAAAAATTTTAAGAAATATAACTAATATTGTGCACCTATTAGCGACATTTCAACATATTTTTGTAGAAGTTTCAGAAATGTTCTAAAAGTCATAGAAATGTTATGTTAATAAAAGTGCTGCTAAAATCCTTTAGATTGTTGTTTGATCCCTGAAAATTATGATCTTTTCTCCCCCTTGCCCCTACTCCATGCATGTTGTACTTCCCGGTAATATTTTTACCATGCTTTTCTTTCTGCATTATGTCTTATGGAGGGAGTGAAGGTTCATGTTAGAACTATGAATGCGAGTGTTTTTCTGTGCACCTTCTTTTTTCTTCCTTAAGAATGTGGCGGTCTGATAAAGTTCTTGTGTTTTAAGGAGTCCGAGTTTATGCCAGAGCCCTTTTGTCCCCCTCACTCAGCTGCACCAATTAAGGATAACGGTGAATGCAGCTCTTGGTGGGCCGGTGAATCTCAGCCTGTTGACCAACCTGGTCTAAATGGCATCGATGACCAATTGCTGTGCAAAGAAACCTTTGACTGCTATGCATCTATTAATTCAGGACTACAAGAAATTCCTTACCCTGGTTTCCCTCATGCCACGAGTGATGCATTTTGTGGAAATCAAACTTCTCCATGTGGAGTATCTGACCTTGACAATATTGAACTGGATACTCCACCAGATTTCCAACTTGCAGTAAGCTCTCTGCTCTTCCACTTGGGACAACATTTTGTTTAACTAACCACCCTTACAGGATGAACAATGTACTAAATTTTAGTACCTTGGACCTTTTGTATTTGTCTATGTTAAACAGGATTTGCAATTTTGCTCACAAGATAGTATCACGAGTTGGCTCGATCGGCTCTAAAGATACGAGGGGAGATCTTTTAACTTATATGTCCGGCTCAGAGTTGCTAGTCCTGGCACCTTCTTTTGTGGCCACTTTGAACACAGCATAGAACAAAATGACTTCTATGGCTGTGTTTACTGTTGTCTTTTGTTGTTTCCTGTGATGTCTATTTTGATATTTGTAGCACAAAAATTTGATTTCTGATGTATAAACAGATTAAAACACAACCCTTGTTTTTAATCCATGTGGGCCGAGAGCCAAAAAAAAAAGCATAGTAGAGCTGGGGATACAACCTCTGGTTAAAAATCACACTGTCAGTGTTGGGGGAGAACACTGTTAGTTTCATGTATCATGTAGATGCAATTTGGTATTGCAATTTTGTTTTGTGAATTGTTTTTTCTTTTGACTCATGAAAGTTGCCTCCGCCTTTGTCAATTAGAAGTTTTTTTCTTTTTTTTTTGGGGGGGGATTTTCTAAAATTAGTATAAATTGTAATTTTTTTTTGGGTCTCAGTGTTGGAAATTATCACATTCCATAATTTAATGTTTTGAAAAATCCCATTTGTTGAACTTTGCTAGGAAGTTGAGGAAAAGAATTTTGAATTTGTTTGATTTGATGTAAATAAATTTATTAAATCCTGGACACCCCCCCTCCCCCCAAAACGAAAAAAAAAAAAAGAGGAAAAATCCAATGAAAATGGTTCTTTTGTACTATTTTTTGGAAGGAGCTATCAGAGAGAACCGAACAAACCGTAAATAATGAACCGGAGGGTATCCGCAGGCTCAAAACCCAAAACCCAAAACCCTGCACTAAAAGCCCCAGCTTTGGGTTCCGGAACGACTGCTTCCTGCAATCTAACCCTGCACTAAATGTCGATTTAACTCTCCGTGCTTGAGAGAGAGAGAGATTGTGAGATGCTACAAATGTTAGCTCTGAAGAACCTTCAAAGGCACTGCGTCAAGGCCCTCTCTTCTCTCTTCCATGACCAACCAATCAAGTTCTCTCTCTCTCTCTCTCTCTCTCTCTCTCTCAATTCTTTATCTGGTTATAATCTGATTGTTTTCTTATGTTTGCTCATGTCAGGAACTACCGCGTGTTAAGAGAAATTTCTCCAAAGCTCAGATATTTGACTTGCAATGTTGTTGACTCGAAAAAGGAGGGTCCGACTCAATTAAGGATGCCGAAATGGGTGGTGGGGTGGCGGGAAATGTCGACAACAGCAAAAGGAGGGAGGAGCATGAGGAGCAGAGTGGAAAGGAGAATGAGGAAGGAATCTGGTAAAACCCTAAGAGAGATTAGGAGAGCTAAAAAGTTGAAGAAGAAGTTGATGTCTGATGAGGAGAGGCTTATTTACAACCTTAGAAGGGTATGTTTCTCTTTCCTTTGAATACTATCATCAGTCGTTTAATTTGTCATTGGAATGGTTGGATTCTATCTCATTGATTTAGTGGTTATGCTTTAATTGTATGAGAACCCTGTTGCCGACGTTGATACATCCTTTAACAAAATGCGGAAAATATTAGATGCTCGACTAGGGGAATAAATTGCTGCAAAAATGGTGGCATTTTAATGTTGACATATCTGGCTGGTTTTGAAATACTTGGTTGTGTTTCTTGTAACTTGAAAGCATTAGATGAGTCTTGAAGAAATTTTAGTGAATGGATGCATTTAAGTGAGCTAGTTAGAGCATTTGAGTATCACTGTCGCCAATAATAGTATTCATGGCAGGGGCGGCGAAGGGAGGGGGCAGCTGCCCTCCTTGAAATTGTTTTATGTATGTAGTTTTAAAAATTATAACCCCAAGTGCTGTTTCTCCTAAAAATTATAACCTCCACACCTCCCTTTAAAATCATTTCGCCAAATGCTTGTCGTGCTTCATCCTCCAACGTAAGTTTCTAGCTTTTCCCTTGATTCATAGACAAGCTTTCCCAAGTGTCTTTCTTCCGTCTTAGCCAATTGTAACCTCCAACATATATGAACAATGGAAGTTACTTTATTTATGCCCCTCATGTCAAAATTCACACATCTACAGTTCCTAATAATTCTCTTTCTAGGACTATAAGTTTACATTTGTGGAACCTGAAACCCCATTCCTTCAGATTGGCCTACCCTTTTTTTCTAAGATGATTATATACCTTTGTCGCTCACATGTGGAACCATTTTTGCTTATTGGCCTAAACATAACAATGCCTTTTTCGGTTTCCTAGGTTGTTTTCCTCAAATACGTGTCAAACTTGTGGTGCTCTGCTACTATATTCTTGGTTTGTCTCATCAAAATTATGTCAGCGAAGATTGGGATGTTTCTAATGTGTTGCTATTGAAAAAGATTTGTCTAATGAGTGTGCTTATGCCTGAGACTTGTTGGACATTCCTTTGATACCACCCTGGTTTAATGTTTCAAATATGAAATTTGACCTTTTTTTGAGTCACTTGCAGAACTATGCACTTTTGGAGTTTTCATAAAGTGAATATTTAGAACTTTTGATGACTGAGATACTTCCTGTTTTACAATAAAAGAAAAAAACTTTATTTACTAGTCATATCTTGTGCTTTTGATGTTATGACAAACTAATGCAGGCAAAAAAGAAAGTGGCTTTGCTCCTACAAAAGCTTAAGAAATATGAGTTACCTGAGTTGCCACCTCCTCGGCATGATCCTGAGCTACTAACTTCCGAGCAGCTTCAAGCATATAAAAAGATTGGTTTCAGGAATAAAAATTATGTTCCAGTTGGTGTACGTGGTGTTTTTGGAGGAGTTGTCCAAAACATGCATCTTCACTGGAAATTTCATGAGACTGTGCAAGTTTGTTGCGACAACTTTCCCAAGGAGAAGATAAAGGAAATGGCTACCATGCTTGCACGATTAAGTGGTGGAATTGTGATTAATATACACAATGTCAAGACAATTATCATGTTTCGAGGCAGAAATTACCGGCAGCCAAAGAATCTGATACCAATCAACACACTCACAAAGAGGAAGGTCAGTTGGAAAAAATTTTCTGATTTGCCCTGTTTGCATATATATATATATATATAGGCAGAACTAATCTACTTAAGAACGCTGGTATTGTCCATGCCATGGAGATGAGAAGTAGAAAGAATTCTTCAGTCGTTGAGTTTGTGTTATACTACTAAGCTATTTCTTTCAGCCCCCCCCCCCCCCCCCCAAAAAAAAAAAAAAAAAAAGAAAAAATGTCAAAAAGGCCAAAACTAGTAATGCATGAGAAAAGTAAAAGAATGCAGCTCGGAGAGGGCAGATTAAAAGCTAACTGTAAGGCATGGTTTCAGCCTTTTACTATAGGAGCCTGGTTTTAGAAGTATTAACATAAAACAACTTCCTGGGAGGTGCCTGTGTGTCAGATTAGAAGAGGCATACACAAGATGAGATTCTCTATTTGTGCAGCAGTCTTGCAAGTTTTCTAGTTTTGTCTGGCTCTTGCCATTGTGACTCTATTGCATGGACTTTCCATGAATTCATTGGTTTGGCAAGGCGTTATGGGTGCTCAAAACATTATTTGGATGAATGACATATTTTTGTGAGGCTTGAGTACTTGGATAAACCTGTATCCGGTGGTCCAACCCCATGCTCATTTTCTGTTAAGCATCAAATGATTTTCTCATTATACTTGAAGAGAAATATTGATTTTTCTGTCAGATATTTAAAAACATATCATTGATGCCGTTATTTGCTACATGCAGGCACTATTTAAGGCCAGATTTGAACAAGCACTTGAGTCTCAGAAACTTAACATAAAGAAGATAGAGCAGCAACTCCGGAGGATGGGAGTAAACCCTGAGGATCCTGTTGCCATGGCCAGTATCCAACGAGTAGCTTCTACTTTCTTTAATGCCATTGACAAAAAGGAAGGAAGCCCTTATGTCTTCCGTGGAGAGAGAGAATCAGATGAGTTTAATAAGCTGGAACAATCAGAACCTGCTGCTGAGGACAGTGACCAGGAAGAGCTTGATAGATTTATTGCTGATATTGAAAATGCTGCAGATCAGGAATGGGCCGAAGAGGAAGCTGCCGAGAAAGAAGAAGCTAACAAAATCAGATATTGGAATAGAGAGGATTTTGGTGGGAGATCTAGAAGATTTGGGCCGATGAGAGATGATGATTCTGATGATGAAATCACGGAAGGGCCAAGGGTTTGGAAAAATACACGTGGCAGCAGCCATGGAGTTATTGATAGTGTTAGTGATGATGAAGAGGATGGTATCACATCTGACAATGACGAGTGGGATTCGAAGGGTGCACAATATGTCAGTGGCTCTGATAGTGATGGTGATGCCATCAAAGACATTAGGGTATCCGGGTTACAAAAGAGAATGCAAAATAGACCTGCCCGAGCTAATGCTAATAGAGGGTTTAAAAGTGATGCAGAACCTAGATATAGGGACAGGTTAGCTGAAGAAGATTATGGTTCAGAGGAAATGTTTAGTGATTTGGAAAATGCAATGTTTGAGTCTGATGCCGAAAAACATGATTTGGGATCATCAAGAGCAGCAAGCTCTAATCACAGGAGCAGCAGCCATGAAGATGAGTTCGATCAAATGAAGAAGAATGACAAGAGTGGTACAAACGCAATGCATATTCTTGACAGTGATGCTTATGAAACCGATGAAGGTGGCCAAGAATTTGAAATATCTAGAATGCCCCAAAAAAGGCAGGATAACATTGACAAGGCAGATAATAGGATGCCAGTGGCCAAAGAGGATTTTGGGTCAGAGGAAACATTAAGCGACTCCCAAAGTCCAACATGGGAATCTGAAGGTGAGGAAGAACTCGACCGGAGAGTATCAAGGTCTGGGGCATATAAGTACAGAAGCAACAGCAAAGATGACCCTCACATGAGGGATGGAGATGAACGTGGTCACTGAATAATGAAAAGAAGAAAACAAAGAGAGAGTTGGATGAGAATTGGGACAGTGATTAAAAACACCATGGGCTCAGAATTTTTTTTTTTTTTTTTCTTCATTCTTGCTTTAGATAATTTAATCAAATGTATGATTTGTACGCTGCAAGAAGAGCTATTGATTATGAGCCCAATCATATATAATCCTGTTAGAATTTTATGAAAAAAGCATATTGGTGCATTTTCTTCTCGCCCCTTTACTATTTGGTGCATTGAATAGTAATTTCTGGCCATATTTTGGACACACCAAGTGCTCATGAATGCTTGTTCTCTGAAGAAATTAATGAAAAAATTGATAGAATGCTAACTTAGTTCTTGAATTAAAATACATTTTACTTTTCAAGAGCCAATGGGACTATACAAAAAAAAAAGTAAAAAGAATAGGAACCCGTTACAATTTTTGTTCATACTAGCTAATATGGTTAAATCTTGACAAATTTTCTCACCAGGAGACAATTAATTAATTGAAGTTACTTAATCATATAAATTATCAAATTATTAATTTACTATCTACTTATTGAATTAATTGTATATATATTTTTATTTATTTTTTTAGTACAAAGAGATACAATCAAATGGAATTGAATCAGAAAAGAGAAAATGGAAGTATGAAAAATCTACCGCTTTTTATTTTCATTTTCAACATAAACTTGATGTATGTATGTATTATTTAACTTCAAGGGAAAACAAGTATAATTAAAGTTTATATTTTTCAAAGACTCTTTAATCGAGTCATTTATATATATTATTCTGATATATAATTAACTAATTTATTTAATACTTTTATATGTCGTTTTTTCAAATGTATTATCTTATAAATTTGATAAATAATTAATTGATCACATTATTTCCAAATCAGACCAACCAAAAACATTATTTAGTTAAAAATCCTAAGTTATTGAGTATTTATTTATCGAAATTACCTTGTAATTAACCCTAGCCGTGGTCTTGTGAGTTGTGACTTCTAGTGTGAGTGATGCGAACGTTGCTGTGGGTGAGCAATTTCTGCCGCACAGAATGTGGGCCTGCACGCCGACTGGGACTCTAATTTTTTTTTTTTCTGGTTTTTTCCTCTGAAACAACCCAAATTCCAAAAGCCCAAATCGGTAAAGTCCACCAAGTGGGATTTTTTATTTTTTCTGTTTTATATATAATACAGAGTCATATTTAAATTAATTTAGTTTAAATACTTATCAGACTTATAGTTTTCTTGATATAAATTTTTTTATTTTCAAATTTAGAATCTAAATTCAAGAACTTACCCACTGCGTCGACTTTCCATTGATCTACCAAGTACTTTGCGAAGGAAGCGACAATTGATCCAAACTCTGGTAAGCCACATGACCAAAAGTTCAATGCGACCCGAGGTAATATGGTATATTGGTACTTCCAAAATGGTATTCGTGGGATGAATCTGGGCAAATTTAATGAATAAGATTTCAAACGACAAAAATTTATCGAACCATCATTCAACGATCATCGTTCTGTAAATTCAGTATTGGTATTTATAGAAACAATAGGATGATCCATTGAGGTGATGACAGAGCAAAGAAGCCTTTCGCTCTTCATGCACATAGAAACAAAAATTTTGTATGTTTTGTATGTATTATGACCATTTGGTGTTTCACCGCAAAAAGGACATTTTTTTAGGTGGGTTGGGGTTTGTGGGTCAATGAGACCTAAAAATAAGGGGCAGGTGGAGGGAGTGATTCTTTTGTTCTTGAATCGTGAAGGGCATTTGGTTCGATAGGGACTTTAGCCAGCCGACAAGTGTGGCACCACCAGACAGCCTGTGAAAATTGTGAAGTTCAGGCTAGGCATGTGCCCATTACTAAAGGGGTGTGTGTGAGGATGGGGGTTGGTTTTCTCAACTTTCCTTGTTTAGTCTGCCATCTTCCAGAATTTTGATTAAAGGGCATCAAAACATTCTTTTTCAAATTGATTGTCCATTTTGGTCTTTGTTTTTTGGTTTTTATTTTTTATTTTTTCAAAATCATAATTAATCTAATTTCAACATTTATAAGGATCTTATTTAGGAATTTTCGAATCCAAAGTTAATTAAAAATTTTAACTTCACATCCATCCCACTGTCATTTCAAGATTTTTGGCAAAAAGTTGCTCCGTATGAATTGTGGTGTTTCTCTTATCATAACTGGAACCACTTATGAGTGGAGCAAAGTTATAACACTTTCTTATGGCAATGCCACAGGTGGAAGTTCATAGGAAAGAGATTTGATCAATTAGTGCCTAGTATACAGAATTGAAAGAAAATTGGGAGATCTTAATCATGATAAATAGTTATATTTTTTGCCTTATAATAAAACGTAGTTTTTTAGGAGAGAAAGGTATTTCAAATCTTTTTTGTTGGCAAAAAAACTATAAAAAATCCCTTCAATTTTAGGTTTATTTTTAAATAAGTGTTGAAGGTAGGTTTCGACTTCATAAATTTTGGTTTTTTTCGACTCGAATGGTTGATTGTTGAAACAGTTTGAGACTCACAAAAAACCAACGGAGGGTGCTCCGACGAGGAAGGTTCTAACGATCAAGTAAAAAAGAGCGATTTTCGGTTGAAAAAAATAGACTGAGAGCAAGAGAATGAGAGAGAGAGAGTTGGTCTCCCTATAACTTGTGTGTCAAATATAGGGATCTCAGAGAGCGTACCTGGATTTTGGTATACCGAAAGTTTTTATGCTTGGGCGCCGCAAGAATCGTGTGTCTCCGGAGTATTACAACCCTAGTTTCTTTATTTAGGGGTCTGAAGATCTCAAGATCTTATAGTCAAATATTTTGTATGATTCATGATAGTTATCATTTAGAAAATTTAGTAGTACGAAAAAATCTCTTCCCTTATCGATTAGGTTTTGGAGGTTTCATTACAAAGAGTCCACTTATAGAGATTGGATGCACAAGTACTTATTTATGGAATTCAAGAACAAGGATCTGATGCCAACACTCCGTAAGGCTGATGGGATGCCTTTGCTTGGGGAGAAGCCTTCAACTCTTTTCCACCATTTTCGTTTTATGCGGTCGGTTTATAGTTATTGCAAATCTACTCAAAGGATGATCTATGTCGACTCCTTAACGAATGACCAAATGTTGTTATTGGCAGGTTTACAGATAGGTGAGAAAAGGAAAATCGATAGACCCTTCTTACTTAAAAGGGTGGAGACCAACTGGTTAGTGTTCTGGATTTTGTGGACGATACTCTGTTGAAAGAGATCACGACTAATAAGGATTCGAGTGTCAAGAGCCCTTCAGAAGGGGCCAACAAAGTATTTGAGGCCCAACCAAGGCTTGTGTCTCCTTTGGCAAAGAGGAGGAGATCATACTATTTGAGTCTTTAGCAGAAGGAGGACACAAAGGAGATGAGGAAATTAGGGATATGTGCCCCCAACCCTATCAAAATGTCTCGAGCCTGAGTTGCTTGAACTAAGTGGGATCGACTGTTTGTCATTTGTCGATAAAGAGGGAATTCCCATGTTGAAGATACCTAAGGCAGGGAGATTCGAAGAGCCTCCACTCATTATTAATGCGAAGCCACCAAAGAGGATAGAGACTCGGTCCATATCTATGGGAGAAATGTCTGGGCCGTCGTGTTCTGTCCCTTTGTGGCCTTCTCATAAGGGAAAACGTAAGGTGCTCGATGGAATTGTCATTCCTCCTTCTATCCCTATTTAGTCCTTTTATGGTGACAAGATATCGAAAGAGAGAGGAACAGTTGTTATCAGCATGGGAGACAAGCAGTATAGTTACGTGAACTTAGTTAAGATAGAAAGAATAGTTGATCAACTTGATTTTTATTGTTGTAACTTGGAGTTGCATAAGATGTCTATGGAACAGGCTGGCGAGGCTCTCAAGTCGCTCAGCTTAATGGTATTGTCCTTTGGACTCGTCTCATTTTGTTTTTTCTTCACTATTGATTGATTCAGTCCTCCTTTTTGTAGACGATGGCCTTGGCGGAGTTCCAAGAACGATGGAGAAAACAAACAATAGGACATTTAGAAGAGCGTACCGATGGGCTAAGCACTCAAGTCTTGGCATTGCAAGACGTTCTTGGTCAGAAGAAAAAAGACATGAAGGTAGAGAAGATGCACAAGATCTCACTTGCTGAGAAAGATGAGGAAGTGAAGAGCTTGCGATTGGACTTAGGTTTGTACCGAGATCATTATAAGAAGTTGGAGGCCAAGAAGAAGGCCCTTGAGGCTTGCCTACACTGCCGAGACACTGGCTTGGTTGCATGAGGAATCTCTTCAGGTGGTGGAACAGGGAGCGACTAACTCAGAAGAATCTTTAATTAGAAGTGTTGTTGCCTTTGGGGATTCCCAATGTGAATTGATCGAAAGATTGAAATGTGTCGAAGAGATAATCCGTCTATTCGGTTTGGATAGAGCCCTACCCTTGAACAAAAGAATCACCAATCAGGAAAAAATGGACTAGAGTATGATCCCCATAGGGTCGATTGGTATTTCCACCGAACTGATTGTGGTTGTTGTAAGGACTTCATCTCGGGAGACCTTGGCACTTCCCCCTGCTCCCCTTAAGTCTGTATAGCTCTTGTGTTGTAGTATCTCAATGGGTTTTAATGATTTTTTTTTTGTGTTTTTGCATTCGGTATGTGTTAACAACTGGGGGTATTCCCTTTACTGTTTGGGTATTCAAGATAGACTCGTCGGTCACGTTTTGTGATTCTAGATTTCTTAGGAAGATGATGGCCCGTTTGGGGTCACGTTGTCAAGCTCAACTATGGTTCCCAATGGGGTATTCTAATTTCTAGATAGACTACACTCATTAAGATTTGATCGGAGGATTGGGACGAAGATGTCTTTTAGAGAAGTTCTCCTCGGTGGGACGTGCCGTTCGTCAAGAAGCAAGTGGTGAGATGGGTGATGTTGGTCCATTCGGGGAGTTAGATCCTTTCTATAGGTCAGGACGACACAGACTCGTTCGGGGAGTTAGATCCCTTCGATAAGTCGGGGCGACACAGACCCGTTTGGGTAGTTAGATCTCTTCAATAGGTCGGGACGATATAAGTCTGTTCAATAGGAAACAAATGATTGGAATGTGCCTTGTCTATCCATTTGGAGAGTTATATCTCTTATTAATGACACGCTTCATTCGATAAAAAACAAATGACTAGAATACAACAATAGAGGTTATACAATGGAATGCGAAATGATAAAGTATCATGCGCTCTAGTCATCGGATAGGAAAATATTATAGTAACGATATGGAAACTTTAGAGGGAGACAAATTAGACGTACCCTGTCAGTTATTTGGAGGCAGACGCTGAGCGCTTCGGATCATATAATAATGTTCCAATCCCGAGTGAGGTTTTGAACTTGACCTTCATGTGTTTTGTGTTGGGTAAGGCTTTTAGGGCATTCAAGTCTGGACTACCCAAGATAGCATTATAGAGCGAGGGGAGATTGATCACATTGAATATCGTGGAAGCTGTCGCATGGTTCAGCGATGAGCCGAAAGTGACTGAAAGTGAAATAATGCCTTCAGAGTATACTCATTTGACTGAAAGCCCTTTGGCAAGACTCGTGTGGAGTTGGAGATGTGTGGGGCCAAGGCCCATTCGTTTGAAAGTATCCCAATATAAGAGATTACATCTTGCTCCCTGATCAATGAAGATTTTTTTTTTTGACTTCATACAGGCCAATCTTGGCAGTAACAACGAAAGGGTCACGGTGACTTGGATCCACCCCGACCAAGTCATCATCAGTGAAGCTGATGATAGGTCGTTTTCCCTTGGATTATTCGTCGGCATGAGTTATTAGCACCTCCTGCAAAATGGGGAGAGGCATCTTGGGTGAGTAGAAAATAGATGCGATCAGACATTCAACCTTGCCTCTCCACGAATAGTCTTGAGGATCCGAGACATCAGACCCGAGATGAGAATCATGGGGGACGCACTTGTCGTGGATTTGAAAGATTACTCCATCTTATCAGTTAGCCGGTGGCTGAGCAACCGATTAGTCGTCTGGTTCGTTTTGTCGTGGCGGAATGTGCCAATCAGGGATGAACATATTCCTCCCCTCCATATTAATAAATCTTTGTAATCTTCCATTACGAACCAGGAATTCTAGTTCATCCATGAGTTTTTTGCAGTCGTTGGTCATATGACCGTAGTTACAATAGAAGTGACAGTACTTGGTTTTGTCCTTTTTGGGGTCATCCTCCGTAGGCCAAAGAGGCTATCAGAAGTATGGTTTGCCCTTGATCTGGAGCAAAACCTAACTAGGAGTCTCATTTAGAAGGTATAGGTATTGAACCTTCATGGAGGTGGAGGACCTAATCGATTCTTTTTTTGTGAAGGCTATCGAGGAGATCGATTACGTTTTCTCTAGGACGAGCGGTTTTTGTATCAGTCGAATGCTTCGGCATCCTCGACCATGATGTACTTTTGGCACGAGTATAGAACTTCTAAATGGTAAAAGGGAGCTCTTTCTATTTGAGGTTTTCATGCTCGAAAGGTGTAACCCAGTAAGCAACGCGATCAACGCAATAAAATGGTTCAGAGATGGAACCTTCATCATCTTATTCTTGAACTTTTCTAAGAAGTCTCTTAGGGATTCGTCATCTCTTTTTCATAATGACAGTAGAGAGGTAGACAGCTCCTCGACTGATCATGAAGTGAGTTTCAAACTACTATCGAATCTGAGAGAAACCCATGATGCTGAGCGGGGGAGCGAATTAAACCATGTCAATGCATTACCCTTGACAGTAGTAGGGAAGTGTTTGCATATAGCGGCGTCCGTCATGTCCCTTGAGATCATGACCATCACGAAATGGGTTATGTAGTCATAGGGGTCGGTTGTCCCGTCATATCTCTCTATTGGAGGCAAGAGTACATCACGGGGCATCGATTCCGACGGGACTTTCGATCAAAGTGTGACACTTTTGTGGGATAGAAGGTGGCTTGGTCTCCTCGCACATTGGCTCATTTAAGCTTATCAGCACAAGTTGTTTGACTTATTTCCTCAAGTCCTCAGGATCGTGGCGAGAAGTTATTATGGGCTCGTAATTCAGGGGCGGCATTTGCCTTCGAGGGTGTACATGCCCAAACCCTCCCGAGGAGGATTGGCCTTTCAGTCTAATGACGCGACTAAGTCCTTTCAATTGTTTGCTTATATTTTGAATTATGGATTCTGGTCTCTTTATATGAGGTTGATTAACCCTTTCTGGGGATATTGGTGTAGGACGTACGACCGGATGTTCATGAACCGTAAGGTATGGAACCTACTCTGGGCGTGGGGGTTAAGAGTGAATGACACGATTATCAGTAGAGTAAGCGATTTAATCAACGGAGCCAATCAAGGAATCAACATCAAATTGAGCAAGTCAATCCGAAAATCAAGAGGATTCCATCAATCTACAAGTCAATTCGGAAATCAAGAGTATTCCATCAATTTACAAGACAATTCGGAAATAAAAGGATTATATCAATTTGCTAGTTAATTAAACAATCAAGAGATTCCATCAATTTATTTAATCATACCATGTATATAATTAGACTACCAAAATTAAAATATATAGATTAGGAATAAGAGAAAATCACGATTGTAATTTAAAATTTTTCCTGAATTATTTCTGTACAATTTTCTGTATATATGGAGTAACAAAAGAGAAGAAACTCATTCAAACAAATTGACATGGTATCAGAGCCTTCTATCAAAATCTAAATATTCGTGTCATTTTTTTAGTTTTAGGGGCTCTCGAATATCTTTGGCTCAGTTCTAGGGACTTTAGTGTCCTTCTTGTTTCAGCCCTAGAGGCTCTCGAATATTTAGTCTTCTCATTTGGTTTTATTAGTTCTGATCTTAGAATTATTTCCAGATCACATATTGTGGGTTTTATTTCTAAGAGTTACAATTTTTTACACACTTTTGAGTTTTTTTTAGATCACTATAGCAACAGAAAACTTTTCTGTTCGGTTCAGTGGAAAGAACTATTTGGATTGGGAGTTTCAATTCAGGATGTATGTCAAAGGTAAAGGACTGTGGAGACATATTGATGGGTCTTCTACTGCACCAAATGATAAAATTGGCCTTGCCATATGGAAGACAAAAGATGCTCAGATTATTTCTTGGATTCTGGGATCTATTGAGCCACACATGGTCAACAATTTGCGCACTTTTACAATAACCAAGGAAATGTGGGAATATTTGAAACGTATTTATAATCAAGACAATAATGCAAAACGTTTTCGGTTGGAGCTGGACATTGCAAATTACAGTTAGAATAATCTTTCAATTCAAGAATGCTATTCTGGTTTTCTTAATTTATGGACAGAACATTCAGCCATTATACATGATAAAGTACTATGAGAGGCACTGTCTGTCCTCAAAGAAGTTTATGATGCTAGTCGACGGGATCAGTTTCTCACGAAATTTAGACCAGAATTTGAGGTTACAAGGGCTGCTTTGCTGAACCGAGATTCAATTCCCTCTTTGGACGTGTGTGTTAGAGAATTACTTCGGGAAGAGCAGCGATTAATTACTCAAGAATCTATGGTACAAGACAAACTCATCTCAGAGTCTGTAACAGTTGCCTACGCTGCTCAAGGGAAAAGAAAAGGAAGATATATAAAGCAGATTCAATGCTATTCATGCAAGAATTTTGGGCATATTGCTCAAAATTACAGTCGAAAATTTTACAACTATTGCAAACAACGTGGTCACATTATTAAAGAATGTGCAACACGGCCAGAGAATTGTCCAACCAATGCCTTCCATGCTGCGGTTCATTCCTCTTCCGCTACAGAGCCAGCAGATTAGGGTCCCATGACAGCACCTCCGGCAGTCTCTAATCAAGTTATCTTGACTCCAGAAATGGTGCAACAAATGATTATCTCAGCATTCTCTGCTTTGGACATTCAAGGTAAGACTAAACACACTTTTCAACCTTAGTTTATTGACTCTGTGGCTTCGAATCATATGACTGGTACTTCTGATTATTTGCACAATGTTCGACCCTATTGTTGTGCACAACATATTCAAATTGCGGATGTTAGTTCTCTTCCTATTGTTGCTATTGGTGATATTGATTCATCTTTTCGTAATGTGTTTATATCCTCTGGGCTTTCATCAAGTTTAATTTCAGTTAGTCAATTAGTAGATAATAATTGTAACGTGCATTTCTTTCGTGATGGTTATCTTGTACAGGATTAGGGGTCCAGGAAAGTGATCGCGAAGGGGTCTAAAGTGGGAAGATTGTTTCCTATACATTTTCTTAGTCATGGTATTTGTTCTTTGACTTGTAATACTATAACAAATCTAAGTGAAGTCTGGCATAAACGTTTGAGCCATCCTAATTCTCTTGTCCTGTCTTACTTATTGAAACATGGATTATTGGGCAATAAAAATCAGTCTTTCTCTTTATTTTTTGATTGCTCTACGTGTAAACTTGCTAAGAGTAAGACTCTACCATTTCCTTCTTCTAGTCATCATGCAGAAAAATATTTTGATATTATTCATAGTGACATTTGGGGTGTTTCTCCTATACTCTCTCATGCAAATCACAAATATTTCATGACATTTATTGATGACCACAGTCGGTTTACTTGGATTTATTTCCTTTAATCTAAAGCTGATGTCTTTTTTGTGTTTCAAAGTTTCTTGGCATATGTTGAGAATCAATTTTCTACTAGTATTAAAATCTTACGATCTGACTCTGGGGGAGAATATATGTCAAATGAATTCCAAGTTTTCTTACAGCGCAAAGGTATTATTTCACAGCGCTCTTGTCCTTATACACCTCAATAGAATGGTGTTGCTGAACGTAAAAATCGATATTTATTGGATGTCACTCATGCCTTACTACTTGAATCTTCTGTTCCCCCTCGATTTTGGGTTGAGGCTATGTCCACAGTTGTCTATCTGATTAATCGTCTTCCATCTCAAGTCCTGAACTAACTCACCATTTTTTCGTCTCTATGACACTCATCCTAGTTATCACACACTTCATACTTTTGGGTGCGTCTGTTTTGTTCACTTACCTCTTTTGAACATCACAAACTTGGTGCTCAAGCTGTTAAGTGTGCGTTTCTGGATTACAGTATCACTCAAAAGGGATTTGTATGTTATGATGCTATTATTAATCGTTTTCGAACCTCTCAAAATGTGATTTTCTTTGAGAATCACTATTTTTTTCAGTCTAATGTGGTCTTTTCTACTACTCTTATACTTCCTCACTTTGATGATGTTCCATGTCCTATTGAGCGTTTCAAACTAGGTGTTGTGTATACGAGATGTAAAACCACTTTAACTCCTTCTAATATTGACCCGTCACCTGAGTCTGTACCTCCGGCACCTTAAAGATCTACACGTGTCTCCCATGTCTCCCATCTACTAGATAGATATGAGTTCTCACATACATCTCTTAATGTAACTTTATCGAACATTCCTGTTCCTACTTGTTATTCTCAGACAACCCAACATGCGTGTTGGAAACAAGCAATGCAAGATGAGCTCCAAGCACTTCAAGAAAATCATACATGTGATATTGTTCCATACCCTCCTGGTGTTAAACCTATTGGCTGTAAGTATGTATATTCTATGAAATTGAATTCTGATGGTTCTCTTGACCGTTATAAGGCTCGGTTGGTTGCTCTTGGTAATAGGCAGAAATATGGAGTGGATTACGATGAAACATTTACTCCAGTAGCCAAAATGACTACTATCCGAACTATTATTGCTATTGCTGCTTCTAAGGGATGGTCATTACATCAAATAGATGTTAAAATGCATTTCTGCACGGTGATCTTAAGAAAGAAATTTTTATGACTCCTCCTCTTGGCTTATTCTCTTTCTCTTCTTGTGTGTGCAAATTTAGACGTTCTCTTTGCTTGAAACAAGCACCTCGGGCGTGGTTTGAGAAATTTTGTTTTACTTTACTCGGCTTTTCTTTTACCTAGAGCTAGTATGATTTTTCTTTGTTCCTTCACAAAACAGCGGATAATGTTGTTGTTCTTCTTATCTATGTTAATGATATTGTCATCAATGGTAAAGATAGTGTTTTGATTCAACAGCTTAAACAACAGCTCCAAACTTCATTTCATATGAAGGATCTTGGTTCTCTCCACTTTTTTTAGGTCTTGAGATCCATTTGGATCGGAAGGGTATTTTTTTGCATAAACACAAATATACAGAGGACTTGATCTCTTTAGTTGGACTTCAATCTGCTTCTCCTGTTGACACCCCTCTTGAGGTTAATGTGAAATTTAGTCGTGATGAGGGTAACTTTCTTCCTAATCCTATAATATATCGTCAGTTGATTGGAAGTCTTAATTATTTAACAATTACACGTCCTGACATTTCTTTCGCTGTTCAGCAAGTCAGTCAGTTTATGTATACCCCTCGACATCTTCACTTAGCTGTTGTTCGTCGTATCATTCGCTACCTGAAGGGTACTTCTGGTCGTGACTTATTCTTTCCTATTGAATCTTCCCTTCGATTAATTGGTTATAGTGACGCTGATTGGGCAAACTGCCCTGACACCCAACGCTCTGTTACTGGTTGGTGTATGTTTTTTGGCTCTACGCTCATTTCTTGGAAAAGTAAGAAACAAGCTCGGGCATCCAAATATCCACCGAATCGGAATATGGTGCTATGTCTACTGCTTGTTCAGATATTATTTGGTTTCACGACTTCTTGGCTGAAATTGGATTTCTTCAATCCGACCTCACACCTCTTTGTGCAGATAATACTAGTGTTATTCAGATTGCTACTAATCCTGTTTTTCATGAACGCACCAAGTACATTGAAGTGGATTGTCATTCTATTCGTGAAATTTTTAAAAATCAGATTATCTCCCTACCGCATATTACCTTAGATCTTCGACTGACTGATGCCCTTACCAAGGCACTACCTCAACCTCGTCACCAGCTTCTCATAAACAAATTGATACTTCTTGATCAGCCGCATCAATTTGAGAGGGGATGTTAGTAAGAGATTTAATCAATGGAGCCAATCAATGAATCAACATCAAATTGAGCAAGTCAATCTGGAAATCAATGGGATTCTATTAATCTACAAGTCAATTCGAAAATCAAGGGGATTTCATTAATTTACAAATTAATTTGGAAATAAAGGGATTCCATCAATTTGCTAGTCAATTAGAAAATCAAAAAATTCCATCAAATTTTTTAATCATATCATATACATAATTAGACTATCAAAATTAGAATATATAGATTAGAAATAAGAGAAGATCACGATTGTAATTTAAAAACTTTCCTGAATTATTTCTATACAAGATTCTATATATATGGAATAACAAAGGAGAAGAAACTCATTTAGACAAATTGACAGAGAGTGAATGACACGATTATTAGCAGAGTAGACAAGTGCCGCAGGGAGAGCGGCATCAGTTGGGGTAGCGATATGCCGATCTGCGATGGATGTAGCCCTCTAGGTGGTTCTGGTTCTCTTTTTACGAGGCATGGCTATTTGATAATTGGAGAGTTTTATCGGAGTCGCTTTAGTCTGTTTCCACGGACGATACCAATCTATTGAAGGTGAGTTTTGTCTCCACAGATTTTGACTCATTTCGACTCGAATGGCTAGTTGTTAAATCGATTTGAGACCTACAAAAAACTATCGGAGGGTGGTTTGACGGGAAAAGCTCCGACACTTAAGCTAGAAAAGAGCGATTTTTGATAGAAAAGAAACAAACTGAGAGTAAAAGAGCAAGAGAGAGAAAAAGAGAGAGAGTTGATCTTCCTATGACTTGTGTATCAAATGTAGGGGTCTCAGAGAGTGTACTTGGAATTCGGTGTATCAAAGGTTTTTATGTCTGCGCACCGCAAGAACCATGTGTTTTCGGGGTATTACAATCTTAGTTTTCTTATTTGGGGATCCGAAAATCTTGGGATTTTATAGTCAAATATTTTTTATGACTCAAGATAGTTATCATTTAAGAAGTTCAGTAATACAGGGAGATCTCTTCCTTTATCGATTAAATTTTGAAAGTTTCATTCTTTATCTAGAAGATACAATTCGTGTCAAAATCGGATTGCCCTTGTCAAAAGCCAGCCAAATGATTAGTTAAGATAATATTGAGGGCATTCTTATAGTGTGTCGGGCCGTGTCCGCTTTTCGGGGAGATTGATCTCGGTCTATCAATACATTTTGGCGTACCTACCTCTTTGGATCATGAGTTTTATAGGATTGAATATTTTTCATATTGAACCTTATGAACGGTTCCCATCAATAAGTATTTGAATTTTTATTATGATTAATTATCTTATAAAAATTTTAACATTAAAGTTAATCAATTCTATATGTAATAAGAGTTAGGATTATATCCGAGGTCACATGCGAGGCTCTCCTTTCGTTTCATATCTTTCTTTTCCTCCTTAGCGTTCAAAAGCGAAAAGAAGCAAGAGAGAGAAAAGGAAAAGATTCATTCGTAAACTAAATACAAAATTCTTGTAAAAATTTTGTAAAAATAAAATCAACGAAAAATTATCATCGAAAGACAAAGAAATTCAAATCCAAAACGATCTATCAAAAGGTATTAATTATTGTCTGAAATACTTTACTGAAGAAAGAAGAAAGCAGAAAAGAACGCGTTACACAAGCAATTTAAATGATGAATTCAGAGTTTCAAAAAAAATATTTAATTACAATTTTTTTAAAAAAATATCTAAAAATAAATTTGAATTTTAAATAAATATTTTCAATTTTTTTAATTTTATAAAAAAAATGATCAAAAATATTTTAGTGAGTCATACAAGATTGACATTTGAAACTAGGGGATCATCATCAATTAGTTTTAGCTCAACTAGCATTTTTTTCTTTCTCTTATTATAGTAGATTCGGATTCGAGTTATAAACCATAAAAAAAAAAAAAAAAACTAGGGAACCATCTTTCATGATTTGAATTTGAGTGTGGGGGAGAGAGTCACCCCCTAACGTGTAACTTTCCATTGAATTCCCGGCACTTATATAACGACAAATATAAGTTAACAAATAAGACATTCCGAGGAGGGGCTCTTGGTCCAACTGCTTCCAACTACAGAGTTCGATCTTTTCAAGCCAGGAGGACCAAACACAGCCAATCTCATCTTTAATGATGTAAAAACAGTACAGTAAGTGTATCTGATAATTTTTTAAAACTGTATTTTGAATTTTATTAATAATTCATTTTTCTTTTTTTATTAAGAAAATATAATTAAATCAGATTGAATTAAGAAAGATAAAATAAAAGTGGAGAGGTTTTATCATTTTAACTGTCTCTAAAGAATATTTTATTAATAATTCTGATTTATTTGATAATTGTATAAAAAATTAGGTATTATTTTGTGGTTCATCGATAGCTTAATGAGTTAGTATTAAATATTGATGAGTAATTGTATCGATATTTGTTATTTTATTGGTATTAATATCTATAGGTTATTAACAGTTTAATGAGATTGGACGATAGTTAGAATAAATGCTAAATATTCAATATTTTAATATTAAGTTTTTTAAAAAATTTTACATAATTAAGATTTATTCTAATCACCGCAAAAAATTAATACTTGTATGATTATTAACAATCATATTATGATAGAATAATACATCACTACCGATCTATAGTTAATTCGATATTGATATCTTTTAAACAGGTTCTCGATTTTGAGTTGTGTCTGAAGAAATAAACATTGAGAGAGTTTTGTCCCCCCTTAAAAATTTAATTCAACTCGATTTAAATTTAGTCAAATTTATCATAATTATCGGATATAGGTATTTTATTTTTTTTAAAAAAAATAAAACATAACTATGACATGAGGAAAATAAAAAAGTCAAGGCTTCAAAATTTATATCCGCAGTTTCTAGTTCACGAATCTCCAGAGAGGTTGATATACTTCGGGTTGGTGGCCAAAAGTCACACATCCAAAGGAGTGCCGGTAAAGTAGTAAATCACCAGACACATATTCTCAACCTTCCTGTTTCTCGGGCATAAAATTGGTAAGACAGATGCAGATTCTAATGGGAAGATGTCTGGAAATTAAAAAAAAAATTGAAACTTTTGAATTTATCTGGAGACATAGTAGTGCCCTACCTAAAAGCTTTTATGGGTTTGAGTCTTGAGCCCATGCTGATGCTAGATAAATTATGTCTTCCTAGGGAGTTAGGAAAAATTAGGGCAAATTTTTTTGAGCTACGAGTTTGGTTGGAGATTTGTGGAAAAGCAACATGTGGGATAACTTAGTTTATTTTGATTAGGAAGGGACTGACATGTATCTTAACTTACAAGAAGCCCTAAACTAAGAATATATGTGGGGTACCCTCCACCTCTATCAAACCTATTTCATGTCTCCAAATTTGGATTTGCCTCACATGAGACATCAACATCACAAAACCTGTCGAAAGGAGTCGTTCCGTAAGAAATTGGCATATCAATGGAGCTGGCATATCAATAGAGCGAGCAAGCGAGAGGGATAATCTAGCGGTAACAGTCTTTCTCGTCCGATCTTATAAGCATAACAAAAAAAAAAGAGAAACGATATATTTAATTGTGAAATTTTGATTTAATTTAATATATATAAGCATCGATAGAATTGCACCCGATAATAACAATTTCTCAAAGAACGGGTTGACCTTATGACAAGTAAACTATAATAAATTAAATTCAAAATCTGAATGTGCCCATCGCCAGTGAGCATTAGATTGCGGCATCAATTAGTAAATTTCACAAAGCAATTTGTCCAGAGTCAACATCTGAGTCGCTTCAAAGCTATGTGGTCCATTTTGATTCAACCAAAAGTGAAAACTCAGCAGGGAACTAAACCTGTTCCTCCATAACATGAAGAATGAAAAATATCTAAACTTTGAGACATTATACCTTATATATAAGCTCGAGAGACCCAGCTGCAGCAATGAGGATCAAACAGTATATGATGCACAGCATCATAGAACAATAAAGCATGAAATCTTCAAAGCATCAGCTGATCAAAGCGAAATTTACTACGTGATTTCATAGTTAATGTGATTTCTTGTTCATTATGGGCAAAGGGTTCCCACCAACAAACTGAGAAATCCAAAAAGGTTTAAAAGAGAAATAAGAAATTCAGTATGACTTCTACATCCCCACATCCACATGTACACAGAAAAGCATTCTTCTCGAGCCGTAAAAAATCAGGACAAATGTTGACCAACAGAAGCACCAGATAAACAGAAACAAGCAACTTTAAACAGCACAAACATGGATGATGAAACCCAGAAGTTGACAAAAAGGACACTTAGTGGGGAAATCATTCCTCTGTGTTGGGTCATATTTTAGTGTTCTAGTGGCTGGTGGGAACCATGACCGAATCACCAAGTTGAACAAAACATAAGCCACTATCAACACAAAGAAACCAAAAGTAGAGTAGAATAAATTTCCCAAACTTCCCTCAACCACGAGTAAAGAGGCCTCGTCTTTCACAACGTCAGCAGAACTTCCAGTATCCACAGAAACTTCAGTGAACAAAATCAAACTTGATCATCAAGATGAAAATTTTGTTTGTAATAAATGAAAGCTTCGGAGGCAACTAGATTACCAATGATACAAGTAGGGAGTCAAAAAGGGCATTACAAGTTGTAAGAAATTCTTAATAAATTAAAATCAGCATCACACTGGGAAACAAATTTAAAAATAAAAATTTCCCAGCATAGAATAGCCGAGGAAATGTCATTCCAATCAATATGCAATTTATCATATCCCGTAGTGACAATAAGAGTTAAGTAACCTCTCCAAAGAGATGAAGCTGTTCCCTTTCAGCAAGCTAGGTACTTGGATATCAGGATACCTTTGTGTCCGCCAAAACCAAGGGAAAAGTACACTTGTACAAAATTTCCCAGTGGCAGATCCAAGATCACATCAACTTCTTTCCAAGAATGTTCTAGACTGTAGGATATAATTCTACCTGTATCAATGCCACACCATTCTTACCAAATTCACGTTACAGCTCCCTTTGGTGTGGCACGCCTGCATCTCTGTCCAGGTGAAAGAACCCAGAAAACTAATAGATAATCAGCCACTTTCTCCTTCTCTTCTGCAGTTCCCAGGTAAAAGATATCTGTACTGGTCAGCATTGACCAGTAGATATGCAGGCAGGTGAACTGCTGAGTAAGAATGAGGAATGGGTCCCAACTTTCCAATTATATCCTTAAAAGTGTGTTCTTCAGGCAGCATGTCAAATAGGTTATCCCCCTCACAAATTACATCCTGAATCCTGTTCGGATTCAAGTAATGAGAGAACCTCACCCGATCAGTATGGCTATAAGCCTTCATCTTGAAGATAAATTCACTGATGTGTCGGAAGCAAAAGCTACAATGCCACCCGGCATCTGATAAGAGGTCATCTGTCTGACGATAATGTGCATACCTAGTCTTCCCTGTCTTGTACCGATGTATGGAGGCTCTCCAGCTCTTATTATCTAAATGGAACTCGAAAGAGTAAAGATAATTCCTCAGCTGAAGATGAAGGATAGGAGGGATGTCATCACACCACCTCAAGAGGTTAATTGTGTGGCTACTAGGAATTTCATCCACGTCTGACATTATCAACAAGTCATCATCTTCTATGCCTGCAATTCTCAGAAGCAGATCTAATGCAACTCTCTGATGTGCCTCCTCCACGAACGGATTTTCATTTGTCTTAAATCTCCCACCAATATTCCCATACGTCAGCCTTGGCTCAATGAATTGGAATTGGCCCCTGTGAATATCAAAGAATAATGGCTTTGGCCGCCCAGTAAATGTCGAGTTCGATTCAAGAAGAACAAACTGTGTAACGTAAGGATATAGTTCATTCCAACGAACTGTAAGAATGTCTATTTCATTACTGAACAAAACAGCATCAAAAACCCGTCTTGGAGATTCACGAATTCCCCAACCATGAAGCCGACAAAGGTGTTCCATCGACACATTCTCATGATAATAATGCGGAATGTCATGAAAGGGCTTGGGTGGCCGTTCCCACAGTGGGCGTAGAAAGTAAGAGACTTTCTGCCCATGCAAATATACACCAAAAAGGCATGTTGGGACAATAACAAACAATAGAATGTATGTCCTCAAATCCACTCCTCTCAGAATGCAGCGGAGTCTAGACATTGATAAGGCTCCACGGGCTCCCTGCTGCAATGAAGTCCATCAAACTTCGTAAGCAACTCATGCCATATAAATATAAACCCCCCCCCCCCCAAAACAATTGAATTTGACTTCATCATAGTGCAGTACATCAAACTACAGAATCTAAGAACCAACAACCTTAACTAAAACAACCAGACCAGTTGTCAAAGATTGCAAAAAGCAGCTAGATATCCACAATAAAAAGTCACAAATTGCCTTTTTGCCTCATACATCAATCCTCCAAAACTAAAGTGGAAAAGGGCAATCAAATTAAAATTTTCAAAATTTTCTGTAAAGAAGTTATAAAGTTGAGGCACACCAACAAAACACATTCTCATTCTCCTCCAACTATCACAAAACAAAACCTAGAAACAACAAAAACATACAGGCGGAGCACATAAATATTTGCTTCCACATTTATTTAATTAAGGAAACAAAAGAGGAACACCAATCAGAAAAATGTTATGAACCCAAAATTTCTAGGGTTTGATAATTTTTGCCTAAAAAGCAACAATTGCAAACACAAAAATTAACCAATTATTTTCTATGAATACAAAATCAAGCCTAAAATCAAAATTAAGAACCCCCTCCCCACAACAATCAAAGAGAAAAACATTGGGGGAGTCCTCAAATATTTAACACAGAATTCAAAAAAATAAAAATAAAAGGCCCAGAAAATTTTCAAAAATAAACATTAAAAAAAAGGCAAATTAAGTACCTGGCCACAAACGTCTTCACAAATATCGTCAGTCTTCTTAGAATTGTAATAAGCATCAGGAACCATACTTAAAATCAAATAATGTAGATAACAGTACCCTGTTTTTGGACTCTGTTCCGATTTTTCCACAAACTCAATTTTATCCTCAGATCGTCAAAACCCAGATCGACCCACGAATCTCCGGTCACCCGACGGCAGAATTCCGGCCGGAAAACGAAGTAAAACAACGCCCTTTGATGGTCATCTATCTAATAATCTCTCTCTATCTCTGTTTTAGCAACACTCAATTATAGCCGTTTGGTGGTTTTTATCTTCTCTCTCTCTCTCAAACACTCTGTCTCTCTCGATGGAAATTGGAAAAAAAACTGGAGGAGAGAGAATGCAGGGGCCGGGGGTTGATAGGAAAAAGCTAAACCCCTAAAAATCCAAATTTATAACGAAAATTCTTTGAGAAAAATCCAAAAGAAATAAATTTATAGAAATTTGTTTACGTGCTCTTCGTTTCCTATTCTCAAACAAACTCGTCCTCGTACTGACCGTCGGATGAAAAAGTGATCCCATCCAACGGCTGCCATCTTTTAATATGGCTAAGGGCTTGTGGACATCCTAATCCAAGTGGAATAACCCCCATTTTATCAAAGTAAAATATAATTTAATTTGTCTGAATTATCTACACAATTAATAATAATCCCATTTAATTTGTCCCAAAACAATTTGATCTATGCACAATAATATTATCTGAATCAAATCTTACATAATTATTTATATTATAAATTGATTTTTAATAAAAATTATTTATATATTTCATTTATTTTAATACAGTTTATTCAAA
Source organism: Dillenia turbinata (assembly GCA_037126225.1). Classification (NCBI taxonomy): domain Eukaryota; kingdom Viridiplantae; phylum Streptophyta; class Magnoliopsida; order Dilleniales; family Dilleniaceae; genus Dillenia; species Dillenia turbinata. The sequence goes on from JBAMMX010000014.1 coordinate 25,742,024, forward strand.
TACGATAATATATATTAGTATTTATATCTTTTCTATCAAGTTCAATAATATTAGATGAATCAAATCTTTTGAATATTGTGTATCAACATACATTCATAAATTTTTAATGAGATTATCAATATATTTTGATTAATTCATATAAATATTCGATTAAGTGAATATGAATTATCATATAAAATCTGATCAGTGATTCATTTAGTTCATTTAATAATTTCACTTTATAAATTTTAGTATTTTTAGTAATTAACTTTTTTAGTACATAATATTATTTTGATTACATTATGAGAATCACACGAATTTATCCAGTAGGAAGTGAGGAAATTTTGAAAATTTTCTTAATACCTAAGCAAGTCCTTTCTGGTATGCAACGGATATGATCAAGAGGGCATACAATTTTACAGTGGGGTGACATGTAGGGAATAATTTGAGAAACCAAAAGACCCAAAACAAGAAGAAGCCGGTGCGTCCCCAACAGTCGTAAACACATTACACATATAGCCGTTTCATTGTCCTCGACTCTACCCCACGAAACCCCTGCTAATTATACTATTTTTGTCCCTAAAAATTACTAATTTTACCCCTTAAAATCTCATTTCTTAGCTGGAAAGAAAAATGGGTCGAGGGTAGTTTTGGAATGTGTGGAATTGAAAAGTTTGTGTCCTTACATTAGACCTAGTCAATTCATCCGTTGTCATAGTTACCCATTTATTCTAGTTACAACCAAACATGTAATGGGTTGAGCACAAATGAGTTGTTTTATTAACATTAATTTTAATTTTCCCCAAATGGGTAAGGGTTGGTAGGGATAGTCTTAGCATATAAATTTCAATTAGGGTATAATCATAGTTTTTTCAAAAAAAAATTTTGTGGGGTTTGTCAAATTGGGGATTGAGTGAGGGAATCAACCCTAGTTGATATTAGATTTGGATAGAAACTAATGAATGAGACCAATTTTAAAATGTTGGGTTGTTCCTTACATTCTTATTTTGTATATGAATTATGAAGCTTTCTTTGATTTGCAACTTGTGGAAGCACATGTTTTTTTGGTGCATTTCTAAGCTAGGTCACCATCCAAAATGGTTTTTATGTCAAAAGCCATGGACAAAAACAATATAAATTCTAATTATTTGATTGAAAAGTTATTTTGAGAAAGTGTTTTTTCTATTTTTATTTAAATATTACATATGGGGATGTAGAGAATAATACTAAGGAAACCAAATATGTCAAAAACTGAATGAACCAAATCTTATATACTAGTTCTTTTTTACCCGTTTTGAAAAAGTGTTTTGACTGATTTTTATTCAATACGAAAATATTCAAAACATGTGAATATATATAGTCATATAAAATTCAATTTATATATATATATATATATATTAAGAAAATATTTAAAATATATTAATATATACAATCACATAAAATTTATCGAATCTTTTAACGCGTGGTGTTATTACCATTATTCAATTGTAAATGTTGTTTCCTTATTGATTTAAAGATTGGCCGAATCATGCAAGCTGGTTTAGATGCTCTTTCTAAGCTGAAAAAGGTTTAGATGCTCTTTCAATTATGATAGTTCACGTAAATATATTTTGAATTATTCAAGATAATTTAATTTTGATTTTATAAATAAATCAAAATATGTGTATATATAGCTACTATATTGTCATTGGCATTCAATAATTATTTGGTACATCTAGCATTATTTATTTTTTTAACAGTATTATTTGATAATATCAAGATATAAATTACTTTATACTAAATCGATCCCTTTTTAGGGATATATTAAGTAGTGAGATAATACGATAACTCTTGTCAATCACTTTATTACCAAAAAAAAAAAAAAGAAAATACATGGAAAAATAAAAGATCAATTATTTTATATCAAATAATTGAGGCAAAATCATATCCAAAAAAATAATAATAAAACTTCATATATTATAAAGTAGACATGTTATAATGAAAAGTAGAAATATAACATATAAACTCATATTAAATCTACAAGTACAATCTTACAAAATACCACCATGAAGATAACATCCTTATGTCAATTTCTAAATCATTGCAAGATGGAGGAAGGCCAGACTACTGGCCAATAGCCCTAATCAATTTTTCCTTTTTCTTTTATGAGGTGAATAAAATAATTAAATTAAATAAATTTATGGGTGTGATGATTTCTGCAAACAATTTTAAATTTGCAAGTGGGTCTAAAAGGGTTCATTAGAATTCTTGATGCTACATCCAATACCAGAAATTTCATTTTTCTTTTTTTTTTTTTGGTTTTTTTTTTTAAATAGTAGAAAGAAATTTTACATTGAATGCAAATGTTAAATCAAATTATTATGTGAAGGACATAATATTACCTCATGCAATTTAATATATATATATATATATATAAAACAAGCAAGAAACAAAATATCTTATACCTTTGGGAGTAAATGATGTGTTTATTATTATTATTATTATTATTATTATTATTGGATAAGGGGAAGTAGGTTGCACGAAAATAAAATAAAAAAATAAAAAAAGATACAAAATGATACAGAAAAATGAAACTTTATAAAAATAAAGAAAACGTCCCCAAGAAGACAGCCTAATAGTCACATCTCTCTTCTACAATCTCGTGATTCAGGGTTTAAATCTCATTGTAACAAACAAATAAACAAATAAATAAATAAAATGAAAATATAAGTAAATGTATAAATATAAAAAAATATAAGAATTTTATATAAATATTAATTATTTTACAAAAATAATAGAATAGACATATTTTATAATAATAATTTAAAATGATCAAATATATAATTATTAATTATAAAAAATAACATTAAAATAAAATTTATAATTAAATAAACAAATAATTCATTAAATATGAAAAATAGGTAAATATAAAAAATATAATAATTTTTATGTAAATATAAATTAATTTAATATATTAAAATATTTTTAAAATGAAAAACAATTTGAAAATGAAAAAATATAAACATTGAAAATTTTCATTTTTGTGTATGAGAGAGGAGAGTACTATGGTTTTTTTCCCCCCTTAAATAACTTGATTAATTCTTGATTAATCTTTATTTTCCTTCACATAACTTCTTTTTTAAGTTTCTCCATTATTCTAGCTCTCCATTCTTACCTTATAGGCTTGACTTGACCCCACCGCCATTTAAGACATCTTTTGTGAATATTTGACAAGAATTTAATGTCTACACTAGAAGAATGTATTTATGTATTAACGTATGGCCAAAACGTGTGATGTTTGAGTTCAAAAATATAACTTAGGGGTGTAAATCGAATTTATCACATATTATTTTTATAATATGTTTATAATGTAAGACAAAAGAAATAGTTTATCTTTTCCTTGGTGTTGCAATGAAATCAATGCCATTTTAATATTTACTTAGAAGGGAATTCATTTACAAGAAAAGAAGATGACAAATTTTCAAATTTGACAATATTGGAGTATCAAAAAACAAGTAATTTTGGTACTTAAGGATGGTGAAATTGCTCATTTTTACTTAATGAATAAGCAAAGTATGATTCATAATAAGAGATAAAACCAAGGTAATCAGAAAATGAGACACGGATAATTTTTTAAAATACATGTAATTTTTTTTTTTTTAAAAAAAAACTTTAGCTAGTTGACCATCCTTTTTCCTCTTTCTTCATCTTGTCCTTGATACATGGACTAATACTACACTTAATTTACTACACTTAATTTATTGGTGTAGGATAAGACCAATATTAAAATAACAAAAAAAAAATGAAATTTAACGCAATAAATAATCACCAATTTATTAATAGTAATGACTTGAAAGTCTATACAAAAATGATTTAAATCCTATATTAATTTAATCATGATAAGGAAATTGTTGTCTGCTTAGATTTTGATGATAACAAAATCTTTCATATTATTCTAAAATTTTTATTAAGTATACAGATTATGTTTCGTTTGATAATTCTCATAAAAATAGTTCATAGAATTTGTTATAGAAATTATCATAGAGACAACATATAACCTATGACAGAAAGACATAGTCTGTTATGAGGCAGAAAGAAATTAACAGATCCATAGAGATTGTTATAGAGTCAAAGCATTCTAGATCATAGAGGTTACTATAGAGGCAGAATGTATCTTTTCTATCTATTGAAAACCCAATCAAGCAATATAAGTGCAGTTTGGTTACTATACTTAACCTAAAACTATTTTCAAATATAAATATTAGTTGTTTAATATATGAAGATCAGAGTTACTGAAATTCAAGTCTAACATTCCAATAAGTTAGAAAAATTACTAAGTCAAGTAATACGATCATTTGGCTATATTCAAACATGTATATCTTTTTGTCTGTTCAAACAATTTTAAATTCAAAAGTTACACTTCAAAAAAGGGATGAAGAACTTTAAATTCGAAAATTTACAGTATCAAAATATTGAGGATATGATGGAGAAATATGTGGGAAAAGTCAGCTGGTCAGTTAAGTTTTCAGAATTGCAACAATATTTAGAAGCGAATTTTTTGGAGGATTTTTCAAATTTTCAGCATGATTCAACAATTGAATAAATTCAAATTTGAGTTTTTAAATTTCAAGATTGATATTTAAACTTCAAATTTGAGTTACAACACTTAGATAATCTCAAGGATTCAATAGGATTTTTAGCCTACATAGCAGGACTTTTTTACAGAAAAGTTACTACTACTTTGGTTGACAACTTTGCTATTTTATAGTAGGTTTTTGAACAAGTAAAATTGAATTATAAATTAGTCGTACAACAGGTTTTTGAAGGACATCATAGTGACATATTCTTGAACATTTTTAAATTGTCAAATTAACTAATACCAATTTTTCATGTAAATAAAATTAAAAACCAACGAATACTTAAATTAAAAGGATAAGAAATTAAATTAAGAATCTAACCTCACAGTGAAGACAATCGAATAAAAATTTTCCTTAAATCAGAAAAATAAACTAATCACTCATGATAGTGATCTTTAATAAAAGAAAATAAAATAAAAACAAAAACAAAAAGAAAAAAAAAATGTTTTTGGAGAAAAAGAAGAATGAACCCAGCCGGCAGCCCTTGCTTCTTTATATAATGAACAGTGCATCCTTTATATTTCTGTCAAAATGTGCAACCAGTCCTTGTGTTTCTAAATGAGCAGCCTCTTTCTTTTTATTTTTTTTTTGAATATTGAGAGTGTAGCTCTTGCCTTCAATATGCAGCCGCCTCTTCCTTTTAGAAATTGTTGTGTTTCTTTTTTTTTTTTTTTTCCTTCAATGTGCAACAGCCGGCCTAAGGGAGTTGTCAATGATTTTGTTTCCTTTTTTTTTTTTTTTTTTAAAAAGGAATCTTTTTCCAATAAAATAAGAACTCCTCTAAATTAATAAAATAAAAATTAACTCCTAAAACAATTTTATCTAAAATAAAATTCCTACTAAAATTAACTAAAACTAAAAAAATCAAGTTTTTTCTTTTCTTCATAGATTCAATAAAATGTTTGCTCCATTTAACTCCAAATTGTCTTTTTAATTCAATTTTATCCAAATCTTCTCATTCCAATTATCTAAAAATAAAAATCAATAAAATCAATATTAGAATATTAATCAGTATAAAATTGTTGCAGGGAAAGAAAATCTCAACTAAACCTTCTATGTAGGATTGACATATGTTGAAGAAAAACAATCGAACTTAGAAGGAGAACACCATGAATGAACTGTACTTCATTGAATTTGATGAATGCAGAGTTTTACAGAGAGAAAGAGAGAGAGGGAGAGAAAGGTAGAACATTGAAAACATCCAGAATTATTCGTCTAACTACCCTAACCTTCCTTTCTTATCTAACTCAGCTTTCTAACTGATTAACTAACTCTAACCACTTCCCTTATTACTTCTAACTACCTATTCTGACTTGAGTTACTTGACCTCTCGTTCTTGCTGACTTGAGTTCCTCCTCAGCTCACTTGCCATCTCAGAGCATCTTCAGCTTATGTATCATTTCATACTCAGCTCACTTGCCAGCTCACTTGCCATCTCAGACTTGCTGATTCGCTTAGACAACTCTTCTTTTCATCTCATTTCCTTCTTGTTTTCTTTCCTGCATCAATCCCTCCTTCTTCAAAACAATCCTTGTCCTCAAGGATTAAAAGCAGGATATTTTTGCTTGAGTTCATGCCAATTGACCCACATGGCATCTTCAGGGAAACTATTACTCCATTGAACTAGTACTTGTGTCACAAACATTTCCTTTCTTCACTACACGTCCGTCAGCCACAGGTTCCAATAATAATTGACCTTGATCATTAATGTCCTTAGGCAGCTGAGATGTAACTGGTTCACTTCCAACCTTCTTTTTAAGTAATGATACATGAAAAGTGGAATGAATCTTTGCATCACTAGGTAATTGCGGTTCGATATGCAACTTTACCTATCCTAGCTTGAATTAAGAATGGACCAAAGTATCTTGGGGATAGTTTCTGGCAATGGTGAGTCTTCAAGGAATGCTGTCGATAAGGCTGGAGCTTAACATAAACCCAATCTCCTACTGTAAACTCTCTATCAGTCCTCTTCTTGTCTGCCAACTGTTTCATCCTGTTCTGAGCTTGACTGAGGTGATGTTTAAGGTTATGAATGAGACACTCCCTAGCAGTTAGGCGGCTCTATCAATGGTTTCTATATTGGAAAAACCAGGAAGATATGGAAGATGGATATGAGGAGTTTGTCCATACAACACCGAAAAGGAGTTGTTTTGTGTGATATGGTAGTTAGTATTGTACCAAAATTCAGCTAAGGATAACCATTTCACCCATTCCTTAGGTTTATCACTAACCATACACCTTAAATATTGCTCTAAACATCTGTTCACCACTTCGGATTGGCCATCAGATTGTGGATGATAAGCTGAAGAGAACTGCAGTTTTACTTGTTGCAATCTGAATAATTCTCTCCAAAACTGACTGAGAAATATCTTGTCTCTGTCACTTATAATAGTCTTTGGCATTCCATGAAGCTTGAACACATAGTCCATGAAAACTTGAGCCACTGCCACTGCTGAGTAAGGATGAGACAATGGAATGAAGTGAGCATATTTGCTTAATCTGTCCACCACTACCAGAATGACAGATTTTCCATAGGAATTTGGAAGTCCTTCTATAAAATCCATAGTTATATCACTCCAGACTGAGGTGGGAATGGGTATGGGTTGTAGAAGACCTGGATATGCATCATTGTCTGGTTTAGACCTTTGACAGACTTCACATTCAGCAATGACTTTAGCTACTTCTAAGTGCATATACTTCCAGTAAAAAGATTGTTTGAGTTTTCTGTAAGAAACCTCTATACCTGAGTGTCCTCCAATGGTACTAGAATGCCATAGTTGAATTAGTTTCCTCCTTAACTGAGGTACATTTCCTACTACAATTTTTCCTCTCCTGCACAATATTCCATTGTCCCAGGAATAATTTTTGACAGATTCTCCACCTTGTAGTTGTGACAGCACCTTTAGGACTTTAACATCAGCTTGCCAACTTTGCTGGATTTCCGACATGAGATTAGTGTTAATAGTTGATAAGGCTTTGATTTCAGCTTCCTCAGATTCTATAGGTTTCCTGGATAATGCATCTGCTACCACATTGTCACTTCCCTTTTTATATACCACAGAGAAATCATAGCCCAAGAGTTTAATCAACCATTTCTGCTGTGCTGGAGTAGATATCTTTTGTTCTAGAATATATTTCAGACTTTGATGATCTGTTTTTATCACAAAGTGAGTTCCAACTAAATAAGGTCTCCATTTCTGAATCAAAAGACTACAGCTAGTAATTCTAGCTCATAAACAGGCAGAGCCTGGTGTCTAGGAGCTAAGACCTTGCTAAAAAAAGATACTGGTTGGTTGTTTTGCAATAGCACAGCTCCCACTCCACTGCTGGATGCATCTGTTTCCACCACAAATTCCTTTCTGAAGTCTGGTAGAGCAAGGACTTGAGATTTACATAAAGCTTCTTTCAATCTTTGGAAAGCAGATATTGACCCCTCTGTCCATTTGAATCCCTGTTTCTTAAGCATGTCCGTGAGAGGTTTGGCTATTATTCCATAATGTCTAATGAACTTCCTATAATATCCTGTGAGACCCAAAAATCCCCTCAGCTCTTTCACAGATCTTGGTTGAGGCCATTGCTCTATAGCCTTCAGCTTTTCAGATTCAGCTCTAACCCCAGAGTGGTCAATAATATGCCCCAAATATTGAATCTGAGTGACAGCAAATGAGCACTTACTTTGCTTAACCTTCAGCTGGTTTTGTCTCAGAAGATCAAAGACCATTTTGAGATGTTGTAAATGCTCACTTTCATTTTTGCTGTAAATGAGAATGTCATCGAAGAACACTAATACAAAATGTCTCAAATGTGGTCTAAATATATCATTCATAAGTTTTTGAAAAGTTGAGGGAGCATTGGTCAATCCAAAGGGCATGACTAAAAATTCATAATGCCCATCATGAGTTCTAAATGCTGTTTTTTCTATGTCATCATCATACATTCTAACTTGATGATACCCGGATCTTAAATCCAGCTTAGAAAAAATTTGAGAACCAGTTAGCTCATCTAACAGCTCTTCAATCAAGGGAATGGGGAATTTATCCTTAATGGTAGCCTCATTGAGCTTTCTATAATCCACACACATACGCCAAGACCCATCCTTTTTCTTCACTAATACCACAGGGGAGGAATAAGGACTTGTACTGTGTCTGATTGTGCCAATTGAAAGCATCTCTTTGATCAGTTTTTCAAGTTCAGTTTTCTGGAAGTGGGGATACCTATATGGTCTCACATTTATAGGATTTACCCCTTCCTTAAGAAGAATCTTGTGGTCACATCTTCTTGATGGGGGTAAGTTCATAGTTTCTTCAAATATATCTGAATATTCTATCAAAAGTTCTTTGTATAAAAGAATGAGATTGATTGCCAACTTCAATATGTTTTTCGAATTTACCTCTCGCGGACAGAGCTGTAGAGAGGAGTCGAATCTATGTAACGACCTCTCTTTCATTTGATTCATTTGAATTAAACATAGTCGAGTGGTTGCCTGTGAAGATGTCTTCAGAATCTTCTGCATCTTTGACCCTTTAATGATTTTTAGCTTTGTTGACCCCCTTAATACCACCTTCCTTCCGTTGTAATTGAATTCCATCCTGAGGGTTCCAAAGTTCCAAATGATATCTCCCAGTGTCGACAGCCATTGAACTCCCAAAACTATATCACATCCTTTAATTGGTAACACCATAAGTTGTGTGCAAAACTCTTGTCCCCGCATGATCCACCTAAATTCAGTACACATAGTGGAGGTTTGAAGTCTTCCACCATCAGCTAATGCTACTGACATTACCCCTACTTCTTGTGTTCTCAGCCCAAACTTAGATACCATATCAGGATGAATGAAGTTATGGGAACTTCCTCCATCCAATAAGATGCAGAATTCATTCTTCCCTAGGTGACCATATACTCTCATTGTGTGAAAGTTGGGAAGTGCAAAACAGGACATTGCATGTCTTGAAATGTGAGCATTGGTAGTCGATTCATATGACTCACTAGCATCTTCTTCGAATCTCCTTCTTCCTCATCATCTTCGGCCACATTTCTACTCTGTACAATTGTTTTCCCTTGCATTTGTGACCTACTTCATACTTTTCATTGCACCAAAAACACAGACCTTTCTTCCTTTTCTCTTCCCATTCTGACGAGCTGAGAGTTCTGAATGGTTTCTTAGCAATTTCCTGTTGACTTGTTCTTGGAGTGGGTAAGATTGCAGACTATTCTTGGTGAAAATCCTATTATTTCCAGTACATTTACTCCCTTCCCCGAAACTCCTTTCCAATTTTTCCAAGTCAGCAGTAAATTTCTTTTCTTCTAATTTGGCTAAACACACAAGATGAGACAAAGTCTTTGGCATGAACATCCTTACTTGTAATCTGAATTTCTTCCTTCAACCCACTTAGGAAACAACTCACAAGATATGATTCGGCAATTCCACCCTATTGAGGAGCTCTTCAAACCTTTCATGATACTCCTCTACTGTTTCTCTTTGCTTAAGACTCATTAGTTCCCCCATAGGATCATCATATAAGGTGTTTCCAAATCGAGCAGCTAGATTTCTGATATATTCTTCCCAGTTGGGCAATTCACGTGTGTACCTGGATTTCATGAATACTTGATGCCATTGAAGAGCTTTGCCTTCCAAATGCATGGCCACCAGCTTCACCTTCATCTCTGGAGGAGTTTCATCAACATCAAAAAACTGTTCACATTTGTATAACCACCCACGGAAGTCTTCCCCTTGGAACTTTGGAAAATCCAGCCTAGGCAGCCTGGTGATTACTGCACCACTAGCCCCTCCTGTTCCTGTATGACCCTGTCCTTGCCCATTCTGTCGATGGAATGGATTGTTGCTTCTTGCATGATTCTCTATAACCAATGTTCTGAGAGCCTCTAACTCCTTGTCAAGGGCTTCTTTGTGTTCCTTGAATAAGGCCTTCACCGTTTCTTCTAACTTCTTGTTTACATCTTGAGATCGAGTTCCCTCTGCCATTTATGAAATTCAGTCCTAGCTCTGATACCAATTGTTGCAGGGAAAGAAAATCTCAACTAAACCTTCTATGTAGGATTGACATATGTTGAAGAAAAACAATCGAACTTAGAAGGAGAACACCATGAATGAACTGTACTTCATTGAATTTGATGAATGCAGAGTTTTACAGAGAGAAAGAGAGAGAGGGAGAGAAAGGTAGAACATTGAAAACATCCAGAATTATTCGTCTAACTACCCTGACCTTCCTTTCTTATCTAACTCAGCTTTCTAACTGATTAACTAACTCTAACCACTTCCCTTATTACTTCTAACTACCTATTCTGACTTGAGTTACTTGACCTCTCGTTCTTGCTGACTTGAGTTCCTCCTCAGCTCACTTGCCATCTCAGAGCATCTTCAGCTTATGTATCATTTCATACTCAGCTCACTTGCCAGCTCACTTGCCATCTCAGACTTGCTGATTCGCTTAGACAACTCTTCTTTTCATCTCATTTCCTTCTTGTTTTCTTTCCTGCATAAAAAATCAACACATAATAATAATAATAAATTTAACATTTTGCACATTATCAATTTTACAAAAGAAAAAGTGATGAAATTTCTGCACATGAAGCCTTTTATTCGAACACAATCTGTTGCCTTTTGAAAAGCTTTCTGCACTTGTAATTTTGTTGAGTTGTGTGTGAATTCTATGAGTTAGTTGTTGTAAGTGTTAAGTTTATTACTATTGGATGAAGCCATCTTCATGCTGAGAAGATCAGAAGTCAATAATTTCTTAGTTGTATTTTGTAATCACGTATCATAGTAGAAAACTAACAAATTGTTAGATCCTGACTTGTTGGCTGGAAGAGCGGACGTAAGTAGAAAACCGAACCAATATAAAATCAGATTTGTTTTTCTATCGCTACTTTTATTTTCTACTGCATATATTTAGAATAACTATAAAATTATTATAAATCTAAATGAACTTAGATTAAATTTTGAAAAGTTAATTAAAAATGATCAATTCAACTACCATTCTTAGTTGTTACAGGGACTAACAAGTGGTATCAAATTATAGTGCTCTACTTTACTAAAGATATCTCTTTAAAATGAAAGATCCACGACTTGTTCTTATACATATAGCCAAGCCATCAATAGAACACCCTATTTTAACGGTGTAAATTTTTTCCACTGAAAATGTAGAATAGAAACTTTCATTTAGACCACTGATTATGAGGCATGAGAAGTTATAACTTCTGAAAATTTAGAAGTAAAATTTTCCATAATGACTGAGGATGACAAAAGAAAAATGTCCAGTAATTCTCGTGCCAAATGCTTACTTCTTTGTGCTATCTCTTCTACCGAATTTAATCTCGTTTCTTTATGTATTATATTTAAAAACATTTGGGATAGATTGTGCATCACTCATGAAGTATGTAGTACTGTGAATGAAACAAGAATTAATTTGTTGATGCAAAAATATGAACTCTTTCGATTTTAACAAGGAAAGAATATCAATAAAATGTTTAATCAATTTTCTATCATTATTAATAAACTTGAATCCCTTGACAAAAAAATTTCAAACACTGATCAAGTGAGGAAAATTTTTCGTGCATTGCCTAGAGCATGGGACGCCAAGAAAACAGTCATTGAAGAAATACAAGATTTAAATAAACTGTCTCTAAATGAATTAACGGAGAAATTAATGTCTTATAAAATTGAAAATTTTCACATTGTTGAAACTGAAAGCAAGAGTAAGACAATAGTTTTTGCGGCTAAAGAAGATGAAATTTCTGAAGAAGAAGATATCAGTAATCAAGAACTTAATATATTGGCCAAAAAACTTAGTCGTGTTTTTAAGAAAAAATGTAAGAAAAATTTTAAATCTAAAAGCACTAACAACTCATGTAAGTTTAAACTTAGTGTAGAAAAAAACAACGGGGAAAAGAGTAAAAAGATAAAAAAATTTGCTATGAATCTAAGAAACCAAACTATATTAAATATGAGTGTCCATTTCTATTGTGAAAGATTGAGACTTTCAAAAAAGAAGGGAAAGTAACGGTGACCATTTGGAGTGATTCAGAAGAGAAAGAAACAAAAGATGAAAGTTTTGAAACTTCTGAGGAAGTTAATCTCTATCTTATAGCCAATAATGAGGTGATTTCTGAAAACTTTCTGATTATAATTTTTAAAATATTTCTGAATCTAACAAATTGCTGAATATTATTTCAGATTTGAAAAGTAAGAATATTATATTAGAAAATGAGAAAGATATATTGAGACAAACGAATCTTTTGCTGAACTCTGAACCGAAAATCACTAGAATTGGAAATGAAGGTTTAAAAAGGGAAAATGTAGCACTGAAAAATGAAATAAAAGTTCTAAAAAATATGGTAGAAGAATTATCAAAATCCATAGAAACGACATTTCAAAAGTTTTATGAAAGTGATAAAAAATTGTCAAAATTACTTTCAATCCAAAGAAATGATTTTTCAAAAAAAATTCATTAAAAAAATTATTTTTTTAAAATAGATCTGATAAATATTCGAATCAAATTAATTAGAACGTAAATTAAGATAAATTGAATCTTTGAAGAGGGTTACATGCATGTGGATGTGGGCTGAGGATGGATTTTCTTGTAGCCAATGATGCATAGACCAAATGGGAGAGAAGGGATTGTAAGCAACTTCCTGGAAAGTGTGGTCGGGAGTACTTACAACATTTGATGGATTTTGTTGAGGTAAGGAAAGGTAAGTAAGGAGTCCGAAATATTTCACAAGAGAATATTCTCTAACATACTTCTTCATATAATGGCAAAATGCTCTTTTGTAGCCTTTAATGATAGTGATAGATAGCTCTCCTCCATCTTTGTCCCCCACAACCAAAGGGAGAACAGGAAATGCCATTCATGGAGGCTATGCTCTTGTGATTTGCTTTGGTATCATGCGTTATTATTTTATGAAATTAGTTGAATACTTTGCTATATATATATATATATATATTTTACCGAATAATCTGTCTAATTATATTATATATATTAAAGAAATTTAAACATAATTCTGATATCATATTAAAATGGAAAACAATATAACAATATGAATTCTGAGAAAAGAAAATTAGTAAAATATAAAATTTTTTAAAAAGAAATTTGAATTATCATCATATTAATAATTTTTATATTAAAAGCCAGTGTAATTTTTTAAATTAACAATTTTTTTAAAAGTCAGCAATTATACTATTGGATATTTTTGTGTGCATGTTGTAGGATATGTCCTATCAAGAGATGACAACGTTAAATGAGATTTGATAGTTTTCAAATTTTGGCGTATTTAGTGTTTTGCTTTGTGATTTGTAAGTGTTACAAAAACAATAAAAGTCAACAACTTGATAAAACAAATTAAATTAAATTATGTATAGAAAAAAAGGATAAGAGAGTTATTAAAGACAGCCATGGCCAACCTGTCCCAATTGGAACAATCTAATCACTCACTTCTTTATAAAAATAATATCTATGTATTGACCCCACAAAATATTAAGTCAATTAAACAACCTTCATTTGATACATATAAAAATTAATGTAAGTTACATAGTACCATAGTATTGAGTTGGCTTAACATTTTTTTTTTTTTTTGTTATAACAGGAATCGAATCTCGAATCATAGGATTATAAGAGAGAGTTATTGTCACTGGACTATCCCCTTGAAGACATTGAGATGACTTAACATAGTACAATATTAAGGTGTCGTTTTGCTTATCCAACCCAACCCTATTTGAGGCAGGTCGAACCCGAAATCTTTTTTTTTAATTATTTTTTAAAATTGGTTTTAGTCTTTATTTGAAGATTATTGATCATATTTAAAACGAGTGACAAATATTTGACTTACAAGTATATCTAGGCTTTTGTGGTACAAATAAAGGACAAAGACTTTGGAATCATGCTACAAAAAATATCATCCCTTCTCAGATTATGACCTAAGGGTGTAGCTGTTATCGTGGCCATGGTAGATGCCATGCCAAGTGATCAAGTGACCAAAGCCACTTGAAGTGATTTAGAAATATTTTTCTTTATTGATGGTGATGGTCATGTATCCACATTTTCGACCAAATCAATCTTGGGTGATGCAACCACATGAAAATGAAATGCCAAAGTGTGATAGAAAAAGAAAAATCCTAGGATTTATAGTTCAATAAAGTGAAGTTTTGCTAAACTTCTCGTGCAGTGTTAGATTTGAGGATGGATGAATTATTTTTTAAGATTATTTTATTTTAATAGTTATTTTTTAAGATTATTTTTGTTACGGTTAGATTTGAGCAACGGCAAACTATTTACCCTAATCTGATTATCCCATATGTAGTCTTTTAGGAGGGTTAATGACCTTGTTTAGGATAGTGAGCCTAATTAAGCCACACCCAAGTAGACCCAATTGCTTAAATCATTGGGTTTGGGATCTTCTATCCTATTAAAAAATTTAACTCCATTAGTATGTTATAAGGTTTGAAAATTTCAAAAGTTTGGTAGGAAGAATATATCTAACTGATCCAAAGAAAACAAGTATAAGACTCTTTTCAGCCAGCCCAACAATGGGTGGTCTGTTGAGGAGAAGAAAAAGAGCTAGTTCCCCTTTCACATGAGTTAGAATTAAAGTGTAAATATGGGATAAAAATGTATATGCTCCATTTAATTAAATTAAACGACTCGAATTTAAATTCTTATTATTGAATGACAAAGTGTCCCATCACTTCATTATTTATTTTGGTCATAATTTCAATTACTTTTCCTAGTAAATTCTTCAGATTAGGGTTTGTTTATCACTTCGCGTGAAACTCTGCATGAATGGTTCATGGAGCATGTTTTAAAGGTAAAATGCAAAATACCCCTTTGTGGTTTCTCGTTTGACAACTAGTTTTTTGATGTGTGTTAGCCCGGCCATAGGCCATGGGCCATGCTGCGGGCTGCGCGGTGGACTAGATCCACCACATTCACAACATAATCGTGCCATGATGCTTTCCGGCTCAGACTGACTTCAATCTGTGTCTGACGCCCAAAGTCTGGCCTTCGGGCTTAATATAGGTAATAACTATGGGACCAAACTCGGCCGTTAGACACCACTCTGAGGGAGTAACACCCATCATGTCTTTAGCAAGCAGGCTTTTCACTATATCCGGAGGATCATTCAGCACATGCACTTCATGTCTCTCGCCCAGATGATCAGCACAACTATTATTTTTCCCGCAAAGTGTGCATCAAGGTGACCACCCAATGGTTGCTCAACTAGCTCTTTATGGTACATAAAATATTATAGCGGGGCAATTTTCACCAAACTTTTCTAAAAACTAGATTCTAAATTTAAAATCTTACTCTAAAACTAATCTTAACTTCGCTTCGATTGTAGTCGCAAAGCCGAGATTCACAAAAAGCCTTTAAGCCAAATCCCTCCTCCATCTTGAATCAGTCCTCCTGTTCGTGCTGGTCATCGATTTCTAGCCAAAGCCCATCCACAATGAGCTTAACCTTGCCATGTTTGGGGAAACTCCATCTCCCATAGGCTCCTTGAACTTGATTGGCTGTGCAGGTTTGCTAAAGCTATGAATCACCTTGGGCGTACTATTGCCTCTCTCATACTGGACCACCCCGAATGACTTGGAATTAGGGAGAGTTACAAGCCATGCTATCACGAGATGTGTTGGGCAAGTTGGCTCCAATTTGCTTGCTGCTAGGGGAGGCAAATGAAGATAAAGTTGTCTAGGATGGTAATAACAGTGGTAAGTTGTCGATGAAATCTGCATATGACTTATTAATAATTGCTCTGATTTACAAGTATGGATAACAAATGGGAAAATGAGTGGAAGGTCAAGGTCCAGGTAGATGGCAATTCATGTATGGCTTGTGAGGCAAGAGCGAATATTGACAAATTGGAACGTCTCCAAGAAGGGCATCAAATCAGATCCTAGTTGGAGCTTCTTTTGGACAATGTGCCACCGAACATCACAATCGACAAATGAAATTCACATTATCATTAAATATACGATGCCCGTGATGGTTCAAGTGTTTATGATACTTTATATATGATTTTTTTAATATAATTTTTTTATTTTTAAATTTTTAATTTGATATTTGATTAAAAAATTTAATATCTTATATTATATACATGCGTGTGTGTATGTGTATATGTATATATGTATATCTATTCTTTTAAGCCTATTCTAAACCCTTTGGAGCAAGGAAAGGTAGAGTTGTTCTTGTTAAGACAATTCCACAGAAATTTACTGCTACATTAAGGTCAATTCTCTATCTGGGACTTATGTGTTAAGCAAACTAAGTTACCATCTTAAGGTTGTAAGAGGCCAAATGGGCAAGCGCTTCTTCTTCCTATTTATTAACCTAAGAATATTAAGCTCTTCAACAATCAAAATTAATCGAAAAATTCTTTGGGAAAGAAAAATAGAAGTCTACAAAAATTATGGGTAAAGCAAGAAACCCTAATTTATAAATGTGAGACACCAGAAATCCATAAAATGCAAATAAATTTATATCATGACTACTAATTTTCATGTCAAGGAATAATTAACTGCATTAAATGGCTAAATGGAACAAAATCACTTCATGAGATTATAACCTATAGTTTGATTTGCCCTTTTTTTTTCTATTATTATATATTGTCAGTATTCAATAATCATATTAGTTCGAGTAAATCGAATTTGAGTTGAATTGAATCTTTAAAGAGTAAAACTTTTTCAATACCTATTTTCTCTACGTACAAAATTCGAACTTGAACTATTATTTTAAAAATACTAATATCTAATTAGTGAATTGATTAGTTTGATTTACCTTTTTATTTAATCATATTGCACTCTATCAAATCATTAAATGACAAGACTAAATTATAATAAATGATTAACCAAGCAAAAATCTTTTTGCCTTGGTTACCTAATTATATCAGATCCCTTGTGTTGAAGGAAATTAAATGTGAATTACAAATAAGGAACAAAAAAGTGCAAAATTTCTCTATTAATGAAAATCAATCAATTTTTTTTATTCTGATTTTATAATTATAAAATCATAGTTTTGATACTTAATTAAACGAAATCATTTATAAAAATATCATCGACGATTCTAATGATAACAAGTAACGGATGATAAAATTATTTTAAAATCAGTATAAAATCATAGTATAAAATTTTGACTCATTAATGTCGTGTGCGATAGGGATAATTAGTAATAGACTTATTTTAAATATAGTAAATTTGATTTAAGTTAGATAATTTTTAATAATAATAGTAATAATTCAAATTAAGACATTTTATGTTAAGAGAAAGAATTTATGATCACGTACAGAAGGAATAGCGACCTAATCGTGTTCCTTGACCCTTTTACCCAAAAAAATAATAATAATAAAATAAAATAAAAACCGTCCGTGCTCCACATGATCGCTACCGTGTGTTCGAGAACACATGATTGCTGCCATTGTAATAAGACCAGCAAGCGACACTAAGACCAGTATGCGAATTCTACGCGGTTCCCGTGTGGACACTTCAACTGTCCCCCCCCATCTCTCTCTCTACACTTTGCTTGTACACTCAGAAATGGATCTACGACTAGGGTTTTAGAGTTCTTCAACTGAAAAGGAGAAAAGAGGAAAGCTTTGGATCAAAATCTGATCCAAAGATGAAGCACAAGAGCGAAATTGTTGTTCTTCACAGTACAAAGCTACTCAAGTTCGCGTTAATCGGACTAATCTTTCTCCTAGGTCTCATTTGTCTGTACTATGGATCCTCATTGGCACCAAATCTATCGAGACGAGTTGACGACGATTCCGACGATGGATCTGATCCCGTCTTCGGTGGCAATTTCGTTCAGTACGACGATATGGTTGAAGATCGTGACCAATTCATCGAAATCCCCCAAACTATACCAGTACGTAAAAGACTGAACTAAACTAAAACACGCACTCACTTATAAACCCTACTAAGTTATTATGATTTTGATTATATGGGTTCCTTTTTTTTGACAGATATGTGACATGAAATACTCAGAACTTATACCATGTTTGGATAGGAATTTGATTTACCAGTTAAAGTTGAAGCTTAATTTGACATTAATGGAACATTATGAGCGGCATTGTCCACCCCCAGAGCGGCGTTACAATTGTCTAATTCCCCCTCCAGTTGGGTACAAGGTAGGTGAATGTGAGATTGAGGCTTATTGTTTCTTTGAGTTTAAGGTTTGATTTAGTTGAGGTTGTTGTTGTCGCTGTGATTGAAATTTCAGATTCCTATTAGGTGGCCGGCAAGTAGAGATGAGGTTTGGAAGGCTAATATTCCGCATACACATCTTGCACAGGAGAAATCGGATCAGAATTGGATGGTTGTAAATGGGGAGAAGATTAATTTTCCTGGCGGGGGTACCCATTTTCACTATGGAGCTGATAAGTACATTGCTGCTCTTGCAAAGGTGTAATATTGATATT
Source organism: Dillenia turbinata (assembly GCA_037126225.1). Classification (NCBI taxonomy): domain Eukaryota; kingdom Viridiplantae; phylum Streptophyta; class Magnoliopsida; order Dilleniales; family Dilleniaceae; genus Dillenia; species Dillenia turbinata. The sequence continues at coordinate 25,761,049 of JBAMMX010000014.1, forward strand.
TTTGTCACTAAGTCAATGTTTTTGTATAGTTTCTATAATTAGGATATTGTTGTGATTGTTCTTTCATTTTTATGTTAACATAGATGCTCAAGTTTCCGGATGAAAAACTCAATAATGGTGGGAATATTCGAAATGTTCTTGATGTGGGTTGTGGGGTTGCAAGTTTTGGTGCATATCTTCTCCCTCTCAACATGGTAGCCATGTCACTTGCACCTAACGATGTTCACGAGAATCAAATACAGTTTGCATTAGAGAGGGGGATTCCGTCCACTCTCGGTGTGTTGGGGACCAGAAGGCTACCATATCCAAGTCGATCATTTGAGTTAGCTCATTGCTCCCGATGTAGGATTGACTGGCTTCAGAGAGATGGAATTCTCTTGTTAGAACTCGACCGTTTGCTGAGACCAGGAGGATATTTTGTTTACTCTTCTCCTGAAGCCTATGCTCAGGATGCAGAAAATAGACGAATCTGGAATGCAATGTATGACCTACTGCGAAGGATGTGCTGGAAAGTAGTATCAAAAAAAGACCAAACTGTTATATGGGCTAAGCCAGTGAGCAATAGCTGTTACATGAAAAGAGATCCTGGAACACTTCCACCTCTGTGTAGTTCTGCTGATGACCCTGATGCAGCTTGGAATGTGACCATGAAAGCATGCATAACACCCTACTCAGCAAGTAAGTTGTCAATTTGTTTGAAAATGTCGTCCATCTTTATTTATGTCTTATTCTAACTTAGAATGCGGTAATTTAGGTCTGGAAATCGGAATGCATTAACAGTACTTTCCAAATCTAGGTCAAACTTTTCTGTGTATTTAATTGATATGCCTGCAATAACTATAGAATTAGCTTTCCAGGCTTCCCAGTTCTGCAATAATGGGTGGCAAGCGCAGCACTGTTTTGCTGCAATGTGTCGTTTGTCCGAGTCTTCAGTTTATACAGCTTTGTATATTTTGAGTCTCAATAGAATGTATGACAGCTATTTTATCTCCACTCACTTCAAAAATTAAGTTCCTGTGGAGTGCATGCCATAGGAGGGGTATAATTATCTTAACCTTCATTTCACTTGTCATTTTCTTCATCAGGATAAATTTATTTTGTACATTTGTGAGATTAGGTGATTTGTGTAAATGAGTGATGACCATTTTGGTCATTGTCTACATGAGCCAAGTTCTACGATGACTGCAGGTTTGAACACGACGTGGGACTGTAGGCAATTTAGCTTATAATATCCTCATTTTGTCCTCCTCTAAAATTGGAAACAAGTAGTCTTGTCAGATTTTTAAAATTGTAGATGGACTTGATACAGCTACATCTTCTGATAATTGCAACATACACACGATGACTTGAATATTGATCTGCATTTTGAGGGCTAAAGGTTCATTCCGAAATGCCAAATATCACTTTCTCCTTTGAAAGATGTCAAATATGAATGGAGATGACAACGGGTGGCTATGGGACCTGGCACATGTATCCCATGGAAACTCTGTCTAGAGAAACTTTGCCTGTCCACCCCTGTACTGATTGAATTTTTAGTTCCTGCCCCCCAATCCTAATGAGTTTGAAGCTAGCCCTTCAACTGCAGAAAACCAAATGCAGATTTTTTTTTTTTGGGGGGGAGGGGCACTGAGTACATTGAAAGAGAGAATGATCATGACAATTGGGTGAAAACCCTCATTCCAGATAAGCAGCCAGTTCCTGCAATTGAGGATTGGAGTTTTGGTTGTGGAAATTGTTGTCTTAGGGTGCAAGTCACAGTTCTGGAGGAGGTTTTTTTTTTTTTTTTTTGGGGGGGGGGGGGGAGAACAAGAGCAAGAAGAAGAATGAGAAACAGAAGAGAGAGAGAGGACAGGCGAGATAAACTTACCCTGCCATGGTGATCGCGGTGATTAACCATCAAATGTGGTAAACATAATAAGTTACCATGGGTGTGCTTAAGGAAAAGTACAAACCAGATCTAGAAGGAAGAGAAAAATGAAAAGTAAAGAAAATTGTAATAAATAGTTGGGGTGGGGGTGGGATTCTGCAAATACATTAATTCCACCTCGTATGAGTCTGGTTATACTCTTTACCAAACCTGCCGTAATCTTTTAACAGGACACCTAAATCCATCCTATCAAAGGTGGTTCAGGGTGGATAAAGCATGTTTTCTAAATTTCTAGACTTAAGTACGGGGCATTTGTGATAGTTCTCATTGTGTGTGCTGATTCTCTAACCATTGCAAGTTTTTATCTTCCACTTTTAAGTTCTTGGAATGATGGTAATAATCTTTAGCTGGTATTTTTATCATATGTTCTGATAGATTTATGTGGTGAAATGGTAAGCCACCTTGTATGAACTGTAAATCTTGCAAAATTAGATATCATAATTCTTTCAAACAAAGTCTGAAAGCATATGGATAGATGGAATTCAGGGATACTTTTATTGTTATGGATCTGGAGCCTCTTTCAGGACACAGATGCATGGAGAGGAAGCCTGAAGGGCAAAAATTTATTATCTTTGGTTGAAATCTTTATTTCAATCAATATATATATTATTTTTCTAAAAGGAGACATGCATATCCCTTGTTTCTTCATTTGTTTTTAGTTACAAGCATTTTTTTTTTTATTTTTGTTAATCCATTTTTTTTCCTGCTTGTCTTTATTGTTTTACTTATATGAGAAACAGAAATGCACAGGGAAAAAGGGAGTGCATTGGTTCCATGGCCACAGAGGCTCATAACACCACCACCTCGACTAGAAGATATTGGTGTCAGTCCTTCTGAATTCCAAGAAGATACTGTAAGCTTCTCAGATTAAGTCATGACAGAAAAGAACACTTATTAGCCTTTTTCAAATTGTGGTTGCACATGGCGGAGCTACTGTTACTTTCTGCCTTTCACTTCATAATTTCTTTGCTACTTGTTTTGCAGAGCATATGGCATTTCAGGGTTATAGAGTATTGGAAGCAGATGAAATCTATTATCCAGAGAAACTGCTTCAGAAATATCATGGATATGAACTCAAATCTGGGAGGGTTTGCTGCTGCTCTCAAAGATAAAGATGTCTGGGTAATGAATGTTGCTTCTGTCAATGCATCTGCCAAATTGAAGATCATTTATGATCGAGGCTTGATTGGAACAGTTCATGACTGGTATTATTTTACTCCAAATGCTAGTTACTACTTTCTATTTTCCTTGATTTACTATTCTCATATAATTTGGATTATAGTAGTTCATTCTACCATTTTCACCGTCCTTCCCCTGTGTTTATTTTTTATTGTTTAATCGTTTGACCAAACTGGACTCAAATTAATACTGGTTGTCTTTGATCTTTAAAGAGTCTGAAATCTGAGACATGGGCTGGAGAGATCATGCTAGTCCTCCATCACCATTCTTTTAAGTTGATAAAGAGTTAACTAGGTTGAGAACCAATCGATGTCCCGTTCCTTCTCTGATGATAGTTCCCTATCATGCACTTACAGGTGCGAATCGTTCTCTACATATCCTCGTACCTATGACCTACTTCATGCATGGAGAGTATTGTCCGATGTTGAGGAGCGTGGTTGTAGCATGGAGGATCTGCTCATTGAAATGGATAGGATTCTTCGACCAGAGGGGTTTCTCATCATTAGAGACAAACCAATTATAATTAACTACGTTAGAAAATTTTTGATTGCCCTAAGGTGGGATGGCTGGTCGGTGGAAGTTGAACCACGGGTTGATTCTTTCTCCCACTCAGAGGAAAGAGTTCTAATTGCAAGAAAGAGGTTGTGGAACGAAGAACTAACAACAATGTGATGCCTCCTATGCCAGGTGAATTCTCTGTCGATTCTATCTGCCTCTCAGTCTGTTGCTTGGGACAAACATTTTTGCAGGGTGACACAGCAAGATGAATCATATATGACCATTGTAACTGAACTTTAAGAAAGGAACCATAGTGTGTTGGTTGTTCGAGGTCTGAACCAACCATAGTATATATTAAATCTGTAAAACTAGATTTCTTGTGATGGTGGATCAATTTTTTAGTAAATTATTCTGGTTTTCTTGCCAAATTTTCGTGTATGGTTGTTTGACGTATGAACCAAGCACGCTGCCAGTGTTGGTTAGGCTTCTGCCTATATTTTCTAGTGGTCTGTTGTTCAGCTTGTCTCATCTTTTACTTGAGTGTTGGTTCTTTGGTGTATGTGCTCTTTGGGAGAAATTGAGTCGCAAGGCCATGGCCCTTTAGCCTTTACTCAAGTGTGCTAAATGATATCAATACTAAACATATAAAATCTGTCACTATAATGATATATAGGAATAGATTGACATGAATAGTGTTAAAGTATAAAATTGGCTCCAACGTTGCTACCCGAACGTGGTAAGCAGACAAACACACACACACACACACACACACACACACACACAGTAAAATATTAATAATTTCAGTTGAATCTACCTTAATTTTCCCAAATGGGATCAAAAGAGCATGAATTAATATTAATGTTAGTAACATTTTATTAATTATGTTCCAAATTTATACTAGAAAGAAATTTTTTGTTGCCAAAACAAATATGTGATTCTGAATATAAATAATATATTTTTCTCCCTTCCACTATTGATTAATGAAAAAATTATAAAAAATGATACAAAATTAAGACGCTCTTAATCACATTATTCGTTATTAAATTTATATTTTTAATAGAGAATATATTATATACTAAAATCAAATCAATAATTGATTTGATTTGATACATATTTAACTTTCTATATTTTTATATTTCTATATTTATAACGATTATTTCTATATTTACGGTAATGAGTTTTCTATATAAATCTGATTTATTGTAATAATTTATTGACTTAATTGAAAATTAAGTTTCATATTATTATATTAATTTTCATATTACCACCATATTCATCATTCATATTTATATTATTTTATATTTCAATGATTTTAAGTTTATACTATATTGTAACTTAACATATTATTTTTCTATTTTGATTTGAAATTGAGTAACTCTGATATAGAATATTTTTTTAATAATTTTTATTTAAAAATAGTTTTATAAATTTGTGCTATAATGTATATATTCCACTGGCTGAAAATATTAAATTAATAATGATTTTTTTTTTGTTCACTCTGTTCTAGCCCTGAGAGTATTGAGAGAAGGAAAAACGCAGCGTTTTGGCTCTCGTCAATGGTGCGGCCTAGGAGGATTGACTCGAGACTAACACGTGGCACAACAAGACGTCCACTCTTCCCGCCTATTTCGTTTGGTTTCCCATTTTTTTTTTTTTTTTTTTTCATTCAAATCCGAGTTCTTTCATTCCTCATATTCGAATCGAGTCTCGGTGAAGTCCTTTGGTTCCATTTTGCCATTTTCTCTCTATAATTCTACAATGGCGATCTTCCTAACGCCGTAAGTCTAAGAGAGAGAGAGAGATTTAGAAAGAGAGAAATACCGAGAATGTATATATATAGAGAGAGATGATAGAGAGTGAGAGAGAGAGTCGATTTAAAGGGCAACACTGACTCATTGTCGCCCAAAGGTAAATTCTTCGACTTCTCCGCTTTTGATCCCTCTCCTGTGATTTACGATCCATCCCTAATTTATCAGGTTTGATGAATCTTTAATCAGATTAATCGGTTTTACTTTTTTTCCTGAAATTTTTCATTATTTAAATCAAATTTGACGCGATTCATGATTCCATAGAAACAAAAGAGGAACGATAAGAATTCACTTCAGATTTGGTAGGATTAAAAAGAATGCGAGAGACCTAAATCAATTTTTGATTGTGACTGTGCAGAGAGAGATTGTTTTCCCTAATTTTATCTGATATACATCGGGTCTACTATGCGCAGGAGTGAAAGAATCGGTAACCGAATATGGACTCTGGAATAGTCCCAGCATTAGCTGCAAGCGTTAATGATCAGTTTTCACTCCAATCAAATGCATCTCAAGTTTATGGCCCTAAGCAACCCTTTGTAATTGGTAAACACCTTTTTCAATTCCCCCCTCCCACCTTGATTTCTCTGCATTACCATACTTTGCCGATCGAGAGTAGTGCCAAACTAGAAATGGAGCTTTAAGTGTTTGCAAATGCGTTGCACTTGCAACTCAACAGGTGTTGCAGGAGGAAGTGCATCTGGAAAGACAACCGTCTGTCAAAAAATTATATCTCAGCTACATGATCAACGCGTTGTCCTCATACAGCAAGTAAGTGGTTTAGGGCTCTGTTGTTTGCATACCCAGGACTTACAATCTAGGTGATCTTGCGTGATCTCTTGCCATTGATTAGTCTTTCCGGTTAGATTCATAAATAGGATGTCTCCTCTCTAAAGATAATTTTAATTATGCTAATATTGATGATTAACTCTTACATATAAGTTTACTAGCTGATTTGAATAGTGTTAGAAATGTGGTACAGAGCATCGCTTGTCAAAATTGGCTACCATGAACAAGAAAAAGTGATCCTTGTTTCCTCCCTCTAATACTTTGTTCGAGTACCCTGCAAGTATTTTATTGGTGAAGCATTGAAAAAAGAAGCAAAGATATATTTTCAGTCAAAACAATAATAGGCTTCATAAATTACAGCCTGCGACAAAGGAGCTATGGAGGGAGAAAATTAACTCCACCAAGAATCAAAATGGACTTAAAGACGAGATGAGAGAATACTGATAGGTTTCATATTTACAGTGTGATGAAAGAAGTATGCAGGCAGAGAAATATAACTCCTACTAGAAAATGAACAACAAGAGATGTACGTGTATATAACCAACGTGGGTTGGCTCAACTGGACTTGGGGTTGGCTCAACTGGACTTGGGGTTGAGTACCCTTAAGCATGACCGATGTTCGACTCCCGCTGGGAGCATCGGGTCTTCATGTGTATGGAGCGTTCCCCATTGGGAGACCCGCCCTCCGAAAGGAGCCACTGCAGCGATCGGTCCAGATTAGTCGGAGCAAAACCCCAGATACTGGGCGATGTCCGAGACATGGTACCAAAAAAAAAAAAAAAGAGATGTACGTGTATGCTCATGTACTCAAGGAGTCTGCATTAATTGCTGATTGTCATTGGCTATTCCTATTAATGTGAATAGTTATATATAAGAAAAATGGAAAAGAAAAAAGAGAGATTTTTTTTTTTTTGCCTTAATTCCTTGTGAGGAAAGAGCACCAACATTTCTACTTCTCCTTCCCTCTGCTTCTTGTGAAGCAGTTTGGTGATTTCGTTTTAGTCATGTATACACTCATTTGAAGTTTCTGATCAGCAAAATAATGTTGGTGTATGCAGGATTCATTTTATCGCTCACTTACTGATGAGATGAAAAAGAATGTTCAAGAATATAACTTTGACCATCCCAGTAAGTTTCCAAACTTGAAGTTTAGGGTATTTGGTATGGCTGATTTAATTTCCAGTTGGTTATTAACAGAAGAGTACTTTTAATTTTGCTTCTTTATGTCATGAATTTGCAGATGCCTTCAACACAGAGCTTTTGCTTTCGTGCATGAACACATTAAAACAAGGACAGGCAGTTAGCATCCCACATTATGACTTCAAGATCCGCCAGAGCATTGAAGCAGCACGTAGGGTATTTACCTGCACACGGTTTAGATACATTATCTGGTTCTATGAGTACTGGAAATATTTTCTTTGGAATATTCCAATATGAGCTTGTGGCATTCATACTGGAAAATGCCGGTTCGAAAAAATAGATATCTGAAACTTTTGACTTTAATTGGGATGGTCTGTATGTGTTCCGGAAGAATGCACCGAAAATGGTCAGCCTTGGGGCTAGAGCGTATGGAGTCACGAATAAGAATCTTAAGAGCAGTTGCAAGGACTTTGTTTATGTTAAACGTTGGTTGAGGGTGTAGAAGAAATAATAAACTTGATCCATGTTCTTTCTTACATAACATGTAGGTAAACTCCTCTGATATCATCATCTTAGAAGGGATACTCATTCTTCATGATCCTGAAGTCCGTAATCTGATGAATATGAAGATTTTTGTTGACACAGGTTCGCCTCTAGTTATCTGATTCATGCAGTTCTTCAGTTTTTCTTTATTTGTCTTCAAACTAAATCTCGGATAGAATGAAGGTTGCATTGATTGTAAGCATTTCCTTTGAAATATGGCATCGTAAGCTGAATGATCCTGATAAAGAAGTACATCCTTATGATGCCACGAAGTTGAGAAAGAGCATAAATAAGGCATCTTTGAGATGATATTATATCCAGGTTATTTTTTCAAGGCATCTTTGAGATGATATTATATCCAGGTTATTTTTTAAAAAGTGAATGATGGAGATTCAGTAGACTGGAAGAAGGGATGGTGTGACCATTCCAAACAAAAATGATTTCCTTCCATTCAGTTGGAGGGACGTGCATGTGTCTCATGTGCTTTTGTGTGTTTTATGAGTTAGTAAGCTTGAGCAAGGCAAATGTGGTCATACAAGTTTCATTAATTATAAGAGCAATTAAAAGTGTTACTCATTTGCGTTCTTCACATGGAACAACAAAATGGAACAAAGGAATTTTTTTGCTGTATGATTACTTACAAGTAACAACGTTAACAATCCCTTAGTTCAGATTCTGATGTGCGCCTTGCTCGAAGGATTCAGCGTGATACTATTGAGAGAGGCAGGAACATTGAAAGTGTGCTTAATCAGGTACATTAATCACATTCATCTTTTACCAAGTGCACAAAATTAGCTACAGTTTATCTCTTACACAAACTTAATCACATTTGGAATGATATGACATTAAGCATGTACAAAGTTTTCCTATCCTTCATATGCATGAGAATTGACCTTACCATGGGAGATGAACTTTTAGATATAGGAGGTTATTAAATTTGAGCACGTGATGATGTTATAGTGACTAGGTTCTTGTCAATATTTAAATTGTTTGCGGGGTGAAATTTGAAGGTTTGTCTCAGTTCCAATTTTTTTGTTGCATGCAGTATGCTAAATTTGTGAAACCTAGTTTCGAAGAGTTTATACTCCCATCAAAAAAGCATGCAGATATCATAATCCCTCGGGGAGGAGATAACAATGTTGCAATAGATTTGATAGTACAACATATTCGCACCAAGCTTGGCCAGCATGATCTTTGCAAGATTTACCATAATCTATTTGCTATTTATTCTACTTTTCAGGTAATAAGTTTAGCTTCATATCTTCACATATTTCTTTCAAAATTGTGGTAGTCATGTCACAGGATAATGAACAGCAATATCTGTTATCTTGATGGCGGATGGACTGATGTATGACCTCTCCTTGCTATTCTCTTTGATTTAGATTCGAGGAATGCACACGCTTATTCGTGATGTAAACACAAAAAAGCACGACTTCGTTTTTTATGCAGATAGACTTATTCGTCTGGTACAGTATTCTCTACTTATTAAGTGTGCATTTGACTATTAGCTTGGTCTCATATCCTTTTAATTCATATTGTAGGTTGTGGAATATGGTCTAGGCCACCTTCCTTTCTCCGAGAAACTGGTTACTACTCCTACAGGTGAATTAGCAGCTCCATTGCATGATCAGCTAATGATGATAGAAATGGTTAACTAGCCCAAGTTCATTGACCTTTTGAGCCAAAAAAGGGAATTCGTTGACTTCCAATGTCACAAAATCAATCCATTTTCATTTGGTTAACTCTGTGCAGGATCAGTATACACTGGAGTAGTTTTCTGTAAAAGATTGTGTGGGGTCTCAATAATTAGAAGGTATATGCCTCTGGCAATCCATCAACCTTTGAGCGAAAAGTTATGTGCAGCGTTGGATTGTTAAGTTTATTTATAACCAAGATTACTAGCTCTCATTACACACTGCTTTAATTTGCTAGTGGGGAAAGTATGGAGAATGCATTGAGAGCATGTTGCAAGGGAATCAAAATTGGTAAAATTCTCATTCATAGAGAGGGGAAGAGCGGCAGGCAGGTACATGCAGAAAAATTTGATCCTGGCCCGGTTGTTCTGCTCCCAACCTCCCTCTCTCACACACTAGCACCAGTACTCTTGAACAGAGCAACATGTGCCCGATTTGATAGCGTGTTTCTCACATTGTATTTTCAATGCTGCTATATTCTTGCAGTTAATCTATGAGAAACTACCTGCAGACATTGCAAGTCGCCATGTCCTGCTGCTTGACCCTGTCCTAGCTTCAGGTATAAAATATCTGCTCGAGTTTCTTTGCCTTTCCAAGACTATCACTTTCTTTCACGCCATGAATATTTTGATAGCAAAGAAATTTGCCGAGGCCGTGCTTCCGGTCTAAAATACTCCTAGTTTGGAGCAAAAATAACCATGGAAAACATCATTATGCTTCGAAGGCTTTGAAAATATTGTAAAATCTTTGATGCCAGGAAATTCTGCCATTGAAGCCATTTCACTCCTCCTGAGCAAAGGTGTACCGGAAGCTAACATTATTTTCCTCAATCTTGTATCTGTAAGTCATTCAATGATTCCGCTTGCCACAGTATCTTGGTTGATCAATCAATGATGAACATTTGTTTTTGTAATGTTTTCCTCTCTGCTATAGTTTATTTACTTTTCATGGGCTTTTTGATTATACTTTTTTTTTCTTATGTTAAATTGTGGTGTAGGCCCCTCAGGGAATTCATGCTGTTTGCAAGAGATTTCCATTGCTAAAAATTGTGACATCAGAAATTGAAACTTCACTGGACAAGAATTTGCAGGCAATACCCGGCATGGGAGAGTTTGGTGACCGTTATTTTGGCACAGATGATAGTGCCACTTCACTTGCATGAACTGATGGGAACTCATTATGGGATGAACAATCTTGGAACATGCAAAAATTTTAATAAAATTGCATTTATTCGGGGGGGGGGGGGGATGCAAAAATTTTAATAAAATTACATTTATTCATGAGGGCAGAGAGAGAGAGAGAGATTACAAATCTGGTGCATCAATAAGTCCGAAATTTCAGAATTTCTAGGCTTCAGCTTAACAATTGTACATATGATTCTCAGAAATTTATAACAATGCATTCATTTATTGAACTTCTGCAAAACTTGTGAGGAAAAGCTAATCATTCATTACAAGGAACGACATCAAATCCCTAATTGCCAATCCTACAAAATTCTTTGGTTTCCCAAACGCATGCTTCTGTTTATCCAATTGGTCTCCAAATTTGAGACAACCTTGACTATGGGGATAAATATGTCACCCAGAGTTTTCTAAGATGCATTCTTTTAACCTTTGCTTCAAGCATCACTGTGTCGAATTTGGCTTGCTCTTCTTCTTTCTTGACGCAAAGCTGTTGGGACTGACTTCGATGGACATCCACTTTGTCCTGCCTAAAAACAAAGAAGAAAAAGTCAGACATGGCCCATAAGACTAAAAGGGTTAATTGACAGAATTATTGGTGAATTGAACAGCAGACCTCTTGGATAGTTCCAGCGACTCCTTGCCATCCTCATCCTCATTTGCAGCATCTGAGGAGAGAAAGTATCGAAAATAAGGATGATTGAGAAAATAAAAGTTCAAATCCTTCACTTGCTACTATTGATTACCTTCATCATTATCATCCTCCTTGGACCCTGAACCAGCAGCCCATCGATCTCCCCCATCATCAAAATCCCAACGACTTCCGACAGGAGGCACCCAGAAATCAGGTTCTTCGGAATGGCTGTCTTTTTCATCAGAATTCCTCACTTCAGAAATGTGCTTCCCAGTTTCCTCCTCTATTTCCTTCTTTTCCGACATCAACTTCTCCTCTTCCTTCTCTTTTTTCACAAAAATCAAGAAATTTGAAATGTGAACACCAATAATAGAAACTGATTATGCATATTCATTCATGTTTTCATCATTTTTTCTATCAAGACAAGTGATCAAACAGACATGCATTTGAGACAATGCCACATACCTCCTGGATTCGTATATTTTTGGCATAATAAACTAACCTACAATAAAAATTTCAAAAATTATAATCACAAATTTGTTTGCCCTTAACCCCTGCCTCCCTAGTTTGCCTTGCCCCAATTAGAAAATTTAAGGGTTCGCCCACTGGTTACAACGGCATAATCAAGAATCTGGATACCCTCAATCTCTCCAAATTTTTAAGGATATAGAATCAACATAGTAAAGCGCAAGCACACAAATTTGAATTAAATGCAGGAAGAAAGGGAGAAAAAAACCTAATTTGTGGAGGAAACGTTTGCCATTGATATGCTTCCAAATGTGTTCTTCGGACTTGTTGATGGTGTCTCCAGTTAACTTACAAATCAACTTTGAACTGAAAAAACCAACAATTTTGATAAATAAATTAATCAACCTCAATGGAATTCAGTTGAATCGAATGGATTAGTACCAGGTAGTAGTAACTTGGTACCTAGAAAGAGGGTTTTGTTTGAACATGCTGAGAGGGGTTTTGTTGTGAGACAAGTAATCGATGAGGCCCAAACAACATTTTTTTGGTGGCTGAGTAGGATTTGATGGCCTCTGAAGTGAATTCGTGGCCGGTTTCGACGCACTTGAATCTCCCATTTTCGAGCTTCTCGAACGTTGGCTTTCCGAGAAGGATTTCACCTTCCCTGTTCTTCATAGGATCACTCTACAATTCCATCATCTCCTTTTCGCTTTCTCTTTCTTCTTCTTTGGCTTTATAGGGTTAGGGTTCTTCTCCATCGTCGGCATTCCCGCTCTCCGAGTCTCTCTCTCTCTCCCCCACCCCACGCCCCCCAAGCGGGTACCTGAGATTTATGCGATTGCAACGACGTCGTCTTATGGGGATGAAAATGCGCAACTGAATTGAAAGCATTCAAAACGCACCGTTTAAATGCGGGGCCGTTTACCATGCTTGGAGAAAACGACGTAGAATCTTGTGATGTCTTGCAAGTCAAACGGCGTCGTTAGGTTCAACGAGGTGTCTGCTAGGCTCATCTCGGGATATTTTTATTTGTATGATTTCTCCTCGTATTGTGTTTGGTTGGAGTATAAAATGAAAAAAAATAAAAAATAAACAGAGAAAGAAAAGTAAATGTAGAGTGAAATAAGATATTATCATAATTTAGTTTGGGAATAAAAAGTGGGATGAAAATAAAAGATGGGTAAACTTTTTTTTTTTTTCATTTGTAGATAGATTAGAACTGTAATGAATATTTATGAATAAAATTATTTTCTTTTTTTTTTTAATTTTACATGGTTTAAGGAGAATAATATTTATTTATTTTTTTCTTTTCATTTTTCACTCTTATCAAATAAGAGAAAATAATATATATTTCCTTTCATTTCACTCCTATCAAATAAAATAAAAAAAATATATACTTGTTTCCATCAAATAAATTAAATCTCCTCTTCTCTTTCCCCTCCTCCCCCTCCCCCATTTTATACATATATTTAAATTTAAAATTTTATTTAAAAATATTAATACTTGACCACCACACCATCTACTCATCAATCTTACGATCCCACGGTCCAAATTATCGTATGCTTGCAACTACAAAAGAAAGCATCATCATTGAGAAGCAATTATTATCCTACGGTCCTGATTTGATGCTCAATGCCCTCTATTTGAACAAATTTTAATCATGCAATTAAAAATATAAGTGATTTTCATTTTAGGCCACATTTAAATTTTAATCTTGCAATTAAAATTTTCATCATTTTCCTACTAAATAAATTATAAAATTTAAAAACAACCTCATTGGCCAAAAATCTACCAAAATTAATAAAAATATTTTATAAATTAATATTCCCAAATTAAGTTGGAAAAAAAAAGCCAAACAAGGAAAGAAAGCAAAAGGGCAAAATTAATCAAAATGTTTTCTAAAATAAAATTGTGTTATTATGTGGCACAATAACAATTAAAATTTAGAAAAAAAAAAACCAAAAAAAGAGGAAAGAAAACAAAATTATTTTTTTTTTAAAAAAAAGTAAGTTTGAAACTCAAATTATTAAAAGCAAGCAAAAATAAAAAGTATTACAATTTTGAAAGCAAAAAACCAAGAAAAGGAAAGAAAGCAAAAATTAAAAAAAAAATTGAAAAACTATTAAAAGAAAGTAAAAAATTATAGAACTTTAATTTAGATTCAAATTAAAGTATTACAATTTTAAAAATTATTAAAATAAAAAAGTAAGTTGATTTTTTGAATAATTTTATTCGGCATTCAAAATTTCAAATTTTGAAGTGATGCACTCACTTGCAGAAAGGGCTCTGATTGTTGATCAATTATGTGATCACTAAGGAACTATAATTTTTTTTTTTTGTGCATACAGTGAGATTCAAATTCGAATCTATTATAAATAGGAAGGGAAAAGTGTCACTTGAACTAAGGCTCATCGACACTAAGGAACTATAATTGTTGTTAGGCTGGTGGGCATGAGAGATCCTAACCTTGTTAAGCTATGTAACTTAATTTTCTTGGCCTTTAGCCATTGTATCATCTTTTACAAATATTTCTAAAGCTATAAGGTGATACTCACTTCCAGTTGTAACCTACATGACTCCAAACCTAACATTTGGCACCAATCATGGAATGAACCAATTACAAAGTAGACCTCAACATTATTCAAGTTTTGGGACTTCAGTCAGGGGAGTCCTCAATTCACCCAAATCACCAACTATACAAGTCTACACCCATACCCTTTAGAGACCCACAAATTGTTCTCAGTTGTTGTGTTCTGTTTACGTTCAGTGCGTTCACCTTGATCTGTCCTTTTGGGGGGGGGGGGGTGGGAAGGGGGCTGATAAAAAGAATGAAATGGGATTTAAGAGTCACTTTTTGTTGTACAAGTTTTGACCTAATCCAACTTGATCGATTCATTTGCGATTCATATCATTCTTTTCTAAGAAATTCGGATTACTATAGATATAATCAATTGGTATCTGAAATTATATTTCAATTAATCTGATTTGAACGTTGTTAACCCTTTAATCAAATCTCAGATTTGAAACTATACGCTCTATGTAGAATAAAACTCTTCTCCTCCTTTTCTTGTGGATGTTCTTGCTAATGATTTTATTAAATAACTTCTCTCTTTAATTAAAAAATTATCTATATTAATAAAAATTCCTTTACACAATATTAAAACACTTAATTTACTTAATTTGAGAGATTTTAAGAGCTAGAGAGAGCATTATTTGTTTTGTTTAGGTATCAAAGATTTACTCATCAATATATAACAATTACAATAATTATAAATAACTGTATGTCAATTTCAAAAATTCTACTAAATTCATATGTATCAAGAATGTAATGATACTAAATTAGATCAATTATATAATTTTTTTTTTGAGAATAATAATTTTAATATATTATGATTATGCGAGTATAATTTTCTCTCTCTTCAATGTATTTTCCTTTTCCATAAAATAAAAGTCATTTTATAATGTGGCTTGCTATCTTAAAAGGGCAATGCATGATACGAAAGCAAATGAGCGGGCGAAACCCGGTCGTCGACCCGCACGATCCGTTTTTTATAGAGAGAGAGAGAGATGGAGGAAGAGGAAGGGGGGAAGGAATGGAAGAAGAATCTGTGGGAGTTGACACCTTCAACGGTGTAGAACAATCGAAGAATGTCTCGACAGGATTCGACGAAGTCTCTGTAGTGTGTTATCATCTCTCTCTTTCTCTCTTCTTCATTTCATTTTTCCATGTTCGATACTTACTAGGGTTCAAGCATCTAAAAATTAGGGTTTTAGGTCATTTTAACATTTCCAGTAGCTTTAGTTGTTGCTCGATTAATTTTAGCTCACTTTTAATTGTTCAGCCCCAACGGTCAAATTTCTGATGGAGCATTTGGCTAAATCTGGCTGCGCTATTCGGGATAACTTCATCAAAGCCATTCACTGTGACCAGCGGCTATGTCCGCGGCGAAGGGGTAATCTCTTTCTCCCCCCCGCCATTCTCTGTCTCTCTGTAGCTTCGTACTGTACTTTGAATCAGTGAAGATATCATATCTTGTCAACCCCATTTCACTGTAAAATTTGATCTGCATTTTCATAACATTATATCAGCCAGTTTACATGGTTTATTTAGGGTAAGATGAAAATCTGTTTATCAATGTTGCTTTGAGGATGGTGGGATGATAAGGACTTGTACTCAATATCGTGCTGAAGCCAAATAATACTATACAGACCAAAAAAGTCAATTATTTGATTCCTGTATCTATTCTGGCATTGATTTCTTTGGTTGAAACATTTCATTATGTAAGATCACCCGTGACTCATTGGAGTTGGTAGTTAATTTTTTTGGCAGTTGGTTTCTCCATAAATCTAGTATTATTCGATGAAATTAAACTTTTCTTCGAGCCAAAACCACAAAATAGCCTCCTGAACATTCAACCTACTTTCGAAATGCTCCCTGCCCCCCAAAACTTTTGAAATATGTTTCAATGTGTCCCTAAATGGACAATGTTAAGATTCCTTATTCTGTTGACCCCCTGACCTTTTCATGAAGACTTTGAATCTAGCCTCCAGATTGTGCATGTGACTTGCTTTCTTCCTCTTCCCTCTCCAATAAAGTTCATGGAATTTTTGAGAATAAGTAACATGTTTCGGTGAACCCTTTTGGGTTTCGATTTCTTTATCTTCCAATAGCAATTTTTTAACCAATTTTTGGCTGTCCTAATTGAAAATTTTCCATAGTCTACAAATGATCTTTTTTTTTTTTATTTTATTTTATAATGTCTCTTGTTTTCCTCCTTTTAGTTAGACTGTGTTCTTTTTTCTGGAAAGAGGAAGAAAAGAAAGACACGAGGTTAGGTGCTTGTGCGGCGAACCCGTGTCCTAGAAGAGAATCACGGCCTGTTTTGGGTTGGAAGAAAAGGGGAGGCTTGTAAAAAGGGTGGGGTACACCTTGTTGCACGGCAATGAGGGTCTATGCACAAGGGTGGCTCAAGAAAGAGGAAGGGAAAAAGGAAGAGGAAAGGAAGAAGGAAGAAAGGCGGGAAAAAGAAAGAAGAAAGGAAGAAGGAAGAAAGACTAAGGAAAACTAAGTAAAATCGGTAAAGAAAAAGAAAGGGAAATGACTCACGGTTTTGGAGTTAAGCAAAGGCTTTGCACCGGAGGGATCTCTCAAGCAATTGCTCTCCTTCAAAAGACGTAGGCCTGGCCTTGTTGCACCGCAGGGATCTCTCACAAGACAAAGAACATTAGACAAAACAAGTGCTGTCCAAAGACTGCACTATGGAATGCCTAATATCCTACACTCAAGTCTCTCACTAATGAGAAATAGAAAGGGACGAAATTCTCAAGTCTTAACTGTATTTCTCATATAAAATTGAGAGGGAGTACATGGGTATTTATAGGCAAAGGAAGGGGGAAAAGAATGGGCAGCAATGGGAACATTTCGGCCAAATGCACACCCTTGGCTGAAACATGAGTTCCTTTGGTCTATAACTGCCTATAACTGCCTAAAAAGAGTCCATTCACCCTATATAATGATATCCCACTTATTACAACACTTCAAACATGAGTCTTGACACTTAAAATACTGAATAAAAGGGCATAACTATTGAAATACGAATAATATAAGTAATCTGTCCAGAATTGGGCAGAATGTGAGCAGTTGCTTGTATGATGCTCATGTCTCTTGGCTGTTTGCATGCATCTGCTCTTCTCCTTGCACCATTTCGTTGCCTACTGCCTTGGGAACACCTTTGGAGGTTATCTTGGCTTGGGCTCCTCGATTGCCTGCTGGTTGCTCGTGAATTGGTGCCTTAACACATGCTGGTGCTGGTGCCTTTCTGGGGCTGCATTGCTTGGTGCTGGCACTTGCGTTCCTTCGGGCATTGCTGCTTCTTTGTGCTTCTTCATGGCCTCTTCTGGTGTCTTCTGGTCCTTAGAACATAACCGTGGCTTGGTGGCAACCTTTGGTGGTGACTGCTCGATCGTGGCCTTTGGTGAGAAACTTGTGTCCATGCGAACCTCCATCGCATTTGTCCCAATGCCTTGCTTGCTGCCTGCTGCATGTTGCTCGTTGCTCATTGCCTTATGCTCATATCCTTTTGCTTGCTGCTCATTGCTCATGGCCTTTGGCTCATGGTCTTGTTGCTTATTGCTCGCGGCCCTTTGCTTGTAGCACGCTGCTTGTGGCTTGTTGCTTGAGACCTTTCACTTGCTCGTGTCCTTCGGCTCGTGCCTTTTGGTCGTGGCCTTTCATTTGCACCCTTTGGTCGGGACCTTTCGTACGAACCTCCATGCTATCTGCTCAGGCGTTACTCATGGCCTTTCAAGGGTTCGTTACAGCTTGCCCGTGATCTTTAAGAGGATGAAATCACCAATCCATTCAGTGGTTTTTTGACTTTTATTTTAAAAGTGTCAGAGGGCAACTGTCTGCAACAAAAGTTCAGGGGGCAATATGTCGTTTAGGCTTCTCTGCTGCACATTTTTTTTTAACTGACCAAAGTGTCCCATATTGTTCCCTTAACTATTTTTTATTTGTTATGTTTTTTTGGATCGGATTATGGTTTGCGGCAACCACATGAACCTGCAAGATGATGTCAACCAAGTAATAATCCATGAACTAATTCACGCATATGATGAATGTCGAGCTGCAAACTTGAACTGGTCTAATCGTTCACATCATGCTTGCTGTGAGGTGCGCATTCCTTGTGATAAACCCTTTTTGGTTTTGAACGTGTTATGTTGGTTGAACTTTTCCAACTATTCCTTTAATTTTTATTTTCTTTATTTCTTTTTGCGAAACAGATCCATGCTGGACATTTAAGTGGTGATTGCCACTATAAAAGATAATTGCTGCATGGTTATATCAAGATGCGCGGGCATGATCAAGTTAGTTCTTACTTTGATGTTTTCCTCTTCGTTTAACATGCAAAATATGTTAGAAGTGCACTTTTGTCCAAATTCTAGATGTAGGTGTATAGATGTGGCTACTCTTAATTCATTTAGCATTGGAACCCTAGTAGTGATTATAATATGATATTTGAAGAAATGTCTCGTAGAAGATGGTAGAATGTGAGAATCATAAATTGGCGCCTCTTGCTGTCTTGGAGAGTGTGATCTTGTTTGGTACCTAATCTTTTCTTGTGCCTGTGCTGATGTTTGTCCTTTTGTGTGTGTTTGTGCGCGTGTGTGTGTGTGTTCGTGTTCTCTCTCTCTAGTTCAAATTTGTAAAACATGGATGCTAAGCCCTGTTTATGATTTGGTGTCTAGGGTTCATTTTAGAATAATGATGTTGTCACGGCTAGATAACCACTTTGTCACTTTATTGGAAAAATAATGGTTTAGAACCTTCAATGCAGATGACCCTATAAGATCCTTTGTTTGGAATAGACTCTGGAAGTAGTATATAGCATTCATATTTAAATGTCCACCGATAGACTCTGGAAATGAATTATAGATTATACCCTAAACACCATGGAACCGCTTGGTAGTTTGACCCTAGCAGGAATGCCACGTGTTAAAATAGTGCACTTTGTGTATTATATAGTTGTTGAAGGATAGCAAGCATCTATGTAGGGAGGAGATACTATGCTGGTGGTGGTGGTGGTCTTTATCATTTTTATCTGCTTGCTCACTCAACAGATTGCACTGGCTAGACCTCAGTTCTCAGGCATGACTAATTTCTATAGGCATCATTTTGGTTACTTCAAAAGATATGATTGGCTTTCTGATCAGCCATGACTTTTGCAGGGTTACACGTGCAGCATCATAAAGCTGGTGGAAGATCTGTGCATGGGCAAGCCACGGATCCTGGGTGGTTATCCAAGATTATTCTCCCGTTCGTAGAAGACAGTCAGTGCACAATTAACTTAGTTCCTTGATAGAAATTCCGGGTACATGTTCTTTATTATTGGCTGCTTGAATACATGTTTATGGTTTTATTTATATATCTAAAATTAATAAAGGTAGTTTAAAAGGTGTCATTTTTGTATTTATAAATACCTCCTTGTATCAACATTTATAAGCAATAAGAAGTGAGTGTTCTCTTCTTCTGAACAACAGAAAATTCTGTCCTCTTCTTTCAACCATGCCCAAACACAAATACCTCCCATCTTGTATGTTTGGGTGCAAATAATTAATACACAAATTTGAAGCATAAAAGTTGAAATTATTCGCTCCGGATAAAATATAAATGAACAACTTCTTTTGTAAAATGTTGATCACACCACAACCACAAAATCAAACCATAGGTCTGAAGATGAATAATTATAGGTATTGCTTTATCGGATCTCAGCTTTGTGAAAGATGCAACTCTAAACATAAACCAATTTCGTGATCTCAAGTAATACAATCCTCATAGACAATACAATGGCGGCTCTAGCTCTTCTCTTTATATAAACTATTTAATCAAATTATAAGAACTATTGGTTCCTCATACATTTTATACTCGCATCATCCTCTAATGGGCTACTCACAACCAATGAAAAAGTATAAAATCAATCATGGCTCTTTCATCATTGTAACTAAGCAAACAAATAGGGATAGGAACAAATAAAATAAAACATAACAAATGTATAGGAAGTTGTGAAAACATTAATCGATGGTCTCAATTATCGCGGATGAATATATTATGACAATCACAATAGGATGGTCAACCCCGACGAGAGATAAATTGTGGGAATCTGAAAACCTGCAGAAAGTATGGATCCAAAATCATATTGCAAAATCCATGCTCCTCAAGCTCTACAGCTCCTTTTAATGTTACAAGGCTGGCCTTGTAGGTATAAGGAACACTCATAAGATTCCCAAGACTTCTGGTTTCTTGTGTTTGGGGATCAAACAAGATGACAGCATTAGGGTAGTCTATGAAAATGAGCTCGCCATGCTTCCGCTGTAAGATGGGGTGACCAAGTTGAATACTTGATGTAATTTTGGGGAGTCCGGTCCAAGATTCGCCATCAGTGTTCAATACCCAAATATGAAGGTCATTCTTATTCCCGTCTCGATGATCACAAGCACGGAAGGCAAAGGAACCCTTCAAGTTAGCTAAACTCCATCTCCCCTGGAAATCAAGTGTCGGCAAGGCTAATTCATGGAATTTCTCATCCACCATGTCAAATGAAATGATGGCTTGGGTTACGAGGCCTGGCCAGTAAAAAACCCCATTGATGCATTCACTCTGGTAAGACCCAATCAATGGAAATGGATCGAGCCAGTGAGTAGAGATGCGTATGACGAACGTGAATGCCACTTTCATCGTCGTCAATTTCGATAAGTGTTAATATCTTATAATCATTGGTTTTGGGATCGTAACCAAACCCAGTGCAGTGGAAAGAAACCCCATCGCCACCATCACACTCAAGTGGCCAGCTACGACCAATAAGAGGAACAAGCTTGACTTGTCCAATAGCAGGATTCCAAAGAGCAATCCCAGCGCCATTGCCATTACTGTCATTTGCAACACAGACCATGCCATTGCAAGAACCATACAACTCATGCCAATATTTATCTTGCTGATTATCTCATCTCTCACTCTCAACGGGATTTCCGCCTCCATGAGCACCCTGAAATCCGCTCCCGAGATGCAAACTAATTTTCCTGTGAATTCGTCTCCCCGAGAACAGACGAGACTGATATATGAGCAGCTATGAAATCAGGGTTTTGAGTGAGAGAAGACCAATACTTGGATGTGCACCTGAAGCGAATAACAGATACCGCCGCAAGACTCAAGAGAATATCGATCAATACATCCTCAGGCACTGACAGGCCTCGCTCGGCTGCTAAGGTTAGGGTTCACAATTGAGAACTTTCGTGATATATATAAATTATATATATATATATATATAGATAATTTCTTTTATAATAAGAAAATAAATAATATTATGTATGTAATCACATCAAATCTTGATTTGATTCTCACAAATGCAATGAACAAAGTTGAACACGTGCTAAGATATCAATAAATTATACTTAACGTTTGATCGGACCAGTTCTAACCAAATTTAACATCATTATTAAATATTAATTAAAAATATCTTAACATCAAATATTTAGAAAAAACATATCCTTTCTTTGAAGTGCGGCCACATGTATGGTCCATTTTATCTCGTATGCATTTATAATTTGTGGGTATTTTAGGGGTTATTTCCAAAAAAAAAAAAATGTCTCCAAATAATAATGGGCCAAGGTCGAACAAAATTTCACTTCTTTTTTTTTATTATTTTTAAGGGAGAGAAGATCTCACAAGATTATCCAAGATATTATCCGGCAGTCTCAATGGTTGCTAAATCTCAATCTCATTCTTCAAAACCATTATAAATTGCACTTTGCAGATGATCACCCCTCAGGCTCAAGGGTGTATAGCAATGGGTAAGTTTGAATTCCTTGTGTTTGCTATCATTACCGGCTTCTTTTTATGCTGCTGCAGAGTGACTGCCATTGATGAAGATTGAAAAGGCAAGATCAATAAGCATATTCTGCCATACTTTATTTGGGTTACTATATATTTGAATGTTGCAAATTTTATAGGTTTATACTATCTACATGGGATCACTTCCAGAAGGGCAATATTCACCTACAAGTCACCACCTTAGCATTCTAGAAAATGTTGTTGATGAAAGGTAATCTAATTCCAGACCATTGTATGTCACCTGATTTCACTTTTCAGTCAGGAGTTTTAATGGATCTGCAGACTAAAACTAGTGAGTAAGAACTTGTTCCTTAGAGGAATTTTCAATTGGAATAGAACAAAATTTCATGCAGACGTGAGGGGAGTGGTATCTATATTTCCAAATACGATTCTTCAACTCCATGCGATAAGATCTTGGGATTTCATGGGTGTCAGTAATAAAATTCGTCGTCAGTCGACCATTGACAGTGATATCATTATTGAAGTTTATTATGGTGGCATGAATCATAGAGTTTTAATGAAAAATATTTTGGTCCCATCACTAAGAAATGGAAATGTGCTTGTGCGGGCGGTTTCAATTTCACTTGCAATGGAGTAATTCCTTTAACCTTAAGAGTCTATAACTTTTATGCAATTTACAAAAGCGATTTTCATTTTGAAGTATCATCATCTCTAAGATAGTACTAGGGCTAGCCAAACTAGTTTAGTTTTTGCTTTTAATTTACATACCTGAGTTAGCATATAATTAGTGAAAAATTTTATGTTACAGCAAGCTCATTGGTGCTCGCCACTATAGGCCATCTTCAGCTTCTGACTCTGCGCGGGATGATGAAGGCCATTGTTCCCACACTGCTTCCACGGCAGCAGGAAATGAGGCCCCAGGCTTCAGTTTTTATGGGTTGGCAGAAGGTACTGCAAGAGGAGGAGTTACGCTGGCGTTGCAGCATATAAAGTCTGCAGCCGTATTAACGGTATGTTTAGGAGTTTTGGAGAGAAAAGAAAAGATTAATTACGAGAAAAAAAAATATTGTTTGGGAGTTTTATGAAAGACATTGAAAGAAATATGATTCATTGAGAATAACAAATTTTACTTTCAATTTTAAAAAGATAAATTTTAAAAATCACTTCATTTCTTTTCTTTTCTTTCAACATAAAACTCCAAAAAAATTTCTCTCCTGATATTTTCTTTTCTCTTTAAATCTTTTCATTTAAATATACTGTTGTTCAAGTGCCGACATCTTGTCTGGCTCTGATGATGCCATTGCTGATGGGGTCGACATCATCGCAATTTCCATCAATTCAGATAAGCCCGAAGATTTTGAATCAGACACCACCGCACTTGGTACTTGTCACGCTATGGAAAAAGGGATATCTGTTGTAAATTCTGGAGGTAACTATGGTCCTATTGCGGGAAGCATTGCCAGTGTAGCACCATGGATGCTTTCTCTGGCAGCAAGCAGCATAGATTGGTGTATTATTGACAGACTGATTTTGGGAAGTGGAAAAGAAGTATTATTCAGCACTGTGACATCTTACAACACACTTAAAACTGCCCCATGTGCTTGACCTTTGCTTCATATAAACACAAGAATTCAAGTAATATATTTGCATTACCAGAAAAGTTGATTCCTTTGGTATATGCAAAGAAGGCTTCGAGTTCAAGCGATGAATATAATGCTACTCGTTTGTGGGGCTTCTGCCATGACAAGTGGTCAGTTAAGTGTAGTATACTATCAGGAACATCTTTTGTCTCGCCCTCATGTTACTGATATAGCTGCTTATATCAAAAGCATTCATCTTAATTGCTCTCCGTCAATAGTCAAATCTGCTACTATGACTATATCTATCATATGTTTATTTGTTTCAAGCTCAGATCGATTTCTATGGATCTGATTAACTGTCTTCTCCTTCTTCTGGCCTATAGCATGGTGGTCAATGAGTCCCCATGGGCATGTTAATCCTGTGAAAGCAACAGATCAGGTTTTTCAGAATTGCAGTCATTTTCATCAGAATTCCTCACTTCAGAAATGTGCTTCCCAATTTCCTCCTCTATTTCCTTCTTATTCCTTTTCATGTTCATCTTCTTCTCATCCTTCTTACCATCCTTTTTGGGATCGGTTACTTCTTCATGTTCATCAATCTCATCATTTTCCTCCATTTCAACCATTCCGTTTGACATCAACTTCTCCTCTTCCTTCTCCTCTTTTTTCACAAAAATCAAGAAATTTCAAATGTCAACACCAATAATAGAAACTGATTATGCATATTCATTCATGTTTTCTTCATTTTTTCTATCAAGACAAGTGATCAAACAGTCATTCATTTGAGACAATGCCACATTTCTTCTGAATTCGTATATTTTTAGCATAATAAACTAACCTACTGCAGATGGATTCGAAGAGAAGACAAACCAACTGCGGACAACTCGAACTTCGGCCAGCAAGAAAAATCGAACAGCAAATGAGAAATGAAAAGGAAAAACTAAACCTAGAATTAACAGAAAATTAAAGCAACAAAGAGAAAACTCAGCTTGCTTCTTCCCTTATGCGTATGCTTCATATATAGAGTTCTTCAAACCCTAATCTTGTTCTCTCTCTCAATTCATGATCATCTACATCAACAAGACCCTTTTGGATTGGGAAGCTAGATGCACTTTTGGATCGGGAAGATTGTATGTGAAGGAGCTACTGGATCCAAATGGAGGTTTCAAGAGAAAGGAAGAGAGAGAGAGAACTGAGAAGTCATGCTTTTTAATCAAAGACAAAGAAGCACAAAGTTATGCCACCAGGTAGTGAAAATGAATCTTCAATAAAAGTGAACTACCAAAATTGAGATTCATAAAGCTTGTCAAAATATAAAACACATTGAATCTTTTCAAAATGAAGGAATTCCAAAATGCATACATTTAAAAGTAAGTTGATCGGCATAATTGTTTATAAGGATATTTTCGATAATCCTATGGACCAAATTGGGGAACTTGGAGACAACATACTGACTACGATGCCTTGGTGGTGATTGATGGGGTCAAACC
Organism: Dillenia turbinata; assembly: GCA_037126225.1. Taxonomy (NCBI): domain Eukaryota; kingdom Viridiplantae; phylum Streptophyta; class Magnoliopsida; order Dilleniales; family Dilleniaceae; genus Dillenia; species Dillenia turbinata. The sequence continues at coordinate 25,786,325 of JBAMMX010000014.1, forward strand.
CCAACGGAGGCACCTAGTGAGTGGCGATAAGGGTGCCACCGGGTAGTAGCAACGGCAATTGGTGGGCAATGGGTTATAACAGCAACAAGGAAAGAATGTAGAGGTGGCAGTAGTAGCGACTTTGAAGATAGCCCATGGTGGTAATGCAGGATGGTGCTGTAAAGAACAGTAGCAATGGATGGATGCGGACAAGGCCCTTCTGACACAAAAGAATGTGGATCTCCATATTGTCTGACTATTAACCATTTTTTCACATGCATTGAAAATTAGTACATATTATGATCAAGCAAAATACACGATGATATAGCAGAAATCCCATAAAAATGGAATTCAGCAGGTTGAGGAAATTATTTGTTAAATTTATTGGGGTATAAACCAAACACAATCAGTAGGGTTTTCAACATGTTATGAATACCAGAACTTTAGAATCTTACAAGGGGCTTTGACTCCCTAATGATCCCTCAAGCCTCCTCTATAAATGGACGTAACTTGTAAAGGGTTTGCAGAGACTTTAGGGAGAGGACCACTGACAGGGACCAAACCTACAGTTGACCATCCTTTTTTCTTGGAGCTTGATTACCACTCTAAGAGTTATTAATGGAGGAGTGCCGAGCACTTTTTTGCAGCAGCAGAATATTTTTTTGAAGTTTATTACTTAAGTTAGCTTCTAATCTTTTGTGTCTAGTTATTTAGAAAGTTATTTTTATTTCGCTTATTGATATAGCGGGTTAAGACTATCAAACAAATCCCTGATCTCCTTGCCCCAAATCCACCAAAGTTGTCCTACATCAACTACATTCTAAAAATCCAATAAAGCAGGGATTCGGTTGTCCACACATCATTTACACATGAATTGAAGATAAGATCATCAAGGTTAGCAAGGTTTTTTTTTTATTATTATTATTACTTTCTATTGATTTATATGATAATCAAGAGGAGATTCAAAATATTAACATGAAATCCGAATGACTGATTATAGATAGTACCAACAGAAATTAACATGAACTTTTACCACATTTAATGATGATTTCACTGAGATTCATTATATCCCTGTCCCAACATTTTTTTTCAAACTTTTCAGGTCATACTGCTGATAAACCACATAATCTTACCAACAATATTAGTTGGTAACTGCTTGGTAGCAACATTAATTACCGGTCTCAATAATCACCAATCAATATATTAGCACAACTATGATGGATAAATATAACTAGAGATGCACATACCAACACCAACACAATGAAGTTCTGGCAGGATCTTTGACATCAATTGTGGCGAGCGGCAAAATCAGTGAAATCGCAACAAAAGTCCGCAAAGTATGGATCCAAAATCATATTGCAAAAACGATGCTCCTCAAGCTCTACAGCTCCTTTTAAAGTTACAAGACTCGCCTTGTAGGTATAAGTCGAAACATAACGAAACTCCTGAACATTCATAAGATTCCCACGATATCTGGTTTCTTGTGTTTGGAGATCAAACAAGATCATATTATTAGACTCTTCCATGAAAATGAGCTCCCCATACTTCCGCTGTCCAAGGCAAATGGGACGACTAAGTTGAAAACTTGATGTAATTTTGGGAAGTCTGGTCCAACATTCGCCATCCGTGTTCAATACCCAAATATGAAGAACAAGTTCTCTCTCTCACACCCAGTTCGAACCTGGGTGGGAGCATATTTTCAGAATATTTTTAGCACATTTACGCGCGGACGGGCAGACGGACGGGTCGGGTTCCGGACGTTGGTGGAAGCGGGTCGGGCGGGTCAGGCGTCCAGCTTCCGGCATTTGGGTTTGGTCTTACTAACTTCACCGACGGATTAGCGACGGAAAATTTCCATCGCTAAAAATCCATCGCTAATCCGTCGGTAATTTGAAAATTCTAAAATAAAATTAGCGATGGAATTTTCCGTCGCTGATCCTTCGCTAAAATTAGTGAGGTGACTTTCAGCAACGGAAAAATCCATCACAATTTTTCATCGCTGATATTTTCAACGACGGAAATTTAGATATCAGCGACGAAAAAATTCGTCGTTAATATCCGTTTTTCTAGTAGTGTCATTCTCATTCCCGTCTCGTTGATCACAAGCACAGAAGTCAAGGGATCCCCTTCAAGTTAGCCAAACTCCACCTAAGGAAATGAAGTGTAGGGAAGGCTAATTCATGGAATTTCTCCTCCACCGTGTCAAATGAAATGATGGCTTGGGTTTCAAGGCCTGGCCAGTAAAAAACACCACTTACGTATTCATTCTGGTTATACTCAATCAATGGAAACGGATGGAGCTCTTTCCAACCATCAGTGGCCAGTGAGTAGAGATACGTATAACGAATGTGAACGCCTCTTTCATCGTCCTCAAATTCTATAAGCCTTAATATCTTATAATCATTGGTTTTGGAATCGTAACCAAACCCAGTGGAGAAAAAAACCCCCCATCACACTCCAGTGGCCAACTACGACCGATAAGAGGAACAAGCTTGACTTGTCCAATAGCAGGATTCCAAAGAGCAATCCCAGCGCCATGTCTGTCACATGCAACACAGAGTATGCCATTGCAAGAACCATACAACGGCCAATATTCATCTGGCTGATTATCTATATCTCTCACTTTCAATGGGATTTCCGCCTCCTTAAGCACCCTTAAATCCGCCCCCGAGATGCCAACCAATTTTCCTGTGAATTCGTCTACCCTAGTACAGACGATACTGATATCTATAAATTATATAAATATAATTTCTTTTATAATAAGAAAATAAATAATATTATGTATGTAATCACATTAAATCTTGATTTGATTCTCACAAATGCAATGAACAAAGTTGAACACTTGCTAAGGTATACAATTAGTAGTATTATGAGATCAATAAATTATATCACATTTGATTAGTACTGATATCTATTTTATTTAGATTTAATCAGATTCAACGTAATTATTAAATATTTATTGAATTAAGAGCATCTTAAGTTCTTAACATCAAACATTTACATTACATGTAAGAAAATATCCTTTCTTTTATGTGCGACATGTACAGTCCATTTCATCTAATTTCCAATTGAGATTATGCATTTATAGTTTGTGGGTGTCTGCAAATAATAACGGGCCAAGGTCAAACAAAATTTCTCTTTATTATTATTATTTTTTTTTTCTTTAAGGGAGAGAACACATTATCTAACAATCTCAATGGTTGCTAAATTTTGATCTCATTCTTCAAAACCACCATAAATTGCACTTTGCATATGATCGCTCCTCTGGCTCATGGGTGTTATAACAAAGGGTAAGTTTGAATTTCTTGTGTTTGCTATCATTATCGGCTGTTGTGCTGCTGCAGAGTGACTGCCACTGATGAAGATAGAAAAGCAAGATCAATGAACATATATTCTGCCATACTTTATTTGGGTTACTTTATATTTGAATGTTGCAAAGTTTGTAGGTTTATATTTCAATAAAAATGCATTACAGCCAGAGATATAACTGCGCCGGGAGAATATTTTGGCAGCATATTCTCCAGCTGCTCATCTTTGGGACTTCTGCCATGACAAGTGATCAGTCTAAAATAGTATATTATCAGGAACATCTTTTTTCTAGCCCTCATCTTACTGGTATAGCTGCTTATATCAAGAGCATTCACCTTAATTCCTCTCCTTCAATTATCAAATCTGCTATTATGACCATATCTATATATGTTTTACTTGTTACAAGTTCAGATCGATTTCCATGGATCTGATTGGATATCTTCTCCTTCTTCTGGCCTATGGCATGCTCAATGAGTCCCGATGGGCATGTTAATCCTGTGAAAGCGACAAATCCAGGACTTTTGCTCGAAGCATGGGGAGCTGATTATATTGAAAATGCTATGCCCCTTGGGCTACAATGAGTCATAATTAAGGCTCAAGCGGGCCTGGCCAGATAAGGTGGGCTGGTGTTTGGCCCAGGGTCCAAGATCCGATCAAACCATGCCCCATCCTCATCTTGCAAAGCTAAAAGCATGTACCAACGGACAGTCCATCTTGTACGATGAGATGTCAGATTCTTTAATTAAGTTTCAAATTTAAAATTTAAGAATGAAAAAAATTACGTTAAAAGAATCATCCCCTAAATAGGACCATACAAACACTCAAACAGGATTAATTGGAACATAATTCTGAATACCGATAGTGAGGGGGAAAAAAAAAAGCATCAACTTGTGGAACATTTTTGTCAAAAATTTGTCGGATAGAAATCTTAAATTTTGATGCATGGATTCTTGTTTCCTTAAAAGAATGTTCACCGTTATGTGTAATTTGGATGAATCTCTTCAAGGAGAAGAAAGTCTTGTTTGCCATGGTGGGAACTTGACTACATGAGTTACATTTCCGGAGGAAGATTGAGAACACACAAGTATTGATTTGAACATCATTCTAGGCTTTTTGACTACATGAGTTACATATCCTGAGAAATTTGAGGACATTGGGTATTGCAAATTGCAAATGTGGGATTTTCTCTAGTAATGGTGGGATTGATTTATGCAGAATTGGTTATGTTGGTTTTAATCCAATTATTGCAAATTGGATTTGGAAAAAAGTCCATGGAAGTTTGCTTAATTTCAAATATAAGATATTTCAAATATTGATATTTAAATATATAATTTATATTTTTCAAGACTAATACTAGTTTAAGTTGTGATAAATAATAATAGTACTATTCATTTTCCATATATTGTTTATGCAGGTCCTAAACTATGAAAATGAATCACAAAAACCCAAATCTGTGATTCCAAATACACCTTTTCCTAAGAACCAATACTCTTAATCACAGGGTAAAGGCAAAGTAACATAACAGATTAAAACAAAACAACTCTAGAGATCAAATACAGAATTTCTCACCTTATGTTCCCAAATTAGGAGACTATAGTTCTGATAACAAGCTGAACTGTACAATTCAATGTACAAAGAGTTGGAGACGAATAAGCAGTCCCTTCAACCGGCATTACTCTTCTTCATCATCCTCATCTTCAGGTACTCCCATGTCATCTCCAATACCTTCAAGAAGCTTATCTATATCTTCTCCCAACTCCATTAACCTCGCGCTCAGCTTTTCTACTTTGCTCTGCTCCTGCCCAAGACAGACAAGTAAATCATTCAATTCAGCTTCACTCTCCTTCTGGGCTTCTTCCCTCGCTTCAGCTTTTATTGCCTCAATACCCGGCGATGCAGTTGCCCCTCCAGCCTTTAAAGCAGTAACCTCCTTTTCCAACCGGTAATTGGCCTGTTCAAGACTGTTGTAGGCATCAGAAAGGCTCTTCAAGTCAGATTCTACTTTCTCAGCTAAATTTTTGTATGACAGCGCCTCAGACTCGATTTTGGCTTTCTCAGTCTTCAGCATCTGCAACCGCTGCTTTGCATCCTGAAGTTCCCTCCTAAGTGCTTCAGTCTGAACCCTATCTGAGCCCCCACCGGCTCTTTGATCTGACGCCAGGTTACCAACTCCTGCCTTGGCTACATCCTCGGCCAGATTTGCATTCCGAACAAGAAGATCCTAGGAAAGAGACAAGAGGAACCGAGTCAATACTTCTAAATACAAGTTAAAATGCTTTCCTTTGTCAAGCAGACTATATATATATGTATATATATGTATATATATATATGTACATACACATATTTATAACAAATGTTAAAAATGCATGAATGTTCCAGCCTTGCTTCCTTGCATTCAAGCACTAAAATCTTTTCAATAAAGGAAAGTATCTAAGAGCTGCAAAACGTAATGACACCTGTATCTCAGAGGTTTGTTTCTCCACAATTAACTTAAGACGCTTGATATAGTCCTCATTGTTTTCATCAGTCTTCTGCTCCATTTCTGATGGCAGCACTGCAACCTTGCTCTTTGAATGACTGTAAACATGTACAATGCTCTCTCTGATTTCTGCTTCTAACTTCTCGACTAAATCAACAAACTGAGCATCAAAAATAGATGTAAGAACTGGATGATCTTCATTTTTCTTATCTTTCATATCGTTTTCATCACCATCTTCAACCTCTGCTGTGCTAGCAGCATTCGATCTTGTCAACGGTTTGCGAGACTGGGTTGGCTTTGCAGTAGAAAAAGGAAAGCTCTTCTGCATCTCATCAAACTTCTGAAAATATGCTGTAAGACCAACTTTCTGGCTTATAGCATCGACCACTGAGAAGGCATCCTTTCCATTGTCACTGGATTTATTGTAAAAAACACATTCCCCCAAGAGAACTGCAGCCAGCCCCCTTGTGTACACTGTCAAAGATTCATTTGTAACTAACTCGAGCAAATGTGTGAGGTTACGTCGTGCATCTAGAAAGCAGTGCACAGCCCCAGGGAAACCAGCCAGCCAGATGACCAGCAGTTTCAGAAAAAGTGGCTGAACATGCAGATTATCAATGCCACTTGACTTTCCAATTTTATTATTTCGAGAAGAAGCCAGAAATGAGTATCTGACAATACGATGCATCAACAGCTCTGGGGCTTCCAAGGATGGCATGGGCACCTCAAGTTCAATCCGTAAAACCTGTGATTCACATTGATGAATATGATTTTCTTCCCAATTTAAATTTTAGGCATACACAGTTCATCTCAGTAAGCAAATAAACAAAAATTAGAAAAATGCAACAGATTACTGTAACATGGGTTGTCCAATTACATTCAGCCAATGAAAAATGATCTCGAGTTTAAAAACTTGTAAGTAGGACGCACATGCACACAAAATAACGACAATGGGTGAAGCACACCCAAGTGTATTATAAACGCATCTAACCTGATGTTCACATCAGCTAAATCATGTTCATTGGAACTATAAGCAAGAAGCAAAAGAGAGAATTTTAGCTGCATACCCTTTCCTTGCAGTGGCTATTGTCCTTCAGTACATAAGAAAGAACACTCGCAGCTCTGCAACACGTCTGCACATGAAGGTGTCAGCCAGATGTGTTTTTGGAGCATCGACACAAAGACAAATGTTTGACATGAAGCAGAGAAATCAATTGTCTGTGCACAGAAATGCATGATCCTAGCTATGCATAAAATATTACAGAGTAACAGTACCTCGAGGTCATCAACATTCTCACTCATATTAAGACCGTGCAAAAGCATGCTGCCAAAAAAAAACAAATACTTGTAATTCACAAGCTCAAGAATACAATTTATATATTATTTTAAAAAAAAAAATGAATAGATTAGTTTCACTAAAAGTGAGTTGCAGATTGAACAAACCTTCCAAATGACATTTTCACATCCTTCTCAAGAGGAGCATTATCTATTGGGTGTGGTTGAGGAATTAATGTAGATGCTAACATTGTCTGTCCTTCAGCATTTTTCTGGTTAAAGGAAGCAAATCAGATTTTAAAAAATTAAAAACTACTAATAATAGTTAATTCAGGAGACAGTCGGCGAGTGATCAGCAACAAGAGGGGTTTTAGCAAATATAGATGCATATGAGATGGTCACAATCAGAAAGAACAAATATACAAAAATAAAGAGATGAGATAACACATCGAATGTACCTCACAAAAGCACTTAAAAATATAGTCAGCAGCTACGAATTCTTGTAAGTTTGGGGTTCTCAAATTGATACGGAGGATGGAGTTCAGAGCAGGTTCAATATGTGGCTCCTCTCCAAGCATTTTACTTGCAAGAACATCACGATTCTTAGAATGCCCAGCAATCAAATCACCAATGCATCGTAGTGCCTAAACAATTATTACAGAAAAAATTAGAAACAAAAATTTCTTATCACTACCATCAACAAAGAGAACAACAAAAGAATGTGACGATAAGTACTAATGGAGTGACCAAATCAAGGTGCTGGAATATTATAACCATTTTATCCAAACCTTTGAACAAGAAAAGCATTACAGAAAGGAGCGAGTCAGAATAATAAAATAAGGCACCCTTAAACCCCCCCCCCCCCCAAAAAAGAAAGAAATCAACACATGACAACAAGGGAGAGAGAGTTTCATTCTTACTGCACAACGAACAGCAACAGGAGCCCACTGACTTTCAACCCCTAACATTAGAAGATAATCAAAAACTCTTTTCTGCAAGCAATCCATAAAAGAGAAGATGAGATGATAAAAAAGTAAAATGTCTCACACAACTAGTCTCAACATGAACAAGCATTGAAGAAACTGATAAGATGATATAAACAGTATCTTGCAAACCTGAACGAGCACCATTTTGTTTGTCTGCCTGTCAGCATCTTTCGCAGGCTCAACCTCAGAAACCCCCGTCAGCAAGTTAATGGTTTCCAACACACCGAGTAAATTAATCGTCTACTGGCATGGTGTTTGTTTTATAGATAACAAAATCGATGAGCCAAGTATGCACACGAATATTCAGAAAATTACAAAAACTAATTCTGAAGTCAGGTGTTAAAATTTTAAATGTGAGAGTATCTAACCTTTTGTTGGGTAAAACTGTAGGTACTTCCTCGGAGCTTTAAGATTGATACTACAGAATCGAAGCCTATTGTCTCCCTTAATAGTATCTAAATCAAGCAAAATTATTGATTAAGTAGAGTATGAAAAACATGTGATATAGATGTCAAACAAGTAGTAGCAAAAGATATTTCAACAAACCACAAACCTGATTAGATGCATTACCACAGATAAGATTGTTCAACAATTGAAGGCAATCCTGCGCAGAAACAAATATTAGCCATGGTAGAAGTATAACAAGTTCCACTAAATGCTCCTTTCTTTGTGAAGTAAATAAATGATAGATCAACAGATAAGAGTAGTGATTCATCGAACACATCCAATGAAGAAGTGACATGAAGTAAGTATTAAGACTGGATGCTAATCCACACTGGTATATGGTCCTAAAACCAACGAAAATATGTGAAGGTAATTTGGACTTATGAGCTTCTCTGCTTGATCTTAGTAACTTTGAAGTCATCTCAATAAGTTTTCGTGAAGGTTTCCTCTCTTTTAAATTCCATTTCAAGTAGAGTCATATTAAATGTTTAGTAAGTTTCAGGAGTTATGCAGTCAAGAGTCTACTCCATTACTCTTGAACCTATTAATTGCTGTTTCTTGAAGAGTCATTTTATAATCCCTATATAAACCCTTCAAGAAACCAAGGAAAATTTTGGTCTAAATGAGCATTTCAGTGCACTCAACCTTGAGGGACATGAGCTAAAACATTTATACCACATGAAAGCTCTTCTACTGACCAAATTAGTGATAATATGTAGGGCAAACTTTGTTAAAAGAGGGTAATCTAAGTCACCTGTACAACTACACCACCTTCTGAACCTCCTTCCTCTTTAATGATGCTAAAGATTTTTTCAAATGCACCTTCAAAAACCACAATTTTTTGAATTTCCTGTAAAAATGAAAAAGCATCAATTAGTATGAAAAATCAAGTATAACTTCCCTCTTTCTTCTTTTATTTTTTTCTTTTTTTTTTTCACGAGCGCCCAAAGCGGTGGTGAAGGGAAGTTGGAGGAATATAGCTCACCTCTGCACCACGGGTCAAATATGTAAGGAGTAACAAGGCCTCATTCCTGATAACCTGGAAGGTAAATCGCAGAATAATGTCAAGAGAATCCAGAAAGAGCAATAAATCTTCCAAACAAGAACCAAAGTGGAAAGAACTTGGGATCCCAAACGATAAATAGGATGGCTGATGGGTTAGAGAAGTGGCTGACTACAACGTAGAAGGAAAAAGGGTGAGGGAAGATCAAAAGGTAAATTTCACATTCAGAACCAGCTCCGTACCTCACGATCCATGAGCATATCCATAAGCTGGGTTATACCACGAGGAATCGTCAAAATTGCTTCTTGTAACCTGATTAGGGACAACAAAATCTGTGGTCATCAATACAAGGGAAGTAAAAATCCCAAAACACATGAATGAATAGCTACAGAAAAGTACCTATTACGGGAATTTGTAAGAAGTGCTGTCAAAAGCTGAAGTGTGTAATATCTTACGTAAAAATCCTCTTCTGACTGCAGAAGCACCAATGGATTAACTAGATGGCCAACAGAATCTGAAACATAGTATAAAGGACATAGCGGGGAGCTCTCACCAACAAACTTAAAAGAAGAGCAATGCTATCTGCTTCTCTGGAAAGCAAGTCAGTGTTCATTAAAGCTGGTTGAACCTCATTCTTCAGTGCTTTTCCATGCTCAATAGGAGTCAAGGCACTCACAAGAGTTTCAAGAGCACCTCGAACCTGAAAGACATCCAACACATGGAAAACTCTCACTTCCTTATATGATACAAAATTTTTGGCTATACTGTTGATTTAACAGTAAGTAAGACAGAATGGAAATAAGTAATTGCTTATTTATACCACATCTGGTAGAAGTAAAAAATAAGAACATATGTTTCCTCGAAGCATAGCCCGGAAAAATTTGTTCAAAAGGGCATTTTAATAGTTTTCCCAACAATAGCAGAAGAATAGAATCCATAGCTTCTCACAGAAAATAACATATAACAATAGAATTTACCAGAAAAACCTAAGTGAGGCCTCGCAACTGAGTAGCTTATGTTTATACATGCCATTAGTTCTACTCAATCCATAGCATTCTGTGGCAAATATAATAAAGATGATACCATGAAAGCACCAAGGTCTAGGCTTATACAATATTAATCATCCTTGAAATAGAAATCCTCAATGGACATTATAAAAATATCAAAACTGCAACCATGACAACTACAAACAAAGGTCATTACAACTATTTATTCTTTCTTGAGTTGTTCATTATTTTCTTTTCTACCAAAACAACCTACTCTATTCCATAACACATGAGAACAAAAACATTTATGTCCATAAGAGCAAATGTTAATCCATGCCACCATCACCTCTTGATCTCCTAGTCAAAGGTATTTTCTGCTCAACGTTCAATGGATCTATAGTGAAGAACTCTAGAATGCACACATTTCTTACCAATAACAACAATTAGTCACTCTACATGCATCTTTCTTTGAATATATAGCATTTACAGAAAATATTATATATTTCTTAACCTAATAAAGAAGTACTGCTATCAGATATTTCATAACCATATTTGCTTAGCACCAGTCAAAGAGGTTAAGAACATGTTTAGCTTGACTTATAAGTTGGTCAAACCTACTTTTAAGTTAAAAGTAAGAAGTCAAATAGTGTTTGGTTCGGATCAAAAGTAAACTAAATAGCTTAAAATAAGTCAAAAGTAAGAAGTAAAATCCCCTTTAATACTGATTTTTAACAAATCACAATAGCTACTCTTTGACCAAAAAAAAAATGTACCATCCCCATTATTTTTTAAAATACCATAACAATCCTCATTCTAAGTTATACCTATTACCTATGGTGCACTTTCTAACCTTTACACACCATTTAACAATAATATACCAAAAATGATTTGGGACAAAGTCAAAAAAAATAATAATAATAATAAAATAAAATAAAACACTCATATGTCTTTAATTTTATAAAACAATAAAAAGTTCACCCCATGCACAAAGTGCTCCCCACCTTGCGAGAGTAATGGGAGGGTGAGCGTATATATACGCAGCGTTTCCCTTGCATTTTTTTACAAAAGACTGTTTCCACGCCTCAAACCCGTGACCTCAAGGTCACAAAGGAGCAATTTAACCGTTGCACCAAGATTCGCACCTCTAATTTTATGAAACAATAATAATAATAAATAAATAAGTAAGTTACTTTTCAGCACCTTTAACCAAACATCTGAAACTATTTAAACATAGTTTTTTAGTATTTTTTTCAAACACTTAAACTATTTATAATCAAATTGATTTAAAAGTCAAAAATACTTGCAAGTCAAAAGTTAATAGTAAATAATCAAGCCAAACATGCTCCAAATTATAAAGCGTTTACCTTAAAGGGCTCTGTGTATATATGTGGAGAATCAAAAACTAAACTAAAAATCAATTATATGGTCATGGTAATATACATCAGGAGATACCCAAAAAAAAAAGCCCCACCACAATGAGAGAACAACAATTCCAGTCTAGAGAAAATTTTTATTTCAAATATATATACATATACGTGGAGTTGCACCTTTGGTGACCTTGAGGTCACGGATTCGAGGCGTGAAAACAGCCACTTTGCAAAAATACACGGGGAAGGCTGCGTACATTTACACCCACCCTCCCCATACCCCCGCACTAAGTCAGGGAGCACTTTGTGCACGGGGTGACTTTTTATATATATACATATACATATATGTCTACTATTAGTTCCTGCTGCCAATTCGATGATTTCCCGACAAATTAGTAAAAACCATACAATATGCCATGAGGCCGGACTCTATGAAGAGAGTTGTTTAACTTAAGAGAACACTCACATTCTTCTTCCAAACTTCTAAAGATCATTTTCCATTGCCGATAACATATGCATTTCACACAGATAATGTTGGGTGTCAAAGAAGGCACTCAAGAGACAAAGATAAAGTTAAACGCAAAGACATTCAATTAGGGTAGTAGTGATATCAAACCATTTCAACATCATCACGTTCCTCTCTCAAGACACCCAGAAGTACAGGAAAACCTACAAAAGTGAACATAAATACTTGTTTTACATCACAATCATGACAAGAGCTTAGGCATTTTGTCCAGTAGAAAGAATCACTAACCCATAACTCCAAATGCAAGCTGGGCAGCACGACTTTCTGCTACAACAAATTGAAGTTCAGCAATAGCAGTCCTCCTGTCCTCTGCCAAGGTTCCATTGCTTATACGGTTGAGCAAACGTTCAACATAACTACAGTTGTGAATCACAAAATGGACAATTAGGAATATATGGACCCAGAAACATATTTCTTAAGGATTAAAATGTAGGATTGCAGAATACTGAATATATCATTGAACAAATAATTGAATAGAACAACCCAAACAATTTATCTTTTACCTACGACATGTTTGAGATCATCTATTTGGCCATGCTGCTTGTCATGTTATCAAAATATTAAAGATTCCACAGAATGACAGTCAGAGTTAAACAAGTGGCGGTGAAAAGGTAATCAGGTGACCAGTGGATGGAATATAGCTCCAATAAGGCAAGATGCTACAAAGAACCATTGTGACATTTTTTTTTTTGAGGGAAATCATGGGAAATTGAATTATGACCACAAGGACCACAGACCAAAATGAGTGGAGGATGACAATACCATATTTTTGAGACTTCCTAGGAAGACCCAAGTTGTAGGACTCACTCCAAAAATAAGTAGTTTAACAGATAGTGAAGTTTTGCACAGACAAGTTATATAAGACAAGCAAGGGCATAATTGCGATCTAGTTAATATCAGCTATATAAATCGATTCTGTTTTCCATAGTGTTTGATATGAAGTGCCTTATTTTCATGAAATCCTAAGTTCAATATCTAGTGTTCAGAAAAACATTAAAAATTTAGATCCAACACGTTTAGGTCAAGTGCAAACTCGCATCACATAGTTTCCACTTTGACATATCAATGGTCGATAGACGCAAAATTTCTGAAGTAGTCACATGTGTCTGTATGTGTGTATATTATTGAAAGAGAAATTTGTTAAGAAAAGAAGAGAAATCCATGAAAAAGTCAAGAGGAAAAGAAAACATCTAGGACAAATCAGTACATCCAAAGCTCAAAAAAAAATTTCTTTTCAAAAAGGAAAATACTTCCTTCAAATAATATATTTTAAATAATAATGCGAATAAATTCCATCAAAACACATCCAAGCATGTACTCCAAACATCAGAAATATGGAAATATATTCATTGGGAGAAACATCACTTTCCTGTTAATGCTTACAGCATTCTCACACTTTTAGCCATGTAAACATCTTCAAGATTAAGTTTGACAAGGCCGCTATATATTCCCCAGTCATAAAGCTTGGATGGAAATATGCTCATTGGGAGAAACATCAACATTATGCATATACAGATAGATATTCACCAAAGGTTCTTGACTTCATAGAAAACTTTACACTATTATCTTACCTATCTTCATTTGAACCAGAACTCTCATTTCCAAATACACGCCCAACGACCCCCTGCATGGGAAATGGTAAGTGGAGATTATTCTAAAATCATGACAATTAAAGTCGTGAATATCACTAATGTGCACATCAAAGCAAACACGTTATAGGCACAACCAATTCTTGGTGCAAAATGCCATTCAACATGGTCAAAAGTGGTCTTTTTTGGGTTGGTTGTGTTCAATCATTCTTAGTTATACCACATTTTTATGCAATGACCCAACCTTTTACATGATCAGCACTATAACCAATAAACTAAACCCCTCAGTTGAAAGTCCTCAAATAAGTGTTAGCCATTATACTTCAGGAGGCATAGCATGCATGTGCGAAGACAGTTTGGATTGATTAACAACATACTATCACTTCCATACTCCAAGTGTCATAAATGAACTACTTCAGACTATGAATACAACTTCAAAAGGTAGAATCTGCCCAAGGAAGCTACTGAAAACTATAGGTCAATCAATCTTTGAACTTCTATAAAATGAAAATATTCAAATTCAAAATCCAGAACTCTAAGAGTGCAATGTACATGGAGCCAAATTAAAAGTCCCTCACTGAATGGGGGCAAAGCCAGAAATCAACAATGCATTTGGGGTTTCAAATTCAAGGGGGGGTTCATAATTTTTTTTTTTGGGTGGGGAGGACAACATTTAGGTTATAGTATTTGGAGTAATATATGTATATATATATAGAAATCCTCCCCCTTCACCCCTGCCACTGAGACAAAATCGACTAAAAACACGAACGCACAAGCACATTAGGAAGAAACAACTGCAATTTTAATTCCCATGAATAAGATCAACAAGCTAAAACGATCAAACATAGAACATAAAATTGAAATTGTTCGCCACTCATAGAATCATCAGAAACCAAACAAAATTTTGAAAAAATAACACCACCTGAAGGGAAAAGATGTATACCTTGTATTGAGAAACCAAATCCATCTTTTGAATGGCACTTCCTTCAGTACCCTAATCTGCACAAAACATTGAAAAAAATTTGTTCAAATTCCGGTTCGAGATTAATAACAAAAAAGAAAAACCCTAGCGAGGATAAATGATAGGGACCAAATTAGAGAACCCAAAATGTAAAGACTTACGACGAGGATCGAGACGGGGGGGGAGAGAGAGAGAGAGAGAGAGAGAGATGTGCGACGATCGATTGAGGAAAGATTAATTTCTGTGATAGCGATAGCAGTGATCGATCTGCTATTGTGTTTTTCACGCGAGAGAGGAGAGAGAGAGAGAGTTCTTGACCCCCTTTATTCACTCTTTCCAATTCTATGCGCCTTCTCTTTCTTTCCCATTAATTTTAAATTTTTTGGGGAAAAAAAGATTTAATTTCTTTCTTTCTCATTAATTTTAAAATTAAAAAAATAAAATTTAATTTCTTCCTCCTTAAAACTAAACAAACTAAATATAGTAGTTTTCTCCCTATACAAAAAAAAAATATATATATATATATAACTCACAATTTCTTATTTTAATCTTTCTCTCACTACAAAAAACTAAAAATAAATTTTTTTCTTTACAACAAAACTCATTAATTTTTCCTCATAAAAAATAATTTAATTCATATTTTTCTCCTTAACCCTATTTATTTTAAATTTTTCTTTCTAAAAATAAACACATTAATTTTTTTCTTTAAAAAAATGAATTGATTCACATTTTTTAAATACATTAATTTTAAATTTTTTAAAAAAATCAAATTTAATTTTTCTCTCTCTATAGCTAAATATATTAATTTTCTCAAATTTAATTTTTTTAAAATTACAACTTTGCAGTCAACCTCAATCATTAAGATTAAAGTTGAAATTATTGTTATTGTATCTTTATATATTTTATTTTTTTAATTTTCTCTCTTGATAAAATAAATTATGATTTCTCCATAAATATATTTATTTTAAAATTTTTAGTTTCTTTTCCCTCGGGTCCCACGTGAAAATTTAGGATGTAAATACCAAACACCCTTAACGAAGAAAAATTTTAGGGTAATTTTTAACCCGATTTTCCATTTGACCAAGCATGACTTTAAAATTAAAAGGAAACGGTAAATTTGAGTTTTTAAAAAAATTAATTTAATTAGAATAATATGATAATTAAAATGTAAATATAAACAAACGAACAAACTCTAATAAAATTCATTTATAATTTTTTCTTTTTTTGCTAGTTTAGGATAAGTTTGGTTTGTGAAAAATGAGAGAGAGGAAAAGGAAAAAATTTATTTCACCTGATGGAAATAAATAGATTTCTTTTATTTTTGTTTGGTATGGATTGAAAGAAGAAAATGAGTGATACTTTTTATTGTTTGATTGGAATGATCATCTTATTTACTATTATACTCTTGCAAATAATATTTTTAATATTTTTTTAAGTATTTTTTATTTTTTAATTTAAAATATTTTAAAAAAAATATAATTTTTTCTAAAAAATAGTTATTTAATATATTTTCTTTATTTTTATAATTATTTTATATTAAATAAAATTAGAATATTAATGTAAACAAAAAAAAAGTAAAAAAGTAAAATTAGAAAAAATAATTTGTCTAATAAAATTGATGAATAAATTAAATTTTATTATTTTATATTAAATAAAATTGAAATAAAAAAATAAATAATTTCGTAAATACGAATAAAGGGTTATGATAAATTTGTTTAAAAATTTCATTTTCTTCAATTTCCATCCACTTTATAATGGAAATGATTTCTTAACGTGAAAGAAAATTGATTATACCACACTTTCACTTCCCCTCCACATTTTCTTCCTTATCAAAAGAATAAAAAGTGTCATTCTTTACACTTTTACTTCTTTTCCCTTTTTCCTTTCCCTTTTCATCCCAACCAAACTACCCCTTCAATATTTAATACTTTTTTGTGAAGTTATGAATAAATTTCTTTTTTTTGTTTCAAGTAGCAAAAATCAAAATTAAAAATGAACTCTGAATTTTTTTGGGAATTCATTTGGTTACTATAATAGCCCTAAAGTTTGGTAATTTTCTTAGCTTAAAAAGGTATTAATATTATTTATTTCAATTTAAAATATTACAATCAGAAAAAAAATGAATTAAATTTTGATTTAAAATATTAATTTAATTTTACATTTGCCATTTTGGTTATACAAGAAAGAAGTTGCACGCGAAACAAATGTAGTTCTCAACATGCCCTCATTCTTTACCGCTTTTCCGTGTTTAATACTTAGTAGGAGTCAAAGCACACAGAGTGAAACAATCATGAGTATTATAATAGTTAAAAAATTCTTAAAAAAATTATTAAATTAGTTAATAATTACGAGAAATGATTAAAAGAAATTTATAAAATTAGTTAGTAAAAATAATATAAATAATTATATCAAAAAATTAACATTGAATGGTATGATAATGGAATTCTTCTTTTCTCTCTCTTTGTATTCTCCCTCCCTCTCTAGCTCTCTTTCTCTCTCTCTCTTCCCCTTTCTATATTTATCTCTCTATCTTTTTTTCTCTCTTAAGAGTCGGATTGTTACAAATTGGTATCAAAATTTTATGAATTATTTACTAATATTAAACAATGACAAAATAAATCTCATATGAAGCCATCGAAGATTATCTCAAGAAATTAAAATGCAAGAAATGACTATAAAAATCAAATAACATCGCTTACATGTTGACAAGAAACCAGAAGAAATCAAGCAAACAATTGATGAACAAAACCAAAGGATCGATACTTTCATGATAAGTTTTGATGATAAATTCAATACCACCGTATAAAGACAAACTCAAAAAATAAGTTATTGATACATTTTCTGAATTTTCTATTCTATCTACTCCTAATGAAGAAAAGTTGAGAGTAGAAGGAGGTTCGCAGATATTCAAGAAAAAAACCTATTAATAATGATTTTTGGAAAACTCTTCGAAAAGTGAACTTTTGGGGTTCAATAAGAAAAATCTTTCATCGAAAACAAGATTTCAATTGTCCAACAAAAGAACAAGTTAATTATCCAAGAAATAACATCTTAATGGCAGTTTCTTGCCAAGTCTTCAAATGATTAAGCTTTTGATATTCATTAAAAAAAAATCATTCACAAAAAACTAATATATCTTTCTTAAGTTTTCTCGTCTTCATTTTCCTTCAACTATTTTCCATATAACTCAAGTCAAATCTATTATTTGACTATATTACCTTATCTCTCAATATAAATACAAGTTAATATTAAGACAAGTAATGGGTATTGAATACAGTCGTAATAGAATTTTTCTGTCTCCCTCTTTGTAATCTCCCTCCCTCTCTCTCTCTCTAGCTCTTTCTCTCTTGACTCTCTTTCTTCCTCTTTCTATATTTCTCTCTCTCTAGAGTTGGGTTGTAACACACTCGCAAGAATTTCAAGAGCACCTTGAACTTAGACATCTAAAGTATGGAAAATGGACACATCCTTGACTTAATGTTTTTTTTTTTCACCATCCGTATTCGAAATTATATTCCAACTAATTTGATTAGAGCATTTACGGGAACCTTACTTAGGGGCGGCTCTTTCATAGTTTTTTTTTTTTTAGATTTTGAATTCAAAATTTGATTAAAAAATTTAATATCTCATACCATTAGATCGACTATCTATTAACTTACTGTTGATAAAATAGTAAGAAAAGCACCAACGAACAGTTGTCATAATAAAAAAACATTAAATTTCTTAATCAAGATTTTAATTTGAATTTTAAGAATAAAAAATATATATATTTGGAGAGTTTTCCCTAAAGAAAGTTCAATTTGAATTAAATTAATTGAAATATGATTTCGTATATAAATTGATATAAATAAAAATATATATATTAGTATAAAAAAAAAATCGACATAAGTAAATGTTTTCCATGTATATCATATCAGCTCCCTCGAAGCTCAGCCTAGAAAAATTCGTTCAAATATGGCATTTCGATCAGTGTTTAAAAATCCAGATCGATTTGACCGGTTAAACCAAAAACTAGACCAATAGCCGATCCGGATTTGTATACAAAACCGATTTTTTAAAAAACCGATCAACACCCCGGTTGAATATGGGAAAACCGGGTTGGACCGTGCCGGTCCAACCCGGGTTTTAATAACACAAAAATGTGAGAAAAAGGCATCCGTCCAGATATGTTCTCTATGAAAAGACAAAGAGCCTTCACCATTATGCCACCTCCTCTTTTTGTTACAATTTATTATAATTAATATTTATTTATGATTTTATAATGATTTCATCCGGATTTTTCATTCGATCTGATCGGTTTGATTTAATAATTCATTGATCTCTTGATATCACCGATTTATCTTTAGATTCGTATTTCAAAACACTGATTTTGATCGCTTTCACACCAATAGCAACAAAGCAGACTCCATTGCTTACCATTGACGAGCACATGGCAATAGAATTTCACACACAACAAGGAAAGGTCATGCGAAGAAGTGGCTTCTGTTATACGCGCCATTATTTCTGTACAGTCTATACCATTTTGGGTTATTCTATAATTCTAATGTTGGATATTATTGTGACTCACATTCACATCCAAAACTCAATTGAACCGTACGTCCCTCGATCGGATCTCGTGGCCGAGATGGTGATCACGATGTTAATCGAACCACCACCGCAATATTACGACGTTGCAACCCTCAGTCCGGCGATCATTGCGACGGGAAAAATTCCCTACTCTAAATTTTTCTCAAACTCTCATTCTCGTTCTCACTCTAGAAACATTCTATTTCTCTCAAGCCTTCTTTTTCTCAAAAAGTCACCATCGCATAGTGAATGGCTTTAGGTATAGAGAGGTTAGTCTCAATTATAGGCTTGATCCACACTTTTAGGAGAGAAATTGGGAAGCATGATTTTAGGGTAGTTGTGGTTAGTGGGAGTTATCCCACTAACCCCTCACCATTACCCAAAATGCCCCTCTTGGGCATATTAAATCAACATTTCTCACTTGCACATGAGGGCATTGTACGTCCGTCACAATATCACAACTCATGCGATCTTTCTCATCACTCTATTGGACTTTCATACAGGATTGGGTGTCGTGCGACCGACGAGTACACTTACAAACAAAGACCTCCCGATACACCTGTTATGATGATCGAGAAGCCATCGTTAGTATCAAAATAACTCGCTGCACCCCAGATCCAAGACTAATTACATCCATCGAGTTACTTTTCTCATCGAAAGTAATCCCCAATAAACGCTTGACTGTATATCCACTATTATGCTTACATCCCAACATGGATAGACATAATAGGCATGCCGATAAATACAACATAATGATGTAATGTCAATTGGTCTTCATTTTCTCAAACTCGAATTTATTAGCCTCAATTCAGCTGCTTTCTTAAACCTGTCTCTCAGACCTCAATTTATATTCCAGGCTATCGGTAAACAGACTAAAGTAGCAACACTGAGCCAAGATTTCTAGAAACAGCCGAAAGTGATAAGAGTACAAGAGATCCCACCTAATGGATCTTGAGTCTCACACAGTGGGAACGGGGATCTAAATTATGTCAATGTTTCAAATAATGCTCCTACTATTCCTAGTCGACATATTACACGCGATATGAAACGCATATCATAGTGTTTATTCTCCCATCTTTCAAAGAGCATATGTCAGATTTCTCTAACACTGTGCTGGTATGAAACTCAGTCTACATATAAAACTTTACCCAGAGATCTCAGAGAGAGTATCTTAGAGACAATATCACTGGTCACAGGTGATATCTGAGATCTCAAACCTGGCTACTTACAAGCAATATGGATGTGGGTATGTCCATGCCGGTCATATCGCATACGACCTCATTCTGAACACGTATCAGGGCGACTTATGTTTTAGTAGGGCCACTCTTAAAGTTTCTTACAACTAGAAACCGTCTCATCTCCGCTCACTCAGAGCTGGAGGTGATCACTCGTGTGAGAGAGTCGACCACACCTGCCTGACCTATCATTTATCACACAAAATATATGATAATTAAAGTAGTGCAATAAATTAAATTCGTGACTCAATCATGCATACATGTCATACATATACAACACAATAAGAATCAGTACAAGGTGAGAAATGTCAATATACATGCAAACCATATGATTCCTATATCTCATACAAGAATCTCTCACAATGGGTTTATTGAAGGGATCAGCCTAAATGCTGTCTAGTAGTGTACTTAATTTGTCACTTCATCCTTCTTGGTGATGTCTCTCATAACATAGTATTAGTTATCAATGTGTTTGGACTTAATTAGACTTAGGGTCTTAGGTGTGGTCAAGGACGGCCTGATTTTCTCAATAAATCATCACTGGTCTCTCACTATTTGTCATAATCCATAAGTGATCCAGAAATCTCCAGAGCCAAACACTCTCCTGAACTGTCACTGAGCATCTCACTAGCTCAGTCTCTATCGTAGATAGAGATATACAGATTTGCTTCTTGCTACTCCAAAATAGCAAAACGTAAAATTGATTTGCATACATTCGGATCACTAACCATGTTGGTATCTGAATACGCAACAAGATACAAATCACCTCCTCCATAACACAAGGAGAGGTCTACAATTCTCTTGAGATATCTTGAAATCCTTTCACTACTCCCCAGTGATCCCTTATAGGATTCGGTCAATACCTAATTACCATACTAACTGCATAGCAAATGTCTGATCATATACGTAACAATACGTATATCAGACTACTCAACGTACTGGAATAAGAGATTCTACTTATTTCCCTTGTCCTTTTCTGAGTCATAAAGCATATATCAAAAACTAAACTTTAACATTTTAACGATAAGAGTATCTTTAGGGTCGTAATGGATCTTCTCGAAACGCTCGAGAATTCTCTTGATGTTAAATACCTGTGAAAGAGTCAACACCTACTCGAGCAATCCCTCGGGATGTTAACTTCAAGGAAGAATCGAACCTCACCCAAATCTGTCACATCAAGACTCGACAATGTCCACATCGTCATGGTCATCAGATACTTTCTATTATTTCCAATCAACAGAATGTTATTCACACATATGGACATGATCACAAAAGAATCATGAGAACGTATACAGAATACGCGATGATCCTCCTCGATCATCACGAAACCGTGAGATATTACTTCCTCGTGAAATCTCAAGCACCATTGCCTGGATTGATGATTAAGGTCGCATGTCGACTTCCGAAATCAGCAGACCTTATCATCCTAATCTACAAGAATAAAGCCAGATGGCTGTTCCTTGTAGATCTCCTCATCCAAAACTCCTACTTAGGAGAACAGTCTCCACGTTGATCTGGTCTCACTACAGATCCATATCATGTTCACGACAATCACTAAAAGTAAATGGATCGAGATAATCTCGCTCTCAGTCTCTGTAACCCCTGGTTATCAGACAGACTTATACATTTACACCGATCCGTCGGTTTTTTTCTTGATATTGAGAACCCATTTGTTCCCATCAGCCTCACTACCCTCAGGCAAATCAACTAGATCCCAGATCCTATTGATTTTTATCAACTCCTCTCACCCATGACCTATAATCAATGGTCCTCCACAGAACCCTCAAGAGCTTCTAGAACCGTTTAAGGTTTCTCATAATTTTCAAGAGTCACACTGAGAGCATCTCCCTCAATCGAGAAACGACGGTTAGGTACGCGTCCTCAACTATTCTTAAGAGGAGGGAAAACATTTTTACCTCTAAATGGATTGCTCCCACTAGAACCAAGATTCATAATGGATTCTTAGGTTCCACCGCTGGGATCAGTTAAACCACTACACTCATCCATCTGATAGAAGATAAAGTCCCAATTGATTTCACCTCTCATAGGGAAATCATTTTCAAATACCTCGGCATCATGAAACTCAATCTCAATGAGAGTGTCATCCGTATGCTCACCTAAAACACATTCCCCTCGAAGTGTTCTGAGTATCTCATAGAGATAAGTCTCCTTTCTCGCAGGCCTAACTCGCCGTGTAAATGCGAGAAACAGTGAATATACGCAACATAACCCCATAATCTCGAATGGCTAAGGTCAGGCTATCTCCCTGTCCAAAGCCCATATGGAGTACTGACTGCGGACTTCAATAGAACACGATTGAGAATGTAGGCTGCAACCAATAGCGCATCTCCCCAATGAAAAACGAGTAAATTGGCTCGCGCCATCATCGACCTCATTGTCTCAAACAAAGTCCTATTTTTCTCTCGTAGCTACTCTACTCCACTAAGTAGCAAGAAATAATCAATTTCTCGTAATGCCCATCTTGAAATAAACCTCTTCAGACAAATATTCACGCTCTCGATCGGTTTTGAGAATCTCCACTCTCAAGTCTAACTGATTCTCAATCTCACTAGTAAACCTCCTGAAACATCTCAATACCTCAGATTTGCGCAAGATCAAATAAACGTAACCGAAACGCGTGTAATTGTCTATGAACGTAATAGAATATCCAATTCCATTTCGGGTTCTCACGTTTATAAGGCCACAGATGTTGGAGTAATCAGACTACAATGGAGTCACAGCTCTCATTGCAATATCGAATGGTTTCTTATAACTTTGCCATTTATGCAAGATGATTAGCGAGCCCTATAGACCACTCACTGTCAACCGATTCATCTTCTCACACACTAGGCGGATAACAAGAAAAACCATTGCAAGGAATCACTTCTAGTGCATATAGTCTCTCACGAACCAAACTAAAACCAATTAAAAAATTATCGTAATTAATGAAAATTATAAAATTTTCAAATTAACATAGCATATCCTAGACTGAAATCAAGTTCCGTCGAACATCCGGAGCGTAAAATCTCACTAGTAAACCTCCTGAAACATCTCAATACCTCAGATTTGCGCAAAATCAAATAAACGTAACCGAAACGCGTGTAATTGTCTATGAACGTAATAGAGTATCCAATTCCATTTCGGGTTCTCACGTTCATAAGGCCACAGATGTTGGAGTAATCCGACTACAATGGAGTCACAGCTCTCATTGCAATGTCGAATGATTTTCTTATAACTTTCCAATTTATGCAAGACTGATTAGCGGGCCCTACAAACCACTCACTATCAACCGGTTCATCCTCTCACACACTAGGCGGATAACAAGAAAAACCATTGCAAGGAATCACTTCTAGTGTATATAGTCCCTCACGAACCAAACTAAAACCAATTAAAAAATTGTCGTAATTAATGAAAATTATAAAATTTTCAAATTAACATAGCATATCCTAGACTGAAATCAAGTTCCGTCGAACATCCGGAGTGTAAATGACGTACAGAGTTTAGCAACTTTGCAACTCCAACTTGTAAGTGCTACTCCCTCTGATGTCGACAAACGCTCCATTTCTGTACGTAAATCCTCCTACTTGAGGATTCACTGACCGGAACTACATAAGCGCGCTCTTATCTCGAGCTACGTAATCGGTTGCTCCTGTGTTTACAATCCACGAATGAGAGAAAATAGAGAACAACTCAAACTACGTAAAGAAGAAAGAGTTAATTTTGCTCGTCGCACTTACTAGCGAAATGACCAATTCTACTACAGATGTAGTACTACACCTTGGTCGTATCCAACTCTTTCTTGCTGCACATTATTATTATCGATTTTTTCGGACGGTTTCTTCTTACCTGAACCTCGAGTCCCATAAGAGTCCTTGCTCGACTCCACTGCATAAGGATGACCCCGAATATGGCCTACTCGTCTCTAGATACTCCTACTCGAGTTCACTCTGCCTATTCACATTAGTGAAAGTACGAATATTTTCATCGTATGTGAAATAAACTTTCATGATTTCTCATGAATTAGGTGAAGAACTGGATCGCATCTAGCACTAGAAAATATATCTGAAATCGGCTCAGTCACATTCTCCAACTCGGCGAACATACTCAACATTTTTATCAAATGTTATATCATCGTATGATCAACCCTTTTCTTATAAGTTATTACACTTATAAGTTAGTATCCTCATTTCAGGATCTGTAAGAGCACCACAATTCTCTTTATAGGGTAGCCAAACCGATAAAACTATAAGATATTGCTTATAAATCGAGATCACATCATCGTGCATGCTACTCAGGAGAATTGCCCTAACTTGGCCATCATTGGGGGTGTAAGTGGTTTGGGTTAAACCGTTAACCCAAACCGAACCGAACCGAAATTTTAGGTTCGGTTCGGTTTTTTTCTTTAAAAAAAATTTGGTTTTACTTCTTAAATTCGGTTCGGTTCGGTTCGCTTTAAACCAAACTAGTATTATTTTAATATTTTTATATTAAAAAATCAAATTTAATTAATTTTTTCTTTAATTTTTATGATATTAAAATAATAGATTGGTTATATTATTTAAAAATTGAATAATATTTTTCTCTAAAATTATTCTTGATATGGTTTAAATAAAAAAATATTATTTTAAAATCTAAACTAATTTAAAACTATTCTTAAAGTTAAACCCTAAATAGTTCTAAAAATATTATATTTGGACAAAAAAATGAAATTCATGTTTTTTACACATTAATGATAAATGATATCTCCTTATACCTAAAAAAAAATGGCAAATGGAAAAAACAAATTCGATTTAAACCAAACCAAACCAAACCGAATCGAATTTTTTCGATTCGGTTTGGTTTAAACCGAATTAAATTCGGTTCGATTTTCAGTTCAGTTCGTTTTAGACACTAAACCTAACCAAACCGAATCGTTTACACCCCTAGCCATCATTACTCTTCTATGCACGTAATGTCTCATAATCTCATCTCTCTAAGGTGTGGTACCCTCCTCGGAGTCCACTATCTTACGCCTCAGAATTTTAATTAGATCTTGTCCCTCGAGGATAAATTGAATCTATCGGTAAAAAATCATGTAATTATCACCATTCAATTTTATCATATTTGCAAAGATCTAATACGACAATTTTAGAAGCAGTCATAGAGATAATCGTGACTTGTGATACTTATTCTCATATTTTGTGCACCCTACGAATCAACAAAACACAAATAATTCGAATACAGACCCCAAGATGAGCGTATGAATCAACAGACACCATACACCACAATCTGAAATTGCATCTCACTATTCGGACTAGAATTCGGTACACAAAAACCCATAAAAAGTCACTTTTATATCATAGAACCCTCCAAAATTTGGAAAAATCCAATTTTAGGTGAACCTACGCACCGCCAAACCCCGGCGACGCGTCTCCACGTGCTCTCACGCTCCGAAAAAAGCGCCTAGGCTCATGCAGGACGCGCAGCGCATCAAGCACGTGCTTGCACGCTCCCTCTGCACATCGGCCCACACGCCTGACGCACGGGGGCCTGAGTGAAGTGCCTGCACGTGCGTGACCCCCGCAATCGAGTCAGATCCGGATTGCGGGCGCGGGTCGGTTCAGACCCGGCATCTCACACGCCTACGCACACGTGAGGTGCACGCACTTGTCGCCTCAGCACGAACGCGCCTCCTCGCGCGTGCCGTTCACGCGCCAGCCATTCGGATTCGTTTTCTTCGTTTGAATTTTTTCTGTAAACGGGTATTTTGACCCGTTATACGGAAAACTCATTTTTTGACTCTATTTTCACTGGATTTTTTAGGAATTCTGTAATTCAATTTATTCCAAACATTCTTGACTCGATTTTTGGAATAATTACGTCCTAAACTCGGCGTATTTTAGATTCAAATTTTCGATCCCCCGCGGTCAATTTTGAAACCCAATTTTTCGGCATCAACAATATGCAATATGTATATCAAATGGAAGAGCATGAAACAAGGAACACAGATCTATAATTTTAATACATTGATTTGCCATAAAACTCGACAAATTTGTGGTTGAATGGTTCGGTCACTATTCACGGTCGAAACTTTCAATCAGAATTTTTTTCAGCTAAACGTGTTCAGAAAATTACGAAAAATTTATTTTCATGTTCTACGGATCATGGATAACACAGTGGTGTTCTCGGATTCAAGAAACTCATCCATGATCCGAACCCCAAATTTTATACTATATATTTTTATACCCGAAAATAAATTCAAAAATTATTTTTAATAATCCAACGCACGCTCTGATACCAATATTGGATATTATTGTAATTCACATGCACAGCAAAAACATAAATAATTTTTGAAAAAATAATAATGAATCGGGTATAGGGTTACCTCAATACGCAGAGTCTCCAAAACTCAATTGAACCGTGCGTCCCTCGATCGGATCTCACGGCCGGGATGGTGATTACGATGTTAATCGAACCACCACTGCAATACCACGACGTCGCAACCCTTAATCTGGTGATCATTACGACGAGAAAAATTCCCTACTCAAAATTTTTCTCAAGCCCTCATTCTCGTTCTCACTCTAGAGAACATTCTATTTCTCTTAAGCCTTCTTTTTCTCAAAAAGTCACCATCGCATAATGAATGACTTTAGGTATAGAGAGGTTAGTCTCAATTATAGGCTTGATCCACACTTTTAGAAGAGAAATTGGGGTGTATGATTTTAGGATAGTTGTGCGTTAGTGGGAGTTATCCCACTAACCCCTCACTATTACCCAAATGTCCCTCTTAGGCATATTAAATCAACATCTAATAATAATATTAATACATATGAAATTTGTTACCGTGGGATTATCATCCATTGGTCATTATTTCTTAGGGGATAAAAAGGGTAAAATGAATAACAACTCAATAATAAGAAATTTTATAAGTATTGATATGCATGAAAATTTATCAACAAATAATTGTTACAGTAAAAAAAAATATTAAATCTTTTAATCAAATTTAAATTTTAGGAATAAAAAGAATTATATTATGAGAATTTTCTTTCAAAGACGATCTGATAGTAATTCGAATTAAATTAGTCTGATAAAAAGAAAAAATATGCATGAGAATTTTAGAAAAATTTTAATATTGTGCGGCATATATGATAAAAATGATACTAAGGAAGTACCAATCCCTAGGATTTATCAAATTAATCATCCTTGAAATAGAATTCTTCGACGGACGTCATGAAGATATCAAGGCTGCGACCACGACTGGCTTTTTGGTGGATTTTAGCCGATGTGAAAAATCAGAAGTGTCGGCCCAGGCCCAGGTTTAGCCCGGCCATCTTTCCCCTACGCTAACTAATCGAAATCGTGGGACTAGGAGCAAAGAGAGGCATACCATACTACCGACAAAAGCATCTTTCGATCTTTGCTTTATTCTCTCTGCGAACCGATCAACCACGATCTGCTTGGGTACTCTCTCTCTCTCTCTCTCTCTCTCTACACATATATAGTAAATTGATGTTTGATTTTGAAATTTCATATGGGGTCCGATAAGGGCACATTTTGACGCTGAAAATTTTGGGGTTGGATAGATTTACATTGACCACCTAGTATTATGGAAGTTTTAGGGTATTGTGTATTTTAAATCTGGGATTTTCTTTAGCGATGTTGGAATTGCTTGGTGGAATGTTTTTGGGTTTTTCAATCTGGTTTCATAAATCTTTGACAGAGGGTAAAATGCTTGGTAAACTCATACATATACACGTATGTATGTATGTTTTTATAGCAGTGAGGGTGGTTTTAAATCACTAGCAAATCAGTCTTTACTTAACCCAAGCAATGCCTTTCGATTTTGATTCCCATGTCTTTCTTGGTTGAAATCCAAATAATCTTTTACCAAGTCTTTCTTCTCTTGAACTATAGGTGCAGGTATGAAGGAGAATATGGAAGGACAACGCATTATAAAATTTACC
Organism: Dillenia turbinata; assembly: GCA_037126225.1. Taxonomy (NCBI): domain Eukaryota; kingdom Viridiplantae; phylum Streptophyta; class Magnoliopsida; order Dilleniales; family Dilleniaceae; genus Dillenia; species Dillenia turbinata. Next base: position 25,814,973 of record JBAMMX010000014.1, read on the forward strand.
CAACTAATTCACAATTTGGCTAATATTATAAATTCCCTCCAGCTCCACCCCTCCCCCAGACAAATATACGCTCCCGCTCAGCAGCAGGAGCGGGCCATTCTTTTGGAAAAAAGTGCCTTTGATGCTATGATGCAAAATCTATTAAATAAGCACATTTTACCATTGCCCACATCAATACAGTTCAAGACCTTGCTACTTATGGCACTATGAGTGAATTCTTGATTAGCACCATTTGTCTTGTACTAGTGATATTTTTTCTTTTGACGATTCCTGTGTTACACGAGGGCCACGTTGCCCCTGCATTGCAACAGAGCCCTTACCTAATATTTTGGGAAGATATTTTATACTGAGTACATCACTGTTGAGCCTTGTATAACTTGACTAGTTTGCTTAGATATTGTTTGGGCAAAATTTAGCAATAGATCCAGACCTAAGTTGTGTATGTAGTTCTAAAACTGATTCGCGTGGTTTGATCTAGTTACTTACCGGGCTGTAAATGCCCTTGAAAATATGTTAGAGAGAGTAATAAAAAGTCTTATAATCAATTTTTATAATATGTTATGCTTTCTCAGGTTTGTCCCATTAATGCAACTGTGCACTTCCTTGTTGGGACATTAGAAACAGTGAGGTTAGTGGGCATGTGGAGTAACTTCTGCTCTTGCTTTGCCTTCCGCTTCTATCCTTGTGGTTGCAGAAGCAAAGACTGACCAAATGCGAATTCTTGGACGAAGGTTAATACTTGCATTACTTTAAGAGCATTATATTGGTTTGTCAAGCTTATATGCTAATCAGTGATCAGTTTTTTGTTAGATGCTTGAATAATGACCATTTTTTCCTTCAGCAGTTACATAAGGAAGCCTAATGAGACGATGAGGCTTATTCTAACAGCTTTTTGTGGGGTTGTTTTTGGCTTCTGCTTTGGATTATCTTTTCCGACACTTTCTATAAGCAAGGTAATAAAGATTCTTTGTCCACCTGCTGCTTTATTAGGGATTCTTTTCCTCTCAGGTTACTTTAATTTGGAGTGTAATTTCATAAGTGAAAGTCATGGCTTATGATTTTGGCAGATAAACCTTGCGTCTAGCATTCTTCCAAATATTGACCTCACATACATTGAGGACAAATACTCCGGCCTTTCAACCCAGGCGTTGTTAAATGCTTGGTCTTCTCTAAAAGGCAAGGGAGGCACCTCCCAAATGGATCAGGATCACTCAAAAACAAAGGTAGCCTCTCTATCATTGATTTCAATAAGTAATCCAATGTTCTATCTTGATATTGAATGTCAAAATAATAAGAAGAAGACTGGAAACAGGCATTGCCGGACTTGAACTAGAGACCTTCAGGGTGTCAGAGTGATGTGATAACCAACTACCCCACGACACCTTTGGTATCTTGCTTTTGAATGTGTTACCTCAAAACACTGGCAGAGGCAATATGCTTCATTTTTTAATATTTGTTTATTTCATTTGTGTTTATGTATGATGTGGTCTGGGTGCTGGATTCAGGTTCTGGTTTGAAGGGTTACAATTTGAAGGGTGTGGTTTCGAATTTAATTCCTACCTATAATAGTCTATGAGGTGTTGAACTTGTGAGAAACATCATACTGCAGGGTAGTTCAAGAGGAGACTGAAAAATGGTGTAATTCTTTTAATTGGTTGGATACGGTAAAAGGCACCTATAAATTTACTAGTGAAAAATGATGCGAGGGGATTGAAAAACACATAGTTATAGATGTTGTGTGGGGGGGACTATTTTTTTTTCCCTACTCAGCACTTGGGTTTTTCTTATTGATGAATTGCATAGGTTTAAAGGCTACAGTTTGTTGCTTATTTGCTAATTTTATGAGATGGAGGCAAGAAAGCATCGCGGAAGTAGTTATGTGCAATCAAGGGGTATTAATATTAGAATAGTTGTTTAATTATGAATGACATGAAAGAAAAGATGTTTTAGAGCTTGTGCTTGGTGGCAAGGGATAGTTGTTGACTGATGAAATATGAGGTTATTTCATCATAGAAGAATGTGGAGATCTAGAAACTCTGTAACAGGACTGGATGTATATTATCTCCTAGAGACTGGTGGGACGTGCAGTTGGTTGCATTCTTTGGTGATATTCCAATGGGAATCCCACTGCTAGCTTGCTATTACCCTCCTTTCTAAACTGGAGGGCTTTGTTGTTTCAGTATGGTGGAAGGAGTAATACTCTAAATAGGACCTTCTTAGACTAGATCTTGTGGGTGGTCTGACTGTGATAAGATCAACAAAGAAGTATTAGCCACAAGTGTACTCGAGTGCAGGACAGGCAAGGTATGGTTTGATCCTAATGAAGTTAATGAGATCTCTATTGCCAACACCAGGCAACAGAAAAGGAAGCTCGTGAAGGATGGGTTTTTGGAATGAAAGAGTACAAGAGAGTGTGGTGGCTTTCTGGATATGTAAGCGCAAGGGTTCAAGGGAGGCTAGGCTGCCCACCAAGGTCCTCTGGATTATGTGAATCCGTGTTGTCAGAGTCTTTCACAATTATGGTAATCCTAGAAGATTGACAAACATGTGTATCATGACATGCACATGAAAGTAAAGGTAGAAAGCCTGTGTTGATCCACAGCATTTGCAAGTCTAAGCATGAGAAGAAAAGAGAGAAGACTTTTTCTTGTCAATTTGAGGGCAAGTGTGTCAAGAACAATACGAGCGGGTAGAAAAATTTCTAGGAGGAGCATTTGGCTCCAGGTCCTGAAAGAAAGCACTAGCAGCACATGCTCAGAGGCCTTTGCAATTAAAAATAATCATAGAAGATTGACAAACACGTGCATCATGACATGGACATGAAAGTGAAGGCGGCAAGCTTGTGTTGATCCACAGCATTTGCGAGTCTAAGGCTGAGAAGAAAGGAGAGAAGAATTTTTCTTGTCACTTTGAGGCCAAGTGTGTCAAGAACAACACAAGCAGGGAGAGAAATTTCTAGGAGGGAGGGCATTTGGCTCCAGGTCCTCAAGGAAAGCACTAGCAGCACATGCTCCTCAACCCACCAGGACAGCTGCAAAGAAAACCAAAAAGTGAAGGTGTTGTGTAATTTAATGGGTAGTGTTGGCATTCAAGATTACAGTTGGCCTTTAGAAGCTATTGTCAATCTTTCTTTTGTTTTGATCTATATTGTATGCAGAATTTTTGCATTTGGAGAGGATGTTTATTCGCATCTGTTCCATGGTCACAACCATTGTTAGTTGTTTGGAGCTAACAGACTTAACATTACCTATGAAAGTAGTGAGACATGTAGTCATCCTTTTGTGTACTGTCCGGTTGCACTGGGATGTGGAATGATCTCTTTGCCATTTCTCTCATTTTTTGCACTTTTTCGTGCTTTTTTTTTTTTAATCAAAGGCAGATATTGCCATCATTGCACGGTGATTGGCGCTCATGGATTGAATTGAACGCGATAATTTTCAATATATATATATATTGTGATCTCATCCTTTATGAGAGGTGGGTTAGTGTTCCCCCTTTTTTCTCTTAATGTTGCATGTGTGCCTTGATGTGGTTCTGAATTTTTCCAGGATGGTGCCATTACTTTATTCATTTTGCTTCCTCTTTTAGGGCAGTTATACGAACCAAGTCGAATTCGAGCCTCTATGTCAACGGCTCGACTCAACTTGGTTTTGATCGAGTTCGAGTAATGAAATTTTAAACTCAAAAATTCGTCGAGTAACTCGATAACATATATTGATACATATTATATATATTTATATATTATTATAATAAAAAAAATTAAATTAAATATAATATATATTATATATATACAAATTACTCATTGAGTTCGAGTCGAGGGATATTCGGGCTCGACTCAACTCGAATACACCCCTTTTCTTAAATGCTTGTTAGGGATGCCTCATTGTTTCTAGTTATTTTTTGTAAAAATTAACATGTTAAATTGAAAGATTGCAACTGAGAGGTGGGGGTGTCATAAGGTGGTACATATCCTCTTTGAGGACCTTTTTTGGGGCAGAAATTTAGAGTTTATGGTATTAGGAAGGAGATAAAATGCTACACATGAGTGGGCCTAGCAGTATTTAAGGCTCCTCATTCCTTCTCCTGTTAGACTTTTTGAGTTTTATGGCTATTATTATTTTTTTTTTCTGGGTACTACATTTCATTAATGATTTGACAGTTATGATGGAAATCCTCCCACTTTAAATTTGTCATTGATAGCCTCTTCTCTATCTTACTTATAATGTAGAGAGCAAGAGAGAAGTTGGAATACCTGCTTAAATACTTGTGAGTTTGCAGATCATAGTTCTCCTAAGGTTATTTTTCTGGGAGTTTCATTTTTTTGCATTACTTTTACTTGATGATGATTTCTCAAGGAGGTCAACATTGTGAAGAATGTGAACCCATCTACTGCAAATATAATTTGAATTTATTTGATTCAAACAAAATTAAGATGTAACTGCAAATTCTAGCATTTGGGTGCAGATTTGGGTCCCAAGTAATCCCCGAGGTGCTGAAAGATTACCGCCAGGTGTTATTGAAGCTGAGTCAGATCTGTATCTCCGGAAATTATGGGGTAATCCCAGTGAGGTGGGTGTGTTCTGTCACCGTGAAGGTTTTGGTTGATACAAGTACCATTCTCATTTGTTTTTGTCTTGCTAAGTATAAGTTGGTGCAAGTAAACTGCTCTTTAGACTGGAAGAAAATTCAGCATTAAGTACATTTAAAAAAATGTAGAACTTAGAAATCTGTTGCTGCTTAGGAGTATTAACTGTGGAAGATGCTTTCATAGGGATGAATACATCTGAAACCATATGACTGATGCTAGTTCGATTCTAATTTTGGAAGTGCTTAAGGGGCAATAGTTTGAGTAATTTCTGTAGTGAAGACCAAAAAATGCAGTTCAGGGGAGGAAAAAGACGTCAATACCAGTACATAAGAGAATGCAATATCTAATGTTGTACAAATTGTCAAATTAGTAAAGAAAGGGTTTTGTCTGAGTTATAACTAGTCTAAACCAAGTCAAGGATTTGTGCTTCAATGATCAACGCTAATTCCATGTGTGATATTTTTGAGATAGATTTTTAATTCAAATACTTGGCCATCTAATATAGTGATGCCAAATACTTTCTCATAAAAAAAAACGAATTAATTACTGTTATTTGATCAATTAAAGCAAGTATATATTTTTTTTCTTAATACAACAACATGACTACTCTACGTCCTTTTAGCAAAGATATATATATATATATATATATATATAAATATAGACACACACACACACATAAGTAATTAGACTAAAGAAAGGCTGAGGGAAAAATAATAAGAGAGTACTTTAGCGCCAACATATTTCTTTTTCAGTTAAGACAAAGTATATGGGTTAGAATTGTAGTTAAATTAATAATATGTGAAGAGGGAGCAAAATTAATGGGCAGGAGGTACTGGATAAGAATGTGTTTTGATACTTAAGGGCTAAGGCCAGTCAAAACAGTTGAAATGTTTTTAACCATGGCTATCATCTAATTATACAAACTTGGCTTTGTATAGATATGGAGGGCAGAAAAATGTTTTTGTGCAGCCACATATAACTAGTTCGGATCATAGAACTAGTTAAAAATGTGTTTGAAAGGTTAGTCTGTTGTTATCTTTGAATGAAAAGAAGCTTAATGGGAGGTTTGAGATTTATTGTCTACCAGCTACCAATCATCACTTATGTTTATATTATACTTTCACAATTTTATGTCAAATGTCTTGTAGTTGAGCACCTAATCATGAAGCACAAAATCTTGATACTTGGAATGAACTGGGAATCCTGTGTAATAAGAAATCACTAGGTTGCATTAAAGCTAAATAAATTTTCAGTTCTTTTTTCAAATTGTTAATATACAAGAGGGGGTGAAGGGAAGAATTGATAATTCACTATCAAAAGATTTATCTCTATAGTGGCCTTAATTTGGATGATTAAATTAATACTTCTGGGTGTAACTAATAAGTAGTTATTGAAAGACGACCTTTTGGGGATGTCTTTGATTAAATTCTTTGTAAAATTACACTTATTTATTCATTTCAAGGTTTTCTTAATGGCTTTGGATAATCCTTGCAGGACTTGACCCTCAAAGCAAAGTATCTTTTAACCTTTACTGTTGGTTATGATCAGAGAAACAATATTGATGCAGCACTTAAAAAGGTCAGGCAAGTAAATTCCTCTATTTTGTGTTGCTGTGCATGTCTCATCTCTTGCTCTGTCCTCCGAATTTGTATCTACAGTTCTCAGAGGACTTTACAATTGTTCTATTTCACTATGATGGTCGGACAAGTGAATGGGATGAGTTTGAGTGGTCCAAGCGAGCTATCCACATTAGTGTTCTAAAGCAAACCAAGTGGTGAGAACTACTTATATCCCTCCATATAAAATTATGTTCGTTTGGTAGCTTGGAATTCCTCTAAGAACCCTGTAAATCATACTTTTATCTGAATGCTGAATGTTGGTGCAAGGTGGTACGCCAAACGTTTTTTACATCCTGACATTGTGGCACCATATGATTACATATTTATGTGGGATGAAGACCTTGGGGTGGAATATTTTGATGCAGAAGAGTGAGTATTGGAAAAGATTACCTGCTGTGCATGTAAATAAGCTTCAACTGGACGCTTAAGATTTCATTTTGTTTCAGATACATAAAACTGGTAAGAAAGCATGGCTTGGAAATTTCACAGCCTGGTCTGGACCCCAGTAGCGGATTCACATGGCAAATGACAAAGAAAAGAGATGACACTGAAGTTCACAAGTAAGATGAGTGGAAACTACGTTCCTACTTTCCAGTATGCATAACTAAGTGTTAATTAATTCTACATGTTTTTCTTAAGGGTCACGGAAGAAAGGCCTGGCTGGTGCAGCGATCCACATTTGCCACCGTGTGCAGCGTATGTCCCCTGTTAAAAATCAGTTTATGATCTGAGAACAATTTTGGGCCTCACAATCTCTGCTGTTTTTCTGTACTGTTTCTAAATATGATGTTGCTTGCCTTGTAATGCAGCTTTGTTGAGATCATGGCTCCTGTATTCTCTCGAGATGCCTGGCGTTGTGTTTGGTATATGATTCAGGTGTGAAGTATAGCATACCTTCTTCGGTCTCCTTCTGAATGCACCTGTTTAAGCATCACTCTGATGACCAAAAAACTGCCATTGCAGAATGACTTAATTCATGGTTGGGGCCTTGATTTTGCCCTAAGGAAATGTGTGCAGGTTAGTGACTACAGTTTTTGATGGCTAATAGCTATATATATATATATATATATATATATATATATATATATATATATATTACCTTTTCACCAGTCATCTTCTAGTTGCTATTTTCAATAATATTATATTATATGTAAAATTCAAAATTGACAGTTTACTCTTTTCTCAAACGGAAACAGCCTGCTCATGAGAAAATAGGAGTTGTAGATTCGCAGTGGATTGTTCATCAGGGTGTTCCATCATTGGGAAACCAGGTAAGTTTCATCCTTAGCTCGTAAGAGTTGTTTGGTGAAAATTAAATAATGCCACAATTTTTGACAGGGTCAAGCAAAGTTTGGAAAGGCACCATGGGAAGGGGTATGGAGACCTTCAACTACCATTGACCTTATATTCCCGATTATTTTCCCATAAAAGCAAGATTAATTACCAAAGAGATAAAAAGACAACAGAGGAGAAGATTTGTTTACATGCCCTGTCTTTTTCTACATGAAGCCAACAATGGCTAGCTTGTCCTTTTTTTTCATGAATCGGAGTATTGAGTTATTTATTTCATATCGCCTCAGGTAAGGGAAAGGTGTCGAAAAGAGTGGGCAACATTCCAAGAGCGGTTGGAGAATGCAGAGAAATCATATTATCTGTCAATTGGAATCGATCCACCCAACTCAACAGCTTGGAAGCAGGACAAATGACTGCACTAGAGTTATTTTCATTCCTTTTCAAAGGTATTCTGGCCAAGCGTTATGTTGTTGAGAGGGGAATTGGTTTCATTTTTGTTGCAATTCCTCTTTTTTTAAGCTGTTTTAGATCATATCGTTTACTTGCTGAGAAAAACCTAGGAATGTGAAAAATGCATTGCTGGAAAGTGCTTGATCTGATGTTCAAAGTGATGACAGGCATTTGTTCCCGGGTGCTAAGTTTCAGAAATATGCATTTTGTGCAAATTGTGTTGTAAGAAATTCACTGCTATGAGTAGAGCGGTATGAATACCATTCTGCTGGAAGAGTTTGTATTAGGAGCATTGGCTTTGTGAGCCGGACCATCCTGTTGTTGACAAAGGCAGTTGAGTGTTGGCATGGAGGGACCCTTTTTTTGAGATGGCAGTTGGGTGTTGGGGTGGAGGATGATGTGTGTTGGGGTGGAGGATGATGAGCCTCGTTGGCAATCAAGCGGTTCACAAAAGTGCCAAACATAAGGATTCTTACTTGTACCGAGTCCTGGTTACTAAGGTTGTGCCCTGCCCTAATTCTTGAGCATGTGTAAACCTAGTTATGGCATGTTGCCGCGCCCTTGGATTAGAATTTGTACCTCTGCATCTGAGAAACGTTCTGGGCTAAAGAAACGTTGCATTTGAGGGGTAGATGGGCTCGAATAGATCTCCCAGAAGTCTGCTTAACAAAGAAGCTGCAGGCTTTACACTTGGAAGCAAGTTTCCAGAGCATAAATTTACAAATTTGAGCCCAATTCATAAGAAATTGATATTGACTCGGTGAAAATGTGAATTTGTCAACTACGGGAAAGAATAAAAAAAAGTGGGGGGTCCTCAACAAGGATCTGGGAATCCTATCACCAAGGTTACAGATGCCATCTTTTCCACCTTTTTATGAAGATTGTTGCATGTAATCGAATTCCCTTTTGAATAATTAAAAAAAAAAAAAAAAACATAAAAAGAAAACCATAAGAGAAAGAAAAGGCACAAATCTATCTCCTTCGACCACTTGCAGATCATCAAAATTAGAAAGGGGAACTACACAAATGGCAGAGTAGAAGTAGCCCTTGGTTACGGCTTCTTCTAGTTCTTTAAACTCCCATGCATCATCCGCTAAATATTGTCCTACAAAAGAAAATAAATGCATCAATAATGCCCACTTTGCCACTGGCCTCTCTATCACAAACAACAGTATGATCAAAAGACCACTTGAGATACAATAGAAATCAACAGTGGCGCCATCCAACACTGACATTTTAATCTCGACTCATGTTGCTATTGATGAATGACAACACATTGGGAGTGGATGTGAGAAGACTCTCCAACTATGACGACGGACAATGCAACCATTGTTAATCTAACTGTTGGCGGGTAGAGTTAAATCCAATCTAGCAAGCTGGAAACGTGGACCCTGCGTTTACAGGAAGAGCCACAGATATACAGCAAGTCAGAATGGCTATTCTCACCTTTATCATCAGCCAGGAGCATCACATGAAGAGGAGAGAAAAAAATTTCCCAGTTGGGAAACCTTCACTCCAATTGCCATAGCTAAAAGCATAGCTTCCATTACAAGGCTGAATTGACACGCTGTAACAGATGAGGTCGCTAGAAGGGCCAAACACTTAATTGCATCAATCTCCTCTCACAATCATAAGGAGGGGTCTCTCACGTGGTAATGTTTGAAGAAAGCATAGTCTTGAAGTGAGGGCCTTCTAAGTGTAGGGTCAAACTTGAGATGGGTACAGATATTTAAGAAATCATGCATTGCATAGTCTTATTCCTAAAAAGCATGAACACCTCAACATGGAAGTTGTTTGCTATTCATTGGGCTCATGTTGGATATTTTTCGAGTGGTGTATGTGTTTACTATAACAGATAATTGATACATGTCTAGTGCGGAAGCCCTGGAGGTATATCGACTTTTCTGTGTTTGACTACACAATATATGAATGCACAAGTAATTTTATTTATTCCCCAATTTAATTAAATAACATTTCATCTTGTGCGTGCGAGAGAGAGAGAGAGAGAGAGATAGGACTCGGCATCTATTAATTGGAAAGAAAGAACCAATTTGAGAGGGAAGTGCATGCAGCAGTAATTCTGCACAAATACCAAAATGGGAAGAAAATTTTCTACTTATCTTATGCATGTATTGAATTTGTGGTACTTTGGTCTCTGAATGGATCACAAATAGAGTATTTGTTTTACATTTTCAGACATTTACCCATTGACATAATAATTCAGATGTAAAGATAACGGACTGTGACAATATCCAACAAATGTTGTAATCCAAGAAATTTATGCAAAAAGTCTTCAACCTTTCGGAAAGGAGCAATGTCATGCAATTACATTTTTTAAGGTCTGATCAGTTTATAACTACCAAAGACATGCTTAAACATACCATGAATCCCTTCCGTTATCTTATATCCAAAATCTTGATGATGATCTTAACACCTTTCACAATCAAATCAACAAAATTCTGGCTTGCACACAAGTCAATAACTGCCCATCTGTGTCAAGAAAAAGGTTGATCACCAATAGTACAACCCGGATATATAATTATGACCTCACCCTAACTTTGTACTTAAAAATATGGTAGCTGCAAAATTGAATAATAAAATATTACCTGTCCTCCAAACTGCGTTCAATATCAAACTGGAAAATTGAAACCCATCTTGGTGAAAGCTCAATGCTTTCTGCTCTCCTCGCTTTCTCGTACATTTTTTCACCTCCAACCTAGCACAGGAGTGGAAAAAGATAAGCAGATAATATTTTATCTTCTCCATCCTGATCGAATAACATAGACATGTGTAAGTTATTGCAAAGATAACAAGACAAATTTAACAATGACATTCACTGATGATTATGTTATCTCATCTGTCTAATATGAAGAATTCTCGTATAAATAGGAAGAAATACTTTACATGCCGCCCTACACCAAACAAGTGTCGTCACATTTTAACTTCATTTCTGTATCTTGGGTACAAACAACAACTGAACAATATCTAATTGTGATGAACTGGTAAAGCACAAAAATTACCTACTTAAAAGTGCTTTTAACAACAATTAAATTGGCTTTGTGCACTCATCAAGCATCACTAAAGTTATTCTTCATACAAGATGAGAAGCATTTACAAAATAAAGAATTTAGTTGTTAAAGAAAACCACATCCCAATGTGAAAATAATCTCAATCACATGAAGCATGAAGAAAAACCTAAAGGTAGTTGACTCTCTTTGACCCACAACATTAGGTAACTTTTCTTTGCTCAAAGACAACCACAGCAAAAAGTTAATATTTCTTCAAGGTGATGTCTGCGTGCAGGCTAAAAGTAATACCAGTTTTATCTTATTTGTTTACATTCACACATTGCAATTATGAAACAGGAATATTTGATAACTCCCAAATTTGAAATGTGCTGGTTAGAATAATTGAAACCAGCTTAACTTTACCCACCTCCTGTCGTGGCTCTCCCTCTTTACAGAGCCAACAAAGAAAAGGTCCAACTGTGTTCAAGGGTAGCCAAAGCAAAAGGTTGACAAACTGAATGCTCACAATTAAGACTGTATTCTTAGATAACTCTGGCAAGTACAACTTGAGGCTAACATTAGTTTCATCACATTTTGTTTGCAAACTCAAAAAACAATTCATCTTGAAAGAGTCATCAAAATTAGACAATTGTTGAGGAAAGCATGACACAAAAACAGTAACCCGCCCCCCAAAAAAAAAAAGAAAAAAAAAACAATAATTTGGAGGTGAGGGTACTTGCAGTAAGATAATCTCATTCTCCAAGCTACTAATTAAACTTGAGATAAGCACAAGGAAAAGATCAGGATAATTCAATGTCTTAAGGCCTTCTTTGGGGAAAGTAATAACTAGTGGGACTGGACTGGACTAACAGTTCACCGGCACTTGTTTCACCTTGAGTTCAACCCTTCTTTTAGTCCACTGGGCAGTAAGATAAACTCATTATCCAAGCTACTAATTAAACTTGAGATAAGCACAAGAAAAAGACCAGGATAATTCAATGTCTTAAAGCCTTCTTTGGGGAAAGTAACAACTAGTGGGACTGGACTAACAGTTCACTGGCACTTGTTTCACCTTGAGTTCAACCCTTCTTTTAGTCCACTGGGAAGCATGGGATTCTTGAACCCGCCTTTTTAGGTGGATTTTATTAGTCCTATGACTTTAAAGATCTTATTATGTCATAAGCCATTTTGAGGACATGATGAAGATTAGATTTTAATGCCAAGATGGTCCTTGAACACCATTCACCAAGGTAGCCAAATTATAGGGCAAAAGTTTCAAGTACAATTATACCAGGACATGAAGTGCATATCAAAAATATCCAATTGGTGAATCAAATGAGAACTACTTACCATCCCTGTGGAACACACTTCTGGACTAGTGTTCCCATGATTTTTCAATTACTTGAGTGTACTTGCAACTAATTTGGGTAAATGAGGAGTATTGTAACCGGTTTCAAAGCAGCTTCTTTGTCATTCCTTCACTAAAGGCACCAAAAAGTGCAACCAAGAACAAGAGACTAACTACAACCAGGAGAAACACCAAAACCTCATTACTCTGAACAGAATTCGGGAAAAAAATTAAAAAAATTTTAAAGCTCTCGTATATATTAATTTTTCTTTTCCTCCAAAATCTGCAAATGACACCTTTAATACTTTAGGCTTGCAAATGAAATTTTAAAGACACCAATTTTCTTTCACACTGTCAAGTCATTTATAATCTATTCCTCCAGGCACTTTCTTCAAATGCTTAAAGAACTCCTCCACTTTCTTCTCCGTAATATCCACACCCACATTCTGCGATTCTCGTGATTCTCCTCTATCTTTCTCCCCTAATTCCTCAAAGAAAATCAAACCCTTATCATCCCTTTCTTTCTTCTCTTCTCCATTCTCAATCCCCTTCTTCTTATTTGACTTCGTCTTTTCCTTAAACATTTTCCATAGTAGACCCGATATCAACAAATGCCTTGTCAAGACACTGATCAGGAAAGTATTTTTTCTCCAACTGATTAACCATCCTGTAATGTTTCTCCTTGTCCCATGGATAAGCAAATGTATCATAAAAATACAACTCCTCTTCTCTCTTATGCAGTCTATGAAATTTAACCACTTCAGGCTTCAATTCCACAAACCCGTCTTCTTGATTCTTCCTCCCATCCTCAGAATCAGCCCCATACATTCTCTTCCTCCTCTTATTGTCATATTTCCTCTTAGACTTATCCATCGGGGTTCGCTCAATTTCTTATCAACCCACTTCTCAAAACCCAATTCTGACCCACTTGGCTCTGGTCCCGGTTCTGGTTCGGAGGAGTCAAGAGGCGTTGAGTTTGTGGGTTTTGGGGTTCGCCGACTGTGAGGAGAGAAAGCACTGAGAGGATTTGGATACAATCAGGTCGAAAGACAGAGAGAGTAGGAAAGAGAGTGACTTCTAGAGAGGTCTGTGACTCGGTGGGTTTACAAAGAGAGAGAGTTCTCGAAAACTGTGGGGTGCGTTTCGAACGCAATAAGAGGAGAGAGAAATTAGTAAGAGAAAATGCTTTCGCCATTATTAACATCACAAACGAGGAATCGAAAGATAGGAGGGAAGAAAGACGATGATGGTAGAACCACAGAGAAAATGATTCTAAAATTTCCACAGTGGGCCGTCGTAGGCCCGTAAGAGCCCAATTGGCTGATTTGTAGGCCCGCAATCGTTCAAATTAACAAAAAAGAAAATTCCGAATTAACTCCTATTCAATTTTCTGCGACCCAGCGCTTTAAAATTGTAGTTCGAGATGATAGTTTAAAAAGTCCTATATTAAAAATAAAAATTATAGTATCACACACATAGTACTGAAATGATTTGTCCATTTTTTGGGTTATACAAAAGAAAATTAAAAATTTTAAAATTTTAAAATCTCTAAGAAATATAGGCACCCATTAAATTAGCATGAGTATAAATTTCAATAATAATGATTAAGAATATAATATTTAGAAATTAAATTCACTCGTGATTTTTTTTAAATGAAATGTTGAATTTAAGTTTTATATACAAAAAAATAGATATCAGGAAAATTTTACCTCCTAAATATTTAACTCAAATCAAATCAAATTTAATCAGATTTAATATAATTATCAAACACCATAATTTATAACAAAAGAAAAAAAAAAGAAATTAAACTCACTTCGATAAGTTTTCTTTACTAAAGCATCTACTATTGCATTTTCTTCTTGCAAAATATGCTTCAGATTGGAAACTCAATCCCATTTCATAAGCTCGTCAATATCAAACTTCAAAATGAAAAATACTTTACAAAATATTTTAAAATAAGAATTTTGTTTTATTTTTAATTTTGTAATTAGGATTTTTGCAAAGGCCTTTTTGTATAAGTGGATTATTTATTATCAATTTGTATCTGAATTTCACTTGACTAATCCAACCCGAATATTATGGGCTCTTCGTAAAGGAATTGGTTATTCCAAATCCTATATCTCTATTTTCATAGCTCAAACCTAAAACCTATAGTTAAAGAAGTGCAACATCAGATTGTAACAACTATTAACCATAAAAATTACTAAAAATAGTTAGTGGTTAATTGTGAGGGTTAATAGTTAGTTGATAAAATAATTAGTAATTAATAGGTTTTGTGGTTATGTGAAATGGTTAAATAGTAGAATTAGTTAGTAAAGATAGTATAAATAGTGATTTGTAACAATCCAACTCTAAAAAGTGGTAAAAAGATAGAGAAATAGATAAATTAGGTAGAGAAAAATAGAAAGAGTGATAGAGAGAAAATACAATAGAGAGAAAGAGAGGTTTTATTACATTCTATTTCATATGTATTACATGTATTAGATTATACAACAACTACTAACTATAATAGTTAATAGTTAATCATGATTAGTAAAAATAGTTAGCGATTAAGTGTAAATGTTAGTAGTTAGTTAGGAAAATAGTTAGTAATTATTATGGTTCGTAAAGTAGTTAATTAATTAGTAGAATTAGTTAATAAAATAATATAAATAGTAATCTCTAATATATGTAATACAATTGAATAGAATGTAATGAAATTCTTCTTTCTGCCTCTCTATATCTCTCTTTCTCTCTTAGTCTCTCTATCCCACTCTCTCTCTCTCTCTCTCTCGAGCTAATTCATGATAAAATTGGTATCAGGATTCACGATTTTTAACATAATCAATGCAGAAAATGATTAGTTTTAGGAATATAAAAAATAACAAGAACTTCATAAGCGATAATGGAAGAAAAAATGAGAGGAACAAGAAAAAAAATGGATGCTCTTATGGCAAGCATTGATGATAAATTGAACATTTTATTAATAATGTATAGTATCGATGAGTATATCAAAACTTTGGAGGAAAATGAGCAAGAAATTGAAAAGCAACAAAACAGATCAAAGGGTTAAAGAAACAATACCAAATTCCATGAAAAAAAAAAAGATATTAAAACATTTTATAAATCTCTTATTTTACTTACTCTTAGTGAAGAAATATTAAGAGTAAAAGAATTTTAATTGTCCAAAAATAAGTTGATGGTGGATACTTGTCGAAATTTTCAAAGATTGAATTTTTATTGTTCATTTGACAAAATCTTTTATCAAAAAAAAGTTCAAAAAAGATTTTTCTCAAATTCTCTCATTTTTATTTTACTCCCACTACTCTCAATGCAACTCAAGTTATATTTATGGTTCATTTCTATTACCCTATCTCTTAATACAAATACAAATTTTGATTCAAAATTTATGGATTCAAATTTCAACTATTTGTTTTCCATTCTCAAAAATAAAGATATTTTTAAAAGAGAAAATATTATAACCACTATTAATCATAATAATTAATAATTAATCGTGATTAATAAAAATAATTAATGATTAAGTGTAGAGTTTAATGATTAGTTAGAAAAATGATTAATAGTTATTAAAATTAACAAAGTGACTATTATTTAGTGGAATTGTGTAAATAGTAATTTTTAATATATGTATTATAATTGAATAAAATATGATAAAATTCTCTCTCCCTCTCTATATCTCTATAATTATCTCTCTTTCTCTCTTTGCCTCTCTATCCCCCCCCCCTCTCTCTCTCTCTCTCTCTCTCTCTCTCTCTCTCTCTCTCTCGAGCTGGTTCATGACACAGAACACCACATCCTGGTTTTCTGCAAAGGCTTTTCTAAACACCCGTGGAAGATAAAGGTTGGTCGGGGGCCCTTGGTCCAAGCGAGGCCCATGTCCCAAGGCGACCCAATCAGTAAAACCCATCAAGCGCGGAAATCCAAATTCCAATTGAAAATTTTAATTTTAGATTCTAAAAAGAAAAATCAGTTTTTTCCCGCTCGGAGAAGTGGGATGGAAGACGACGAGTGGGAGCTCTGCAACGACGATGGCTTCGTCTACAGGCACAAGAAGAGGAGAATTTCGTCGGCGACGGTTATAGCTCCGTCGTCTCCTCCGCCAGATCTGGAAGCCGAGGAGAAGAACCGGAGAATACGCAAGAAGAGAACCCTGTTGAATATCAGAGAACGCTACCGACGTGAAATTTCTCTCTGGGACAATTTGTCTTACACTTTGCGTGACATCCAACTAAAAGCCCAAATAAAACGAGAACAGAGAAATCAACAGCAGCACCAGCGAAATCTCGAAGACCCATCTGAGCCATCTTCTTCCCAATCAACGGATCTCGCCGAGCAGTCGGTCGATGAGCTGTTCTCTCAGGTAAATGAAATGATCTGGAAAACCCTAATTTTATAACCCCACTAGCTGTAACTTTCGAAACCCCAATCTGAATCTCTAAAATTCTTCTACTTGCAGGTGGAAGCACAAGAAGCTATAATTTGGGACGTTTCGGCTCTGTGCCATGTGGCGGAGGCAATGTGCAAAGCTCAGGAAGAGAAATGGAAGGAGATATTTATGGATCTTCCCACTTGGGATTCGCCGAGAGAGCTCATGTCAGCACTGTGCGATGACTAGGTAGGGTTAAAGCAAATAGATAGTTGTTAGTGTTGAATGGTGATAGATTAGGGTTTGGAAAATTTAGACAACCACGAGTTGTGTCTCTGTAAGTGAGGCAGTAGGCCTAGTAAAGCCCTCTTCTGTAAACAACATTCTGTTCTGTGTGTAGTCTTTTGCTCAAAATCTGACCGAGTTAGGGGGATTGGTGTGGGTTGATTTGAATCAAATATTCAAGGAATGGAAAATGGAATTGAATTCACCATTTTTTCCTTATTTTCTTCGATGTTATTTCATGGACCAAGTAATTCTACATGAAGTAATCAAATAGACTGAATCATATATTATCGTATAAAAGTTTTCAAATTTGAATAATTTTGAATCAATTAAAATACTTTTCAAATCAAGTAAGAAAATTTCAAAATATAACGAAGTAAACCGCAATTAAAATTCAACCAACTTTTCTTGTTGAGCTCATCATAAGACAATTTTCGATAGATGTGCCACTCTGGCGTACTAGTCCATTTGATTCTCCCTTAACATTATTCAAAAACCATAGAGGGAGGGGAAAGAATGTCTTATTTAATAAAAATGCGGAAAAGATTTGTTAAAATCCCAACAAGAGATATGTACTTATTGTTACAAAAATATTAAGAGGGGAGGGAAATTTTGCAATCAAACGTGGGATTTGGTGTTAAGTGGGGTTTGTGGGAGAGCTTGAGGATCAGCTTCACTTAGAAAAGAAGGCATGACTTTTACTGTTTGTACTATGAAACCAACTTGTTGACAAGCATCCTCTAACCGCTTTACTTGTGAAGGACCATCTGGGCAGTATACAACAGCAGCTCCTCCACTGCCTGTAAATTTTGCTGCAGCACCAACGCTTCTTGCCACCTCGATCATCTTTATGTTCAAAGCGCCGAGAACATCATCCCCGAACATGCTCCTGCACGAGATGACAATGTTAAGAGTCGAGAGTGATAATCATCAGTGCTAGACAGCAAAATATGGTTCAAAAGGTTAAGATGAATTGAGAACTTCCAAATGAATACCAAAATACATATCAGAAAGACAGGAACAAGATGATGATGTCAATCGTCTCATGGCAATGCATTGCCTTGTACCTTCGAAGGTCAAAGTTGCGATTCATAAGCTCTGCAAGTTTTGTATAGTTCTTTTCAAGTAGTGCCTTTTGCCCTTCAAATGCTAAATTTGCAACTTCTGACATTGATGATATTATGAACTTATCACCATTAAGCCATCTCTGTCTCACTGTGCTGTGCACCTGTATTGAAACCATAGAAGAAGATGCATCTATACCTAAAGCAAACTTGTTGACGGCAACCAAATATGAAGTGCCTGCTAAATAGTCAATTACAAACCACCTTCCCTAAATATTTGATTTTTTTTCACAGATTGTTGAAACAAGGGCTGCCAAATAGAAAGATGCAATCACTAGAAGCGATGGCAAAAAGAATGCCTTTAGCAGAAGGGGGAAGGTACAATTAACACATCTCCAATTCACTCAAAGCCAGAAGTGGAAAGGATAGAAATTGATTATCTCACTACTTGGCTTCTCTAAGTTCAAAACTGGAACCTCCCACAGTTTCTTTACCTTCATTTTCATGGTTTTGCTAGGCAATCAATTTTGGCATCTGACAAAATCTTGGAAATAAGGGAGGGAAGAAGGAATTAGTAAAATTTATCCTAGCAGTGCAGACAGAAATTTTGGCAAAATATCCAAGGGAAACGAGTGACAATTTCCATAAAAATCATTACACAACATTATAAAGCAATCATAAACACCAGGTCAAGCATCTTAACAGCTACAAAAAGCACCTTTTCATTTTACCAAAATATAACTAGAGTTAGAATGGGCACAAGCGTGACATGTGAAGGCTTTAATCAAGGAAGATACACATCTAGCAAAGACCCACCATAATGGTTTCAGAAAATGGATTTAATCAACCTCATGCGTAGACCTAGAAAATGCCCCCTACCACTTCAAAATTTTGCACTTTTTTTATTTGGTTTTTCTGTGTGAGATTTTTTTTTTCTTGGGCCCCCCGGGGGGGGGGGGGGTTTACTAAGACAAGTGTGGACATCTTCTTACAAGTTGCATATACATTTTTTTGGTGTCTACCTTCCAGAAGATACAATTCATTGATGCATCTATAGATGCTGTTAGTAGAGATAGAAGCTAAAAGGTCAACAAAAAACAAATATGATGGTATGACTCTTTCTTCAGCCTGGAAAGGTATATTAAAGTTGATGAGAAACAGAATAAAAAGACTGATATTTGCGACAAACCTTTCCAGAATCACTTGGATTCTCAGCATAGATGAGATGGAGAGGAGGAAGAAGGTTGGCATCCATAGCTTTGTATATGCCATATCCCAATTTATCCATATATTCCTTGCTGAAATCCTACAAACAATATTTCAAATGATTGAATTGGTTTCCACCCTATGCACTCAAGGAAAGAAGAAAAAATCCCACAATTAAAATCGCATACCATGTAAACTAAGCCCCCATAAATTTGAGCTACCCGATCTTGGAGACCAGCAACAATACCAAGTTCATTCTCTGCGCTAAGGACAAGGTTAGGCCTGACTTCTACTTTTATCAGATGCCTAACTTTGTAGAAGTCAAGAAGGCAGTTTAGAGCTGCTGATACAATAGCACTAGAACCTGAAAGCCCTGTCTGAAAAGTAAAAACTACAAGTTCATCATCTACTTCAGGTTTCAAACAGTAGTTACCTATAGATTTCAAGAAAATATATATGAAGATATCACATACAACTTGCATAATAAGAATGAAAAAAAAGGGGCAATCTATCGTTTCTCATGACATAATACCATCCAGGAAGTAAAGAGGAAGAAGAGAAAAGCCACAGTCTTAATGTGTAATGCACAACGGAAGGGATGTGCTTCATGACGTTAGCAACACCCTTAAAAAAAATTGCAAAGAGAAAAAAAACAAATGCCTGGTTGCTAGATTCCAGCATTTCTGCAGTCTAAAAATGATAGTATCTCCCCCAACTTAAACTTATGTCTTCTGCTAACATTTAAGGCAGTTGCAACAGGGTTCTCCAAAGAGGTCTCCATCTTCAAAATACTGTTTTATTTTACCGCCATTTACTTAAGTTATAAAATTGGATGGCGAGATTGAGAATTAGTTTCATGAACCCATGGCTCCAATAATGCCTCTCTACTTGTAATTCTTTACCCCCTTTCAATATACGTGGTGTATCTCTGATCTTTTTCACATCATTTTGATATACAACATTATTTATAAATAAATAAATAAACAAATACCCAGTTAAACTCCTGGTATGAACATCACAATACAATTAGGACAATCATCTCTTTCCAGGAATCGTAGTGCACTTGAAGAGCAAAAAATATTATCAATGACACATCTGTGCTCAATATCCCTTCAGTGCTGCAGTGACTCATGGCATGGATAAGATTAGTCTCAAAGAACACATAATAGTAATAGACACGGAACAAAGGAGTCCTAGACCAGATTCGTCTCAAAGCATTCTGCAGATCTAATATTCAATTCATCAACCCCTCAAAGTTATTTGCTTGTTTGCACTCTCACATGGATATATGTCATTCTGAGCACACAACAGGCAATCAGGCATGCTAGACTCAAAGGGCTTCCAACTGTAAGAACTTCAACACAAATAAAATTTCAATTATCTAAGTTATATCTTCAAAAAGAAAGAAGTCCCTAGACTGATATTTTTCACACAAAATTGTTATTCTATCCCTATTGTTTGAAAAGAAATTCCATAAAAGATTCTCCTCCAGAAACATTTGAACATATAGTAAGGACCCAAGGACCCTTGAAAGTTATAAAAAGACACGCACTATTGTAAGTTAAAATTGATCATATTAAAAAGATGTGATTCTCATCAATAGAAGTATCTATACAACATAAATTGTAATAGAAATCAAATTCAAAACATTAAACTAATCGATTCAATGCTTAATGGCAATCATAATTCCTCTGATAGTGATCAAACATCAAATCTTATACCTCTGATAAGAACACAGTGACCCGACAAAGTTATAAAAAAGGGTACTGATGTATTTTAAAATCAGCCGTACCTAAAGGATGTATCTGTCATCTTTAGAAGTATCTTGTACAACATAAGTTGTAAGAGCGATCAAATTCCAAACCTTAAACTCATCGATTCAGTGTTTAATGGGCAATCATAATTCAATCACTACATACATTTCTACATACCAAAAACGCACAATTCCAATGATCAAACATTAAATCAAATACCTGACGGGGAACATTAGTATCATAGGAAAGAGTGAAATTCCGATCATGAAGATCAATCCCGTTCTCTTTGCAATATTTCCAGAAAACTCTACATATTGCCATTAGCAACCGCACTCCTCCATAATACCCTTCAGTTTCCAACCTTTTAACCTGCAAATAAACAAACATTAACCAATACCATCCACCAAATACTAAATCGAAAATCCTAAGACATTCACGAGAGAGAGAATGTTGTTTTTTTACCAAATGATTCAACGATTTGAAATTTACAAAATCGTGATGAGGATTAGGCTCAATTTTGAGCTCATCCGACGGCTTCAGTTTCACCTCCGCCCAAAAATTTCCAAGACTGAACGAGATCGTTTTCCCGAAATAGACGTCGCTAGGGTTTCCAAGAAGTCCGATTCGAGCATATGATTTGTGTTCGATGATCGTCGTCATCGTCGAAGATGAACCGTTCAACGTCGATTCGACTTCTCCGTTAATATTTCTACCGTTCTTCAGTTCCTACTTCGGCGACTGAAATTTCGATTCCCTCTGTAAGCCGAGTTCTTATGTAGAAAATTCACTGCGGTTAAAAAACTGTGGCAGGGTCAAATTGGTAAATTACTATATTATCTTTTATATAAATTTTCTATTTAAAAATACTGTTCTCATTAAAATATAACATTTTAATATTATCTTTATATATTTTATTAAATTATTAAATCTTACTATTTTTCTTTTTATTTTATATATTTTCCTTTTTCAGGCCCAACATTTATTACCCATTTATATTTATTTATTTAAAATTTACACATGTGGAAGTAAAATTTGAAATTAGCTTATATAAAATCATCTTTCCTTTTTCAACCAACATCATTCTCTATTTTTGTTTTAATAAAAATCTTAAATTCAAGTGTCTTTATATAACAAAAAAAATAAATAAATATCCTTAATTACCTTTATTTAGTGTAGTATGCTTTTAGATCTCTCTTCTTTTATTTGGTATCCCTATTTTATTTATCTCAATTTATATTTTCTGAGATTAATCTTTTTTATTTCCACGCAATCTAATTTCTATATTTATTCATTCAAATTTTATACACATATAATATATACGCAGTTTGTAACTAATATATAAATATATGTATATATCTCAAACCACAAGTTCCCTCTCCAAAAAAACTTGCAGCCCACTTATCATCTCTAATTTACGAAAACTTCTTAATATTGATATTTTTTCATTTTTGAAATGGTTTGATAAATTAATATATATAAAAATTTTAATATTTTTTATATTTAATAAATTATTTTATTTTTTAATTATAATTGTAATTTTTATATTATTTTTTTATAATTAATAATTATATATTTGATCATTTTAAATTTTTATTATAAAATATTATTATTCTATTGTTTCTATAAAATAATTGATATCTACATAAAATTTTTATATTTTAAAAATTTTACATATTTTTTCATATTTTTATTTATTTTATTTTTATAAAATTTATTTTTATATATCATTTCATATTTATCTTCATTTTTCTGATTTACGTTTTCATGCAACCTAGCCGGTCATCAATTTCACATAAAAATTGAATTCCGACACCATCGGCAACGCTGAATGGAGAATTGTTTATGGTACCTCGATGGCATTTTTGTTTGTTGTTCTTGTTGTATTTGGTTGGAATTTTTTTTCCTAGATTTTATTGCCAATATATTTTTTGGGATTTTGTAAGAAGTATACAAAGGAACATGATGAGTGTGTTTATATTGCAATGATTTATTTAAATAAAAAAAATGAAACGAATTCTTTTCCCGGATATGCCTTCTTATAATGTTTATTCTTAGGAAAATTTTATCTATTGAAATTTAGACATTAAATTTATTTTTGTTTTCCTCGTTTTTGTTAGTCATTTTAGGGAAATAAAAACGGCATGTTCAAAATTATTATTCAAGGTTAATTTTTTAAAAAAAAATTCTTAAAAGTTTAGAAGAATTTTTTACTTTTATTACACTTTTTGGGCAAACGATGAATGAATTGTCAAATATAGAGTATAAAGGTCCCGAGGGATAGTCTAGTAGTAATCATTATCCTCCCTTAATTATAATTTAAGATTATATATATATATATATATATATATAAATATATATATTACCAATATATATAAAGAGGGAGTTAGGTTAACTGTTCATATACCCTGTTTATGAACAGTACCCCGATCCCTCTTTACCAAAATACTCACTTTCTATATTTTTCTCTTTATTCAAGTTCTTGTATTTTTTTGATCTTATTTCTTTTTATTGTTTCTCATGAGTCGTTCCTCTATTGGAGAACTAGTTTTTTTTTTTTCTGTTCATTTAGAATCTTACAATTTTTCTCCTTATTTTTTTTGTTCCAATCTTTGTGCTTTTTTTGTCTTTTTGTTTTTATTTAGATCATTCGTCTTTTTAGAAGACCCTGCTATGTTTTCTTTTTTAATCACATTATATTTTTTTTGTTTAAATTCTTCCCCTTTTTTTTACACCACTATCATTTGTTTTTTCATTTAGTTAGGTCCTTTATATTTTTGGAACCATTTACAATTTTTTTTCCTCAGGTATTTTTTTTTTTTGCTTGGCCCATTCTTTTTTTAGAAAACCCTACTGTGGTTTTTTTATTCAAAAGTCCACAATTTTTCTCCACTTATTTTTTTCATTTCTGTCATTGCCTTTTTTTTTAAACTTAAATCCTTTATATTTTTTGAATTACACTTTTTTTTTTCGTTCAGCCCTAGCACTTTTTTCCCTGACCATACTGTGGTTTTTTTTTTTTCCATTTAGGTTTTTGCATATTTTTTTCTTAGATTCTTTATCTATTTTGGACCACGCTTTTTTTTGTATTCAAATCCTAGCATCTTTTTTTTTTTTTTATTTAGATCCTTATATCTTTTTTTGTCTTTTTTTTTTTTCACTTAGATTTTTCATATTTTTGGAACCATACTTTTTTTTTTTTTAAACATTTGGGTCTTTGTGCTTTTTTTTTTACCCCGTGACCATACTTTTTGTTTTAATTCAATTTTTCGCACTTTTTTTATTCTATTTTCACTTAGATCATTTATTTTTTTTGGACCACTTTTTTCGTCCAAATCTTTGTGCTTTTTCTTTAACATTTTTTTTTCACTTAAGCATCATCTTTTAAGAACATATGTTTTTCTCTGTTTTTTCCCTCTAAATAGTCATTCTTTTATTTTTAAATCATGATTTTTTTATTTTTTTCATTCAAATACTTTTTATTTTTAATTCAGATTTTTTTCCTCTTAATTCCTTCTTTTTTTTTTTGGGATATGAGTTTTCCCTCTTTTTCGCCTTGGATAATTATCTATTTATTTTTAAACCATAACCTTTTATTTTTTTTTTCCATTCAACTTTTTACTCTTTTTATTTTTTTATCTTTTTTTCTCTTAAGTCCTTCATTTCTTTTAACATAAGTTTTTTTTTTTGTCCCACAAATGGTTATCTATTTATTTTTATTATCTCTTATTAGTTGGTTTTTTTTTAAATTCTAATGGTTACATTCTTTTTTTTTCTTGTAACTTATATATGTTATATTTTTTATTTGTTTAGACAATAATTTAATTCAAATATTAACCTAATTATAAATTTAACAAATATTTGTATAGTAAAAAAATATGATCCATATTTTGGGAGCACCCTGTGGGTTAACACGGGACAAATGACTAATATATAATATATATATAGAAAGAGTATAAAGTGTATTTTCTTAAAATATAATGTGCGAGATATTCTTGAGAGCAAAAAATATTGTTCAACCTATGACTTATCTTTTTTTTTTTTAACTTGTTATTAAATAAAAGTCCAAGCAAACAATACTCTTTCTCTCCTTTGTTTCCATCAATTTCAATATAGAAAAATCAAAATTTAAATACAAATTTGATCGGATTTTAGTGTTCAAAAATAAAATTTAAGATTAGTGGGAGATTATTTTCATAAAAAAATTCAACCAAGATAGTAATATTGTAAACATTATTTCATGAAATTGGTTTATATAGTTATAAAATAGACCGCCATTGTTGAAGGAAAATGGGGAAGAGACCACATGGGCCGTCTCATCAAATAAATCTTATTATATCCATGATTTACTTCGAGATTCAATTTTTATTGTAATAAAAAAAAAGTTTTAGGACATTTACATGATATCAAAATAATATTAGTATGATGAAAAGAGTGTCTCACTCCTTAATTATATACTTAGGTTCGAACCTCCATAAGAATGAAAAAAATATCCTCGAGAGATTTTTTTTCTAATGGATTCAATAATAGATCGATTTAAATTAATCGAGATAAAATTCCGAATAACAAATTATAAATACCAAAATGATATTGTAAGTGATTCAACTAACTATTTCTATTTTTATTTGTGCAACAACACTGACAATACAATAAAAGAAAACTGTTACGATTAATTTAAAATGTTAAATATTAAAACACATATCTTACATGTTCTTGATACAATCAATCAATCATTTTAATCATGAATATTTTTAAATAACTTTAAAATAAAGATTGACTGTAATTTTAGAATTTAAATCAGGAATTTAAAGAAAAACTTTTTTTTAAATATCTGGGTAAATTATTATATGTCTCCCCATGATTTGTTCGAAATCTATATACTGTCCCTATGGTAGAAAAATATTCGTTTATATCTCTATAGTTTTAAAAAAATGTGGGAAGTTAACAAAAACTTATGAATAGTATAAAATTAACAGAGACATAAGGAAAGAAAATAAAATATCCATTATACCCTCACTTTTTTTTTCTTTTTTGCACATTCATCTTCAACCTCCAGAAAAAATATTAAAAAAAAAATCTCAACTCTCACACACTCTTTCTAACAAAATCAGAGCCAAATTCAAAATTTAATAATCAATATAAAAATAATCAAAAATAGAAAAATCAAGGAACCAAATGAGATCGATGCCTGTGTCCCTATAGAGTGAGAGTTATGAATTGAAGGATCGGGCGATCGTGGTCCAATGATGGTCCGAAGTTGATCCGATCAGTCCTTTCCCAAATCTCTCTCTCTCGCATTGCTCTCTCCCTTCTCTCTCCAGAAATCAGCACTACCACTACTACCATTCATTTCAGTCTCTTCCATCACCAGCCCGACATTCTTCTATTTCAAGCGATCAAATCTTCTCTCTCTTTGAGGTGATTCATTCTCTATAGTCGCGCGATTCCTCTTCCACTTGCCATCGCGCAGTTGTTCTCTCTCGCCCTTTCTTGCCTCCTCCATCATTGTTTGATAGTCAAAGCTTTGTTCAATATCAGGCGATCGTTCTTTGTCTCTCTCATCCTCTGCAGTCGTGATTTCCATCTTGAGATCGCATGATCTCTCTCTCTCGAACTTGATCGAATCTCTTAGTCTCAATCTCTTGCCCAATTTGAGACTTGGGTTTCTGTTAATCGCGTCATCTGTTCGTAGCAATTACCGTGGTCGGAGACTTGGGCTTGAGGGTTGCCACCGTGGTCGTCATCTCTTCCTGGACTTGGGTTTGGTTTGGTTGGTTGAAGAGGATGAGAGAGAGGACAGGAAATGGAAGTTGCAGAGCAGAGGGGCAATTTTGGAAAAAAAATAATCTTGCCAGATGACGGAGATTTCCGTGCATGGTTCTCAATCTCCGTGATGTTTTTTTGAAATTCCGTTCATTTACTTCAATTTCCGTCAATTTTTCACATTTTTTAAAATCATAAGGGTATAAAATGAATATTTTTTTCAAGGCTGTACATGAATTTCAATCGAATCACATAGGGCAAAGTGTAATTTATCCAAAATATTTTGTCAATTGATTTGAGAATTGGATCAAGGGACTTATATACTTAACATCATATGGTAGATGGTGTATTTATGCCTAGGGGTGACAATTTTTGGCACGACACGTTATCACGATACAAACACGACATGAAATTGATGGGTTTAGATCGATACGAATCTGTTTTGAGTCATAAACAAGTTGATACGGTTACAACCCATTTAAAAATGGGTCGTGTCATGTCAATCTGTTGGGTCCAACAGATAATCCAGTAAAAATTAAATGGGTCGTGTCATGTTAAAATTAATGATTAATCTGTTTGACTCGATAAAATTATGTAAAAAATTATAATATTTTAGATATTTTGTTATTGTAAAGAATGTAATAATATGATTAGTGATACGATATTTTTATTTATAGAGATTTTATATTTAAAAATTTATTGAATTTTAAAATCATAGTAAAATAGATTGATAATTTAAGAGATTGAGTGAGTTATTTTAATTTGATTAAAAATTAAATATATTAAATAGATAAATATGATATGATTATAAATGAGTTAAATGCGATGTGATGCGATTGTAAGATGAATTATGTAAGAATTTAGATTTTTGATATAAAATACATATATATGATATGGTATGATATTATTAGACATGATTGATACCCCAATTTATGGGTGAATGTCACGTCCACAATCGAAAGGGTCGCTTTATCGTCTCTTTGTTTAAATATTGTAAAACGTGGATCAGTGTTCAATGTCCCAAAGCACAAACTGCATAAGATACCCAACACGGACCTCTCACTCTCACTCGAAAAGGATCCTTTACTTTAAAATAAAGCAAAAGCTACGTCGCTTTTTAATTTTTTTAATAAATTATTAGTATCATATTAAATTTAATTTGATTTAAATTAAAATTATAAAATATAAATTTGTTTATTATTTTTTATATATAAAATTTAAATTTAAAATTTTAATTAAAAGATAACAGTTCGATGGATGGACCATCCAGGCGCGTCGTTAGTAGCTTTCATTTTCAACTTTCTTTTAATAAGCCAGAAAGTCTTGTCCACGTCCCTCCGAACCTAACGGATTTCAAATTTCAAACCCCAAATCATTAAGAAAGGAAAAAAAAATCATTTTTTTAGAAAAGGACAAACCCCTTTTGCCCATTTCTTCAAAATCATCGATAATTGCACGGTGGCATCAGATTCGAACTGCAATTTTTAAAAAAAAAAAAAAAGTTTTTTTTACATAATATTTATTATACTTTTTTCTTTTTTCTGTTTGCTTTTTTATTTTTTCTTTTCTTGCACGTCAAGAATTAATCGAGCGAAGGAACTACATACGCCCCGTGTTAAGTTTATCCTTATCCAATTTTTCTGTCTTTGGAGTGTAGTTGATAATTTTTGGGAGTTACCATTTTTTTGCAGGTTTGAATTGGGGAGTTCGTAGTTGACCTGAACTCTGCAACGTCGGTGGATTCAAACTTGAGATTGTGAAGAGCCGCCAGTCGGTCGTAGTTTTCTGATTACGACCAATCCTACGACTCTTCTTGAAGCTTTGGATATTCAACTATATAAATATATTTGGATTTGGGTTTGATTCATTTTGGGATTTCAGGGTTGGTGTAGTTTCCGCAGGAAAATATTTGAATTTGGTGCTTGAGTTTTATATCCCATATTTTAGGGTTTGTGTGGACCTTTGGCAGAAGAGTACTTCAAATTGGAGTTTTATTTGCTCTGGGTTTTTCTAGGGTTTGTGAAGTTTTATAAAGGACAGTTGGAATCTGGGTGTTGGTTTTGAATTGGGCTTTTAGGACTTCTGAACTTTTTGAGAAAAAAGTTTTAATGGGTGCAAGCAATTCGAGGGAGTATAACAGCAGTCATTGGAAAGATTCCGAGGTGGGTTCGAGTTCTCCGAGGGATTACCATGACTATAATCAACAACCATCTTACGGACAAAGTAGTTCACCACCACGTCAACAGTATCCGATACCCCACGGATACTCCCAACCATATCCGGCACCACAGGGGTATGTTCCGCCGCCACCGCCACCATATTACGGTGGTGGGGCGGCAGAGGAACCTCCGCCGCTGCCGCAGCGGAAGCTCGATCGGAGGTATTCGAGGATTGCTGATAATTATAATTCCTTGGAGCAGGTATGGTGTTTATGTGGATAATAAGGATCAAGGTTCTAATTTGTTGTTTATTTTGTGCTTTGTGATTTCCTTAAAGGGGAATGATTCTGTTTTGTTTGGATTCTGAATTAGCTTTGGAAGAATTGCAGCATATTCATCTGAATTATTTAACATAAATGCTTTTAGGATTACATAGCTTGCTTGCTTTTTTTTTTTTTTTTAATCTTTTGGTTCTGATGATGTCCACAGAACCTCTGATGAGTGGCAGGATCTCAGTAATAATTTCTACGATTTTTAATTGCATACATATCATGGAAGACGGTGTTAAGATAATGTCATGAAAGGAATCTCGCCTTGACTTTGTCATAAAAGATTTTTTTAAAGAATTCTAAATGTGAGGAATGTTGCCTAGACTTTTCATTATAGATTTTATTTCGGATAATTCTAAAGGTGCTGATAAATGGTCCAATCACGGGGTGGCACGCTATTAAGTGCCCTATGAGGTTGTTGCGAAAGAAAATGAGGTAGGAATGCAGCACCAGTCTCGTTGCTTTGCTACCATTCCACATGTTTGTTGACATTCAAAAGCTTAGAAAGATTTCCTACTCTAGAGAAAGTCGTTAGAAAGTTTTCGGGCTAATGGCAATGCCCATGCGCCACTTGTGTAATACTGAAGACAATTGCTGCCCTCGTGATTTGTTGTTTTATTTTTTGCTGTCTTGAATAATTATCCCTGTTTTGTCTTTGTGTAACTTGGCAACATAATCATTATCGAGGGCATTATTTTGTAGATGTTATTCAGATAGTTGCCTTAGAGAGATATTAGACATGGAAGTTTTGAGCTTGAACCAAGGATCATTGGAGTCACAAAATTGTCAATTGACTTGCATTTTCTACTTATCTTACTAAATGGTGCAGTGTTTGCTTTTCTTTAATGTCATTATTGTCCTCATCCGTCTCTATTTCTCGTAAGCTTCAGATATTGCACTGTCAAAGATATTGCGCTTGCAACTTTTGATGGACTTTGGTCCCCCGCATGATCTCTTGCTATTCTTTTTTGTGAATCTTAATCAAAGCCTATGATCCCACACTTGTTGACCATATGTTCAAAGTAGGATTCCAATTAGAAGACAGCGAGACTTGGTGCAACGGTAGAGTTGCTCATTTGATGATCCCAAGGTCGGATTCGAGACGTGAAAACAACCTTTTTGCAAAAATGCAAGGGGAAGGTTGTGTAAATTTATGTCAACCCTCCCCCTACCCCCGCCTACCCTGCACTAAGTCGGAGGAGCACTTTGTGCACTGGGTGAACCCTTTTAGGTTGTCAATTAGAACCATGTCTAGCAGTAGTCAAACATGTGATCTCACTTGTAAACACAAGCTGTATGAACTTCCTGATGATTAATGATTCTCTTGAAATAATGTAGATCAATGCTTTGAAGATGTAAAAGAGATGGATTAATGCATTTTTGGTACCTTATTGTCAGGTAACGGCGGCTCTTGCACGTGCTGGCCTGGAGTCTTCTAACCTCATAGTCGGTGTTGACTTCACAAAGAGTAATGAATGGACAGGTTATTCATCATCTCAACTGTCTAAACATATTCAATCCTATGAGTCATAGAACTAACCTATCCTCTTGAAATAGGTGCTAAATCATATAATAGACGAAGTTTGCATCATATTGGAGAAGGATTGAATCCTTATGAACAAGCAATATCCATCGTTGGAAGGACATTAGCAGCTTTTGACGATGATAACTTGATTCCCTGCTACGGGTTTGGAGACGGTATGATATTAAAATGTGATTTATATAATCATTTTTGAAACATATAGTTTGAAATTCTTACAATTTTATCTTTGTTATTGCAGCATCAACTCATGATCAAGATGTCTTCAGTTTCTATCCTGATGATAGGTTCTGTAATGGTTTTGAGGAAGTTTTGAGCCAGTACAGGGAAATTGTACCCCACATAAAGCTTGCAGGTTTTTAGTTTTTCTAAGTAACTTTTTTATTTTAACTTTTTGCCAATTGATTATTATCATAATTTGCTAACATTTTATTTTGTGATAGGACCTACATCGTTTGGCCCTGTTATCGAAATGGCAATGACAATTGTAGAGCAGAGCGGTGGACAGTACCATGTTTTACTGATTATTGCGGATGGCCAGGTAGTTTATCTTCACTCATGATTTCTTTGATGTAAATATGCCTCCCAATTTTCTGATTTGCTTGCAAAATTTGAAGATGATGCTTGCATTAAGGGATAAAAAATTCTGTAGCATGTTAGGGTATAACATTTGCAATAATGCATAATTCTTTAATTGAGATAACAGGTTAAGTTTACCTTTTTGGGTAATTGTCACGCTATTAATATCAAAAGCTTGTAGATCCTACAGAATCAGACTCTATTTCTTCATGAATTCCTTAGCTCAAGTAAAATGGATGTTTCTATTATCGTTTAAAAAGGAAATTAACAAAAAACTATTAGCTTTTGGTTTTTACCAATCAATTGAATTTATTGGCTTTTGATGTTCTTGTGCCGCTAGTTGAACAATCCTCTAGACAATGTTGGGGAATTTTATCATCACGTACATTATGTGCTGGATTGGGACAATCTTTGCTCTTGTGATTGTTATTCGAGTGAATAGGGAATGTTGCAGGAATGTCTGAAAAGATCTAGTCCTAATTTACTTGCAAATTGCTGGATATGTGCACTTTTACCCTGTTAGTTCACATGGCTGAGAGAACAGAATAATAGCCACAAGTTGAGGCAATTTTGATTAATGGCCATTAAGTAGTGATCTATTGTTCAGGGATTGCCATCTTCAGCAACTGTTATCTGGTTATGACTAATTGGTGGTTTTAACTTCTTTATATCTTGATCCTGTTCTATTTTGAATATTCTCGCGTGTTGCAATAGGTAACTAGAAGTGTTGATACACAAAGTGGCCAGCTTAGTCCGCAGGAGCAGAAGACTGTTGATGCTATTGTTCGAGCAAGGTGGATGCTGATTTTGAATTTGTTGTTTATGATGTTCAAATTGTTGCCTTGTGTAATTTATGTTGCTTAACATTCTTTCTTTTTTGGGGGTTGGTGGGGGGATTTCAGCAACTTTCCACTTTCAATTATTTTAGTCGGAGTTGGAGATGGACCTTGGGACATGATGAAGGAATTTGATGATAATATTCCTGCTCGTGCCTTTGACAATTTTCAGGTTTGTTTTAAAGAGCCAAGAATCAGGATCCTTATTGTTTGATTGTAGGCTGGATAAATGACCTAAGTGGCGAAAAGTATCTTCTTTTTGTTTTGTAGTTTGTTAATTTTACGGAGATCATGTCAAAGCTTGCAAGTCAGACCAGAAAAGAGACAGAATTTGCTCTTGCCGCACTTATGGAGATTCCTTCTCAATATAAGGCAACTATAGAGCTCAACATACTCGGGTAAGAATTGTTTTTGGCATTTCTGGATTATTACAGTCGTAACATCAACTTCATCTCTGCTGATAAGCTACTAATGCTTGACCAGCGGACGGAAAGGAAATTCTCCAGGGAGGTTTCCCCTTCCACCACCTGTTTATGGAGCAGTATCTTTCAGCAGTTCAAAACCTTCACAGATGATCAGTTTTCAGCAGAGTGCACCTTTTTATCCTGAAGTCAGCGCCCCTGTTGTCTCAGCTCCCCCTATGCCACCTTCCATGTTTGATAACCAAGTAAATATATCTCATAAAACCATATTTTATAATTCCTGTCTGTCCTCTATGATGTATCTGTAGCCTTTCATGTTTCAGCTGATGAGGAAAATGTCTGTTCAATGATCCAATATTCATTTCACCATTATCATGTATGAGTATACATACTAAACAAGCATTTAGCATCATTTGGGGAACAATTGTTTTGCTCCTCCTTTCCTCAATAACTCGTGCCAAGAACTCTCTTCTTATTTCACTTGACAAAAAGGGATAGTGTAAATAAATACCATCTTGGTTGTTGTGAATGGTATTAAAATTTCTTTCATCATCTTTGTGTAGCTTTGTCCCATATGCCTTTGTGACCCGAAAGACATGGCCTTTGGATGTGGGCATCAGGTATGTCAATTAAAATTTTCCCTTCAGCAGTGGGTGTATGGTTCCAGATTTGGCAATTGTAGAAATTGGTCTTCAATTTTCTTTTGCAGACATGTTGTAACTGCGGCCAGGATCTTCAGGGGTGCCCTATATGTGGGACTCCAATTCAAACACGAATAAAGCTCCGCTAAACCATTTCTCTTGCATCTCGTGGTTCCCTCATTGCTTCTGTGTCAAAGATTCTTTATTTTGTTGGATGACTTTTTGAAGATGTGTCATAATACATGTACACTGTACAGTATGGATCGGGAAAATTCTTTGTTATCCTTGTATTTGTCTTTGCTTGGTAGATTGTTGTCTTCCAGGTGTTATACCATATGGAAATTGAGTGATAAAGCTATGGGCATGATTGGATGAGATTTCGATTCATTTGTGAAATTTGATTGCTTCTTTGGTGCACAAAATGCGGTTACGCCCTTTACAATTGTCTGAGCAATAAAGGATAGTCTGTGCCAACTTGCTTGCATATGGTCTTCCTGAGGCCTCTCCATCTTGCTTTTGACTCTTGTATTGAGAGATTTGGATTCTATAGAATTGGAGAATTTCAGGGCAAGTAATTCAATTGTAGTGGTCCCTTGACTCCTGCATTTGGACAGGCAGTTTATTGAAGTTTGCCTGTGCCAACTTTAGGGACAACCCAACTCTTGCTATGCCCCATCTCTATTAAGATATGTTGTTCAACACCCTCTGCACGTGCATGACATGCCCATCATTTTTTCTGCTAGAAATCTCCATTTTCCTTGATGATCATTGACCCCAAGTGTGTTAATAATCTTATCATTCATGATGTATGATATATTGTAATAAAAAATATGCTTGAGTGTAGAAGTAGAAGAAATACAGGTGCTTGAAAGGTTTTAGGACCTCCTGGACCTTGTCACTGTCCGAGTCATATGTAACTCTGGTGTTTTGCTAGACTTGGTTCTTTTTTTAGTCCTTGATATCTTACAAGATTTTACTCTATTGAAAGCAATGAGGGTTAAAATGATTGCCAAGATGAGCTAACATTGGATTTCTTATACAGCTTGAACCCAGTATTGTTCTGAAAATAGGATAAGTTTAATTGAAGAAAAGTTGTTTTCCTGGAAGACTGTGAAGGAAAATTAATAAATAACTGAAAGTGTTTAAGAGCGTTTGGTGTAGACATGAGTGAACTTGAATGGGAAAGGCTAAATTTAGAAATCCTTGGTCCCCAACACTACTCACTCATCCCCCAAACCAACAAAGGACTTTTTTCTGATCTCCTTGATTGAAATAAATAAAATCTCTTATTTTGATTAATTTAATTTGATCGTTTGTCGAATTAATTTTAAGGATAATTTTTTTAATATAAATTTTTTTATTTTTAAAATTTAAATTTAAAATTTAATTAAAAAATTTAATATTCTTAATCACCTTGAGTCATTTGTTTAAGATCACTCTCGCACTCAACCAGGGAAAAAAAAGTCATATTTCTTCATGGGTCCGTCACTTCTTGTACGCATATTCATTTTGAAGCAACTCTGAGTCAACAGGCACGAAAACCTTTGCATCATTTTGAAGTATTGGAGTCAAATTTCTCATTACTCCCCAACTGTCCCTTGGTCGTTTAAGGTTTCTGCACAAAATTTAAGAAAACAATTAAATCACCTTAATTATAAAAAATATAATTTGTTTTCACTAACTTGCCCTTTATCTAACTTGATAATTTGTCTCCACCAATTTTCGAAACATAAATCACCTCTCCTCAGTTAAATAATTATAATTATTCTTTTCATTATTCTACTACTAAGATAAAGATAAGATAGAAAATGAAATTTGTAAATATGAATTAAGAAATATATAATTAATCTTTCACGGATAATTCAAGCGATGAATCTTTTTATTTCTATTTTCTTTTTCTCCATAAAATTCTGTTTGATTGTATTTTCTTATATAAAAGAATATAATTATTGAGTAATAAAGGTAAGATATGTAAAAGGAAATTAATATATTTTTAATCTTCTCAGAGTGATAATATGAAACAAAATAGGT
Source organism: Dillenia turbinata (assembly GCA_037126225.1). Lineage (NCBI taxonomy): Eukaryota > Viridiplantae > Streptophyta > Magnoliopsida > Dilleniales > Dilleniaceae > Dillenia > Dillenia turbinata. The sequence continues at coordinate 25,850,248 of JBAMMX010000014.1, forward strand.
TTTTAAAGATTAACCTTAAAAGAAGCCAAGAGAGAGTAATATTCATAGCCGGTGTTTGAGAGAATTTAATTAAACTAAATCAATCGTAATTAAGTTTTATTCTATTTTACTTTATGCATAACTCTTCGATAACAATAAAAATTTTTATTAAGAAAAAGAAATTTCATAAATAGAAATCAAATTACTAGTGATCATATCTAGTTTTAGTTGAGCTGATCTCAATTTTTTTTAAATGGGATCATTGTGGGAGAAATGAATTCTTTTTAGAAGTTGAGTTATCCATGCTGCTTGGTTAGAAAGTTTGATATCATTTAAATGATTTTATTAATGCAAAAAAAAAAACTTTAGATAAATGATAATTTAAATTCTTTTATGTAAAAATTTTAATTCTATTTGCAGAATTTTATATTTTCTTAAAAAAGAATTTCTTAATTAAATTTAACTAAGTAAACTTTTTTTGGATAAAAAGGAATAGAGAACTAATTTTTGAAAGAAAGCATTCTCCGAAGATCGTACTTCAAAAAGCAGTTCACCTCACTACAATAAGAGCAGAACTCATCGAGCTCAAAAAGAGAATGACAACCCTAATTTTAGGAGAATATCAGTACAACTATTTTCCTCTCCGGAGCTTTTAAAAAACATCATTGCTCTTCGGAAACCAACCCAAATTTGACAATGATATCTAACTGCATATAATATAAGAAAGTGAAAAATAATAATAAAAAAAAGGAGAGTAAGATGCAAGAGGTCGTTTTTTTTTTTTTTTTTTAATTTTTATCGATCGATATATGAGTTTTATCTAATTAATTCGATTTGAATATTGTAAGACTCATTGAGATGTTAGCTCTTTTAAATCATTTTTTTTTTTATTTTCAAAATTCAAAATCAAAATTCTAATTAAGAGAGTAAAATACCCAATCATTCAGTCCAAAGAATTTGATTCCAAGAGTTGGTTAATGTCCTGATCTACCATCAATACTCTATTCAATGCACTCAACTACCATTACAACTCAACCTCTTCATCACTACAGAATCCAAAGTCATTTATGTCATGATTTCTCTATATCTAAGGAAAAAAAACACAACCCCAACAAGTCACCTCTTCACAAAATGTCTACCATTGAAATGGCCTCTGTGGCTCCCAAATTCACTTACCAAAGGCTGAGAAATGAAGGCATGTTTGATGATTTAGATGAGGAAAGGTTTAGAGTTATTGGGAGGTCAAGAATCTGGTCTAGGCTGAGGAAGCTCTCTAGTAGGAAAAAATTGAGAATTAGGATTCCAAGTTTGAGGAGGTTCTTGAGAAGAAGAGCTAAAGTGGTGTCTGCCGTTAGAGTCTCCTTTTGTAGGATTTTGAAGAGATTGAAGGATGGTAGAGCACATTTTGCTGATTTATTTGCTGGGAATTATTTATTTTTGCAAGTGACTCCAACCCCATTAAAATTTATTGAGAAATCTCATGTGGGTCACAATAATTTCAATAGCTTGGCTTCAAGGTATGCTCTTGGGGAGAATTGCTGAATGAGATCTATTCAAACTTTAGGTGTGGGTATCATCCCAACTCTAATCTTCTCTATATGATATGTAAGGTTCTTGGGAAGTGTAATTTAATGGAATAATAGTAGATATAGCTTCTCTATGTGTTCTCTGTATATCGTTGTTCTTGATCTATCTCTTTCACAGTCCAATGATTTTTGAGCTTTAATCAAATAATTTGATTCAAAACTTAGTATCATTTTAAATGATCTCCCCATATAACTTTTTGAAATAGTATTTGGATACTGATGGAGGTCGCGGGTTTTGGCTCTTCATATACCAACTCCTTGTTGATTCGAACAGTTGTCGTCGATGATGGATACACCTGCAAAAACTGCCGAAGGGTGCTCCGACAGGGAGACTCCGACGTTCAAGTCAGTAAATAGAGGTTACTGAGAGTGGAGAGAGAGTGGTTTCCTGTGATCAATGTGCCCCATGTGTTAGGTTTAGAGAGCGTACCTGATGTCAAGGGTTTTGAGATCTCTTATACCTGTGGGAGTTGTGCGCCACTGAAGGACTTTCATCATACTTTCCTTAACGAACTGATCCGGGAATCTCGGGAGTCAATATTACGAATTGATCACGATCCTTTTATATCGGGAAGCCTTCTTTTTCGGGAGAGATGCTTTCCTTATCTGAAAAATTTCGGAATTGCTGTTACGAAATAAGAAACTAAAATCAAGGAAGTTTTGACCTTCCTTTTTTAATCGATAGAGGTGTTGTCTCTCATTCGGTTGCTCGACTGATAAATGGTCTTTTGAGACTCGCCTGGTTAAAGGACTGACATTTGCTTAATAAGAGGAGACTGTCTCTGATCTGTTAACGAGGCAACTGATACCTTATCCTTTGGTAGACCCGGGCGACTAAGGGCCCTTCGGTAGATTGTTGTTGCGGTCGTCAGATATTGATCGGTAGACTCCTTTTTTGTGGACTCTTTGGGAGTTGACTCTTTTGGACTGAATCTTGGAATACGTTACATTATTTACACCCGACTCATGGTCTTCTCAAAAGAAGGAGCGCCATGAGTGACAATCCTCGAAAAGGGATATCCCTTTTTACTTTGACATTTGCCATTTCGATTTCCACGAACTGTCTTATATACGCTTTGTAAGAGTTTTCGTTTCTTAGAAAACACTTCTTTTCCCTTTTTCTCTGAGAAGCTTTTTCTTTCAGCGAAAAAATACCGATAAACGTCTCTTCATCACGTAGCATAGACATCATTCAAAGCATTATGACCGAAGAAGATCTGATAGAAGTCCGGAAGGAAATGTCGCTCGGAAGTGACTTCAAGTTTGTGTTGCCTGGTAAGGAGGATAGAGCAAGTTTTGCTCCCGAGGGCTGTGTCCCCATGTACAAACAGTGTGTGAAGTATGGTTTGAGGATTCCCTATACGGGCCCACTGACGGAGATCCTGAGGTATTGGAACATTCACCCTTCGCTGCTCATCCCTAGTGTTTGCGATTTGTGATAGCCCTAATTTCCTTGTTAGGGTTTCTTCGCATTCGTTTCAACTTGGAGATTTTTGGGGCTCTGTTTTCCTTGGGGCGATGTAGCTCCAAAGGATCTACTCACGGTTGGTACAAACTCCAGACTCGTCGAGAGTCTCACTGGAAGTTTTTATATAGTGAGTCTCAGGACAAGCACTGGATGCAGTGATTCTTCTTCATCAGATTTTTGAATAGGGATCTTCTTCCCACATTTCCAGATGCTAACCAGGTGCCTTTCTTGAACGAGAAAATTCCATCCCTCCTTCGACACTCCCGTTTTCTGCGTGCAGTGGCCCGTTATTATTAGACTAGTTGCAGGAGCTTGTGGGTGGACAGCTTGGTGAGAGACATGTTGATATTATCTAGTTTCCTCATGGATGAGTCAATCTAAATCACCAAACCCCTCATACTAGAACAACGGGGAAAAGACTTGGTCGATACTGTGCTGGATGTTGATGTCCGTCTTCTTGATAAAATTTCTACTGAACGGAAAATGCGGTCCCATGCAAAGAGGAAGGAAGTTGATGTTTCCCCTGAATCCCGACGAAAAAGGTCTAAGACTAGGGCATCCAATCTACCTATTGGGAAAGGAGAGCAAACCGAGTTTGGAGGGACTGTGCTGTCCTAAGAATATTCTGAAACCGAAGGGGACCATTTAGTTGGCGAAGCCTTTGGTGAAGCTTTTGGTGAAACTTTTGGTACGTCGACCGGGGTTGGAGAAGGAGATGGCTCCGGTGAGGGATTCTTCGAGAGGGCTGATGGTATTCTAATTCGAGAGCAAAGGTTGGAAGAGTCTCCTGTGACGCAGCCTCCCGTTTCCATTTCTGACGACACTTTGGGATAGTCCCATCAGGAGTCTCAGTGTCTCTTGGTCGATGTACCAGATGACTATTGCACTCCTCCGCCTATTTTAATTAGAGAATGACAGAGTGTTGAAGAAGGGTCACTAGCGGTTTTCATGGACGGCCACAATTTTAATTTTGTTGATCCACAGGAAGGATCACAGTTGGCTGAGCATTTTTAACTTCCTTCGAGGTCCGCCCTTCGAAAGATGTCTCTCGAGTGTATTGATAAAGCTATCAAATCTCTTTGCCTTACAGTAAGTATTTTCTCTGTGCGAGTCAGAGTTGAATCTTTAATATCTTGTGACTCTGACCATTATGTCTTTTTTCCCAGACTTCTGCCCTAACTGAGTTTCAAAGAAAGTTGAGGGTTAAGTGGGAGGAACAATTCTCCCGTATGAGCGATCAAGTGTTGGCGTTGAAGGATACCTTGGAGAACCAATAGAAGGCCATTGGAGAGGCCAAAGATAGGTAGATCAGATATCTTCAAGAAGACATTGTTTCCATTCAAGCTCGTTGTAAGGAGTTGGAAGTAGAGGTATGTGCTCGGAAGGCGCGATTAACAGTTGCTGAAACGTTAGCCCGTTTGTGAGAAGAATCCTTTCGAAGGGCTGAACAAGAAATAGCTGACCTCAAGGCTTCTGCTGCCAGAGATGCTGTTGCCCTATAATTTTCTCAGCGTAAGTTGCATGAGCTTCTGAAATGTGCCAAAGAGATTTGTTGAGAGGTTGGTTGGTACGAGGCTCTACCCCCGCTTGAGGGATCAGCGGATTCCAATTCTGCTCCTGCTGTTTCTTGTGCTCCTTCTGTCCTTTTGTAGTTTTGTGCCATGAGGATTTCTTATCCTCTGATTCATTGGAATGTAATAATTTTCAAAGAACTTTTGATATTTTTACTAATCAAGTGAGGTCGAGGGGAATATCCTCTGGTGATGTGTTCATTCTAGAATGCTTCGGTATTCTCTTAGGAGGTCGATTCGGAGGTATTTCTTTGGAAAGCTCGGGCGACTGAGGTCTTCCGACAGATTGAAGACTTTAGAAATTAGAGTCGTGTCCGTCTGTTCGGGGAGTTCCATCCCATATTGGCGACGCTTTCGCTTGGTAGATCTGGGCGGCTGAGACCCTATGGTCGGTTAGAGACTTTATGAATCAGGGTCGTGTCCGCCCGTTCAGGAAGTTTCATCCCATATTAGTGACACATTCGTTTGGAAGATTTGGGCGATTAAGACCCTACGGTCAGTTAGAAACTTTAGGAATCAGGGCTGTGTCCGCTTGTTCGGGAAGTTTCATCCCATATTAGCGATACATTCGTTCAGAAGATCTGGGCGGTTGAGACCCTACGGTTGGTTAGAGACTTTAAGAGTCAGGGCCGTGTCCGTCCTTTCGGGGAGTTTCATCCCATATTAGCGACACATTCGTTCGGAAGATCTGGGCGGCTGAGACCCTACGGTTGGTTAGAAACTTTAGGAGTCAGGGCCGTATCCGTCTGTTTGGGGAGTTTCATCCTATATTAGCGACACATTTGTTCGGAAGATCTGGATGGCTGAGACCCTACGGTCATTTAGAGACTTTTAGGAGTCAGGGTCGTGTTCACCCGCTCGGGGAGTTTCATCCCATATTAGTGACACATTCGTTCGAAAGATCTGGGCGGCTAAGACCCTACGGTCGGTTAGAAACTTTAGGAATCAGGGCCGTGCCCGCCCGTTCGGGAAGTTTCATCCCATATTAGCGATACATTCATTCAGAAGATCTGGGCAGTTGAGGCCCTACGGTAGGTTAGAGATTTTAGGAGTCAGGGCCATGTCTGCCCGTTTGGGGAGTTTCTCCTTTAAAGGTAATTTGAAACGCCGGGCTTATGCGTCGTCAATGAGTAATAACAAACATCAAAATCTTTATTAAAGGAAGAGTGCCGAGAAGTCCGGATCATACGCGGGACAGACGCTAAAGGGAATGTAAGGCTCATGCCAGCCAGCTCCATGGTGGACTTGGAGGATCACCCCTCCTGGCTCCTCTCGCGGTGGTCTGGGATTTGGTCTATAAAGTGACTCATTCTCCCTCGATGCGTCACGCCTAGTTGGGGAAGGCAGATCTCTTCCTTCTAAGCTGATGAATTTTTGTAGTTTTCCGCTACAGACCAAGAATTCCAGTTCGTCCTTCCTTGAGTCTTTTACACTCATCGGTCATGTGGTCGTAGTCTCTATGGAAATGACAATATTTAAATTTGTCTTTTTTAGGATCTTCCTCCATCGAACGAGAGGGCATATGACATATGACTTGTTTTTTATTTGATACAAAACCCAGCTTGGGGTTTCACTCAGTGGGGTGTAGATGCTAAACCTTTGCGAAGGTGAAGTTCCTGGTCTGCCTCTTTTCGGAGAATGTGGGCGTGGCGATCGACTGCATTCTTTGCTGCTATGGTGGCTTTTTTGTTGATCGAAAGTCTCTGCTTCTTCTGTCGTAATATATTTCTCTGCTCAAGAGTAGAATTCTTAGATGGATATTGGAAGCTTCTTTGTGATGGAGACCTTCATATCAAAAGAGCGCAGCCCTGTTAGGTGCGCGACCAAGGCGATATTATGGTCCAGATCAGGGACTTTCAATATTTCTGACTTGAATCTCTCCATGAAGTTTTTGAAAGATTCTTCTTTCCGTTGGTGTAATGATAAAATGGATGTCGATTTCCATTTAGCCCCTCGGCTGATTACAAAGTGGGTCTCGAATTGTTATCGAAGTTGCGCGAAACTCTTGATACTGAGCGGAGGAAGAGAATTAAACAAAGTTAGGGCATTACCCTTAAGAGTGGTAGGGAAGTGCTTGCACATCGCGGAGTTCGAGAGATCTCTAGAGACCATCACCGTTATGAAATGAGCGAAATGGTCACGGGGGTCGTTTGTCCCATCATACCGCTCCATGGGAGGCATGAGGATATCTCTCGGCGTTGGTTCTGATAAGATCTTTGCATCGAATGGTGATTCGCTCAGGGGGCGTTGGGGATCTTCCCTGTCCTTTGCTCCTGCTCGTTTTAACTCGGTAGCCACGAGCTCTTCAATCTGCCTTTTTAGGCCTTGGGGGTCGTATTGGGAGGCTACTGATGGTTCTGGTAATTCTCGTGCAGGGGGTTGTTTGTATTCAGATTCTGCGGTCCGGTCCAAGGGCTCAATTGAGTCCTTCCAACTGTTTGCTCATTCTTTGGATTCTAGATACCAATTTTTCCATTTGGGGCTGTTCTGTCTGCTCTGGTTCTGGGGCCATGACTTGCTGTCCCGGATTTGCATGTTGCAAAATTAGTTCTGGATGCGACGGTTGGGGGGAAAACACAAAGTTGTGGATTGGAGGATTCGTTATTGGGGGAGCGACAGGTTCGACGGGCATAGGGATGTGCCCTTCTGCAGCTGGGGCGGCTCTAGATGATGCTCTAGTCCTTGGAGGCATGATTATCAAAACTTCTCTAGTCTGTTTCCCACAGATAGCGCCAACCAGATGGAAGTCGCGGGTTTTGGCTCCTCATATACTAACTCCTTGTTGACTCAAATGGTTGCTGTCGATGGTAGATACACCTGTAAAAACCGTCGAAGGGTGCTCCGGCGGGAAGACTCCTATGCTCAAGTCAGTAAAAAGCGATTTTCGTTTGAAAGAAATAGACTGAGAGTGGAGGGAGAGTGGTTCCCTGTGATCAATATGCCCCCTGTGTTAAGCTTAGAGAGTGTACCTGATGTCGAGGGTTTTGAAATCTCTTATACCTGTAGAAGTTGTGCGCCGCTGAAGGACTTTCACCATACTTTCCTTATCGAACTGATCCGGGAATTTCGGGAGTCAATATTACGAATTGATCACGATCCTTTTATATCGGTAAGCTTTCTTTTTTGGGAGGGATGTTTTCATTATCTGAAAGATTTCAGAATTGCTGTTACGAAATAAAAAGCCGAAATCAAGAAAGTTCTAACCTTCCTTTTTTAATCGATAGGGGTGTTGTCTCTCGTTCGGTTGCTTGACCGATAAAGGGTCTTTCGGGACTCGCCCGGTTAAAGGACTGATATTTGCTTGATAAGAGGAGACTGTCTCTGATCGGTTAACGAGACAATTGAGACCGTATCCTTTGGTAGACCCGGACGACTAAGATCCTTCAGTAGACCGATCGAAGGTAGACCCGGACGACTAAGGTCCTTTGGTAGATTATTGTTGCTGTCGTCATATATTGATTGGTAGACCCATTTTTTGTGGACCCTTTGGGAGTTGACTCTTTTGGACTGAGCTTTAGAATACGTCCCATCAGATACTAACATTAAGTTAATCCAATAACTGAACACTGATATCTCTTACAATATGATTTTAAATTTAAGTTTTTTATATAATGAAAATATATATAGAAAAAATTTATCTCTTAAAAAATTAACTCGAATCAACATAATTATTGAATATTGATTCTTAATTTGACAATACTTATGGAAATATGACTTGGAAATTGCATGATTGCCATATATCTTAATTTATATGCCCTTCATACCATTTTTTGCTTTCCTAAGCCCGTGAGGTTGAAACGAATAAATGAAGATGGAGTTTAATCGGTTCCATCCTAGAATGATCTTTAATAATGCCATTGTTTGAAAAGTTGAAGTCAAGCTTATTGAGATTTTGTAAACTGATAAATATAAAAAAATTATAAATATAATAATAATTTAAAATATTTTTATATAAAAAAATTTAATTTTTATTTATAATACATTGATTAGAAGATATAGTGACCATAATAGATGAAACTGGATTGAACATGAAACAATTGAGATTTTTGGATCTCATAATATAAAGGAACAATTTTCAAATTTTTGCTAGTCAGTTTGGTACTTATTCTTAATATGCAAACCAAAAAGCTATTAAAACTTTGGATCTAACTTGTTGAAAATAATTTAATTGCCTTGTGTGTAAAAGAATTTTCTTGCTGTAAATCGCCAATATCTATTAATCATTTTAGACTCAACTAAATCTAACTCGAGTTGAGTTGGATTTATAAAATGTAAATTCTTTCGATATTTATTTTTTTATACACAAAATCAAAATCAAATTTTTATTTTAAAAAGTATCGATATTCAATCACTAAATCAATTAAACATAGATGAGTTATATGTAAAAGAATAAAATCAATTATATATCCATAAATCAATTTTTATATACAAATTTATAAACCTGATTGGTAATAATTTTTTTTAGAAGTGAATAATTTTAAATTATTTTTACTACTCAACCCTTTTATTTATTTATTTTTTTTTAAATTTTTCTCATAAAATGAATATGTAATTGTTTATAAATTTGTAAAAATGAAACTAATTTGTATGAATAATAATGCTTAAAAACTAATAGGCGTTTTGCACCCACCAAAAAGGTTGCAGTGCAGAACCCACCACCACCACCACAACAACAACAACCTAGACCTTCTATCCCAAAATTTGAGATCGACCATATGAGAAACAAATAATGAAGTAAAAAAAAAAAGATTTAGTTTGTGCAGATTCTCCTACGCTACTCATTCCTATCTAGAACCATCTCCTCAACAAACTCCATCACTATCATATCTTTACGAATACATTGTATCCAAGTTTTCAATGGTCTACCTCTACGTTTTATTAAATCTCCTACATTTAAATTCTCTACCTTCCTAACGGGTGCATCTTTAGGCTTTCGTTGCACATGTCCAAACCATCTCAAACGGTATTCTCGCATCTTATCCACAATTAAACTGACTCTCATTTTATTACGTACCTCGTCGTTTCTAATTCTATCATTTCTAATTTTGCCACACATCCACCTAAACATTCTCATTTCAGTTACAGCCATTTTTTGCTCTTGCTACTGTTTAATGACCCAACATTCAGTGCCATATAATAGAGCAGGTTTCACTGTGGTCCTATAAAATTTTTCTCTTAAATGTAATGGCATCGTGCGATTACAGAGCACTCCGGATGCCTTTCTCCATTTCATCCAACCCGCTTGAATTCTATTATTGACATCTCAATCTATATTGCCATCATTTTAGATGATGGAACCAAAATATCTAAATTATTCGCTCTTTGAGACTTCTCTTCCTTTTAATCTAATTATTTCTTCATTATCCTGATGGTTGTCACTAAACTTACATCTCATATACTCAGTTTTAGTTCTACTCAATTTAAATCCTTTAGATTTTAACGTGTCCCTCCATAACTCTAATTTAGTACTGATACCATGTCTAGTTTTATCAACCAAAACTATATCATCTGCAAAGAGCATATACCATAGGATTTCATCTTGAATATTTTTTGTGATTTCATCTATTACTATTACAAATAATAAGGAACTCAATGTCAAACCTTGATGGAGCCCAATGTTAATAGGAAAACTATCACTGAGTCCCCCGCAAGTCTTTGCATTGGTCACAACTCTTTCATACATATCCCTAATAAGGTTAATGTATTTCAAAGAGATCCATTTCCTCATGAGCACCCACCACAACATGTCTCTGGGGACCCTGTCATATGCTTTCTCAAGGTCAATGAATACCATATGTAGATCTCTTTTTAGCACTCTAAATGTCTTCATCAGCTGTCTTAGCAAGTGAATAGCTTCAGTGGTGGATCGTCTTGCCATAAATCCAAATTGATTCTGAAACACACTTATCTCCTGTCTCAATCTATGTTCTATCACCCTCTCTCATAATTTCATCGTATGACTCATGAGTTTAATTCCTCTATAATTTGAACAATCTTGTATGTCCCATTTATTCTTATATAGAGGGATAATTGTGCTCTCTCTCCATGGGTAGGGCATTTTTTTGTTTGTCAAATTTTGTTAAAAAGAACCGTTAACATTATTATTCCGAATTCTCCCAAATATTTTCACACCTCAATAGGGATGCCATAAGATCCTATGGCTTTGTTATTTCTCATTCTCTTTATGGTCTCCTTTACTTCATGAGGACGAATCTTACGTTTAAAATCTCTATTAATCTCTGCTCTAGATATTTCTACATTTTCTATATTTACTGTACTCTCAACATTAAATAGTTATTAAAATATTCTCTCCACCTCTTTCTTATATCCTCATTTCTTACAAGTATACTATTTGTTTCACTCTTAATACATCTAATCTCATTTAGGTCTTGTCCCTTCTTCTTCCTTAGTTTGGCAATTCTATAGATCTCTCTCTCTCCGTCTCGAGTCTCTAGTCTGTTGTGCAATTCATTATACACTTTACTCTTCGATTCATGTATAGTCTTTTTTACTTCTTTTTTTGTCTTTTTGTATTTTTCATAGGTCTCGCTACTACTATCATTTTTAAGATTCCTATAGCCCTCTCTTTTGATTCGGATCGCGGTTTCTATTTTTTCGTTCCACCACCATGACTCTTTGCCTCTTGGAGCCCTGCCCTTGGATACTCTAAGAACCTCTCTACCGATACTCTTAATATTATTAGACATATCATTCCATATTGTTTCTTAATTATCATTAACAGACCAATTTTACTCCAATTACTTTCTCCCTAAAAATCGTCACATTTTTTCCTTTTAGATTCCACTACTTAATTTTTGGCTCCATATATGGTTGACATTGTTTTTGTCGTTTAGGCACTCGTACGTCTAAAGTTAAGAGTCTGTACTGAGTCGTTACACTTTCCCCCGATATGACCTTATAATCCTTATAAATCGTTTTATCACCTCTTTTAGTAAGAAAGAAATCTATTTGACTAACATTTACCCCACTCCTATAAATAACTATATGCGACTCTTTTTTCTTAAAAAACATGTTTACTAGTACCAAATCGAACGCTACTGCAAACTCTAGAATTGTACTTCTCGCCTCATTCCTATTGCCGAAGCCAAAGTTTCCATGCACGGTTTCAAAGCCCTCATTTTTCTCTCCCACATGTCCATTTAGATCTTTTCCAATAAATAACTTCTCGCTACTTGGTAGGTTTGTATAAATTCCTCTAGATCATCCCAAAATTGTTTTTTACTAATTGTATTTACACCTATTTGGGGCGCGTACATGCTAACTATATCAATTACGTTTACTCCATTTACTAACTTGACAAATATCATTCTATCTCCATTCTTTCTTATCTCTACTACATCTCCTAGTAGGTCTTTATGTACAATTATTCCTACCTCATTTTTAGTTCTATCTCTACCTGTGTACCAAAACTTATGATCGTAAGACTCTATTACTCTAGCTTTTTCTCCCACCCATTTGGTTTCTTGAAGACACATGATCGTAATTTTTCTTCTATTCATTATTTCACATATTTCTCATAACTTTGCGGTTAGAGATCCTATGTTCGAAGTGGCTAAGCGAATCCTATCCTCATGGACTATTTTATTTGTCCGCACCCTAACATCCCTTGATAACTTGTTACTATACCCGGGATTCGATGTAACGCATCGCTGAGGAGGAAATGCCCCATATATTTTCCTATAATTGTCTCTCATTTTAGTTTGACAAAAGATTTTTACCCTGGCTGTCAGCTTACCGCAACCCTACTCCTTTATCCGAGTTTGAGACCGATCATAGCGAAATTCTTCAAATAATAATTAGATAAAATGACAAAATAAATTCCTAATAATATTAATATTAACAAATAAATAATAAGTAATTAATAATGATAATAATGAACAAGTAACCAGAGATTGTACCCACTAAGAGAAAAATGACAAGTAATAACAAATAAAATAAATAAATAATAATGAACATGAAACCAGTTTTCGGGGTGGAAAATGGCAGTCGGAGGTGCAGATGAGTGTTTGCTGTCTCCCAACACATGGGTAGAGGGGCGATGAGAGAATGATGAGAGAAAGTCTAGCAGGGACAGAGTGAGAGGAAGTGGGAGATATCGAGAGAGATCTGAGGGCGAGAGAATGAGGTAGACAAGGTAAGCGCGACTTACCCCATTGGAGTTGAAGAGAGACCAGAATCAACAAGGCAGTATGAGAGTGAGGATGATGCGAAGAGATCTAGGCAAAGATCGAAGAGCACAGGGGAACAAATCCGGCTTTTTCTGGATCTGGTCTAGGTATTTGGGTGCGTCGACCTTCGACGGCTCTGGGTATTTTGGGGGGTTTGAGCTTTTGGAGGTCAGATCCACCTTTTCCGGCGATATCTGGTCTGGAGGCGGCTGTTGCGAGAGATTTATGGCGATGAGGAGGAGTTTTAGGGCCTTAGGGAGCAGATCTGGGTAAAGATCAAAAAGGTAGATGTGCAGGGTCTAAGACAAAGTTCGTTGTGGAAGATGTAGAGAGAGAATGATGCTGATCTGGGTTCCTGAGAGGGTATACGCAGCTATGTGGAGAGAGGGAGGAAGCGAGAAGGTGGGAAGAGCAAAAGATCGCGAAAGAGGCGAGCGCGTACCTGATTGTACTTACCTGTGCTCGTACCTGTCGGTTGCCGGTGGTACTTGATGGTTGAGAGCTGTGGCGGAGTGGATCAGCGATGGAGAGAGAATGATGCCGGCTCGATCACAGTTTGGGCCTAAGCACTTCAAGCCCAATTAAGTCAATTGCTTGTTGTCAAGTGCGGCCTATACTATTGTCTTGAAAACCCCTTCCCCTCTCTCTCCCTCGCATCCGGTTGCCCATTTCTGCCTGCGGAGGATTTTAATTTTTAAGAAGAAAGAAAGAGAGAGAGAGAGAGAGAGAGCAGCTTTTTACATAATCTCTCTCTTCTGGCGCACAATGAGGTTGAAGCTTATACACACCGTTTCCGGTAACACGCAGAATCTGTTTGTGTTTTTGCCCAAGAGAGACTCGTTATTCTTTTAAGGTCAAACAATCATATTCTGATGCCTACATTTGGATTTTGAAATGTATTGGGTCTCTTACCGCACAACGGAGGTCAAATATTTGAAATTGTTTTTCATTAACTCAACAAATTTTAGTCTATCGTCGTGCTTTTGACAATTTGGGTCTTGTTTCTGTTTTGGGTTTAGGAATTTTTTGTTGAGAGACGTGTATGATGATATCATGCTTGATGGAATTCAACCAACGCGTGACACATTTCATTCTTTGATTGTTGGGACAATGAAAGGAGCTCGTTTGCAGGACGCTTTCTTCTTCAGAGACGAAATGAAAGCAATGGGTTTGCTCCCTGATGTACGATTTTTATCTCTTCAAGTACTTAATTTCAGTGACATTTTGAATGGTTATTATTATTATTATTATTATTATTATTATTGGTACAAAGAGATGCAACAAGGGGAAGGGAGTATGGAAGTGGGGAGGCTCTGCTGCTTGAGCTGTCCACTTTGAATGGTTATTCATAGAACTACGATATACTGAATCTCAACTAACTGTAACTCTGTACATGGAGATTTTGCGGATAAACTTGTCGCTGTGTTATTAATAATGGGTTTGATCTTTGACATTAGTCAGACAATGGATGTCATTGGAGTTGGAAATTTATTATTTGCATGGCGATTGGTTTTCAACTTGATATGGTGTTTGGCTAGCTACCAAAAGAAATAATGGGGCTTGCTGCATCATTATGTGCGAATCTTCTTTCTGACTTGTAAAATGAAATTCATCAGTTCCAGTGATGTAAAGTTTTGAGCTTTACAGTTCCTGCTTATGTTGCAAAGAGGCTGGATGATGCTGCTAGTTTTCTATACTGTGGCGCGGGTATAAAAGCTTATTTCAATAGAATAGAGGAAGGTGTGTTTGCCTTTTTCTGGTGGAAATTAGGAATAAGGAAGTCGGATGTCCTTGTTTCAATCTTGTGAAAGTGGTTTTGATAGTTTGGAAAATAAAGCAATGAAAGTAAACGTGATAAAAGCAAACTAGATATATGAACTGGGAAATGGACATTGATAGGACATCTGGAGGCCATGTATGTTCACCATAAGGAAGCATATAGAATGGATGATTGGTTTTTGTGGAGAATTTTCTTTTGTGATAGAATATACTGGTGAAGTTTGCTTTGACTGGATTTAGGGTGATTAGATAAGCTCTAAAAATCCATATCTTGAATTATTTTTGCCAGATGAAGAGGCGGCAATCTATTCATAGGTCAAAATTGAGGAATATTTGGTATTTGGACATTGAAATTGTGGTTTATTTATGCTTTTAATATGTCATCCACTTTCTATGCAAGGACATTGTGAATAGGAATGGCTTAAAGCCTAAAACTCAAGAGATGATTATTCCCTGTTTCTATGGCTTGTTTAGGTTTAGGGTGGAACTTTTGTTATCAGTTATGGCTAATGAAGATTAACGATATTTGGTGGGTATTGTAAGCAACATGTTGGAATGCATCGGTACTTTGTAGATAATTTTGGCTTATTACTTTCTCATAGAAAAGGAAGTTTCTTTGATGTTGTGCTGACTTCTTAGTTTATAAACTCCCACATTGTTGTCACCCTTAAAGGTGTTTTTTCTTGTCAAAGAAATTTTGTTCTGAAGCAGTGACTGTGAGAACTCTCTTTTATGTGGTTACAGGTTTCTTTATACAATTTTTGATCTCCGTAGGTGGGAAATGCAAACATTCTGATCATGCAGTTCATGTATGTATCCTTGTTTTCGCATCCTATTATTTTCTTAATGATTGTTCATCTTGGTCCCCTACCCCCGCAAGGCGGGGAGTACTTTGTGCATGAGGTGAAATGAAATGAAATGATTGTTCATCCTGGTCCAGAGAGATATTATTGCATTTTGGTTTTCAAGTACCAGAAATCCTGGAAAGCATGTAGAATGTGTATCCATAATTTCTTGGTTGATCATCATGAGAGGGAAAAATGTTACATTTTTCTGCACAACTTCTGTTTTTCTTTGAATTGAAGATTTTGGAAGAAATGAAGAAAAATGAAGTGAAACCAAATGGCCAGACCTACATCTGTCTACTCAATGCATTTGCAGCAACTGGCCAGTTAGATCGTGTGTAAGCCATCAATGTCTTATCCTTCTCAAATAATGTGCATTCTCTTGCCATTTTTTGCTCTTCTCTCTTCTCTCTCTCTCTCTCACCCCTTTACTTGTTTTTGGTGTGAGAAGTAAACGAAGGTCTTTGAATGTCTACTAGGTATAGTGATAGGAAGAGTGTTTAGGTGTTGGATAGAAATCCATGGGAGATGACAGTTGTATTGTTGTCTACAATCATTCTGTTAGATTAGTTTGTCCGAGAAGTCCACCTTGAGCTCTATGAGCTTCTGCAATTTATGTTTGTAGTTTTCAATGGGGAAGATTTTCTCTTTCATAAAAACGTTACTTGGTTTTCCTCCCCTCTTTGGGTTGCCGTTCTGAAAACTCTGCCTTCAAGGTTTATTCTCGCAATCTGATTGACCCCAGCAGTTTGAGGCTATATCCGTTGTTAATTGCCTTGAAGTCTTTCCCAAGAGTGTCAAAAACTAACAGCGTCTTGATTTGTATATCATAGGTAAGCAATTGTTCGTGATGTGACTGCTGCTGGTCTTGGTTTAAATAAGTTCTGTTATGCAGCACTTATCACTGCGCATAAAAACAAGAAACCTACCACACAAGAAACTGCTGCCAAGTTAGTTATTTGGAGTATTTCTCTTGTTCATGTTCTTCATCCCCACTTTCAAGAGAATTGATTATTTCTCTTATTTTCTTGGATAGATTGTTGAGCTTGTTGAGCAGTCAAAGGGATGGTCAGAAGTTGATGGTCCAACTTCTGCTGCTGAAAATATGATGATGGGTGTTTCTGAAGAAGAGCTATATAATCTTCCAACAGCTGAGGATGTAAATAGGCGAGGTGCATTCCTGGCTAGGCAACTAACAATTTATCATGTTGCCCTTTATGCATGTGCAGATCTTCGGAATGTAGAGGTGTCTTCTTGCTTGGCCAATCGTGTGCTTATTTTCTGTTTTCGATATTCAATGGATCCATCAGTTCACTCTGCCGGAGAAAATCCCAGGCATTATTAATAGAAAACTATTCTATTGTTAGCACTTGAAAATAATATGATCAAATTTAACTCACATAAAGAAAGTAAGAGACTTAGTACAATATGTTAGCTTAATTGACAATATTATGAGAATTTCTATGCCTCATACCAGAATCACCTTTAGAAAGCATCTCACATGAATAGTCAAGCATGCCATCCAACTCATCATAGTGATGCACTAAATCAATCCCAAGCTTCAATGTCTTCTTCTTCTTCTTCTTTTTTTTTTTTGGGGGGGGGGCAATGATAGCAAGCTTGGATTTCCTTGCTATTGTATCAATATAGTAATCCCCGATTTCCCAAATGTTCTGTATATAATAAGCAACACAGCTTGGCCATGTAATAAGCAACTAAGGAATTTCGCACTCACCATGAAGGCCCAAATTGTTATAAGCTGTCTTTTGGGTGTTTATATATGTATGTGTGTGTGCGTGTGGGTACATATATTATATATTTCATACTTGGCATCTTTACCCTTTTCTCTTGGTTTGTGTCCTCGCTTTCATAGTTTTTTGGAACTTAGTTAAGATTTAATAATTCATGAGACTGTTGGAGCAAGAATCTTTTCAAGTTTAAAGCCCGTCCTGCCTGCCTTGACATATTTCATACTGCCTGCAAAGAGCAGTGTGGTGCATGAGACACCTCTGTGGGGTCTGGGAGGGACGATGTATGCAGGGTCATCCTTGTGAACAGAGAATCTGTTCTATACTTGAAACCCTGATCTGTAGGTCACAATGGAGCAACAATAGTGTTGCATAAACGCCCACCCTGACAAATAAATGAGCGCCATAACATCATTTGTAGATTACATAAATTATACCATCACAAATAAGTAAGTGCTATAACATGATTTGCAGATTACATAAATTATATTTGGTTCACTAGGAATGCATGTTGGTTAAAGTTTTGAACCTTGACATTGAAATAGGTTGTCTGTTTGTTCTGGCTTTTGAGAAATTGTTGCTTTTGAAATGTGAATTAAGGTCAACTTACGAATGCCCTCTTGTTTCTAAATACTGAAAATGAAATATCTCTATGGTCAATGAGAATTTGTCTCCCTGTTCCAATCTGAACTTCTTGAATGATGGTAGGCTATGGAAAAAATTTTTGGACATGCTCAAGAAGGATGGTAGAACTCCTGATGTTTTTACCGTGATGCAAGTGATGAGGTAGTTACTTCAACATTCCTCATCCCCAAATATTGGATGAACCAACTAATCCATGTTCGGGGGCAATAGCCTGTTATTTTACATTGCAATTGTGACTTTAAATTTCTATTTGCAAGATCATGTTGTCATATATTTTGATTGAAGAATTTGCCACAGAGTGAATGGTGTGATGAGACAGTAATTAATATCATGTATTCATTGGTAGATGAACCCCAATGAAAACCTTGTGGTTGAGGGAAGCATCAATTGCTTTATTACAATCATTCATCTTTCTTCAAAGACACTCTGTAAATAAATATGCCATAACTTGATAATCTCTTGCTCAACAGATTCTGTGACTTTGCTGATTGAAAGTTCAATGTAATTGTCATGCTTCATCTGCAATAGAATTGGTTCAGGTCGGTTAGAATGGGAGAAACTTTTTCTTGCTTACCCATTCAAGCAGTTCGGGATGGACTTTACTGAAGCTTGCTGTGTGCAGATATTTCAGTCATGTACCACCATAAACAGTGTTCCCGAAACTAGTTTAAAACCCTGTGTCTTGAGTAGGCTGGGAATGGGACTAAATTTGTTATTTGAGACTAAGCCTTCAAACAACTGTGGTGCATTCTTAATCCCGCATCCTTGTTGCTAATAATGCTAGGATTATGTATGCTATTACACTCAGAAAATTGCTTTTGTACTGCTTTACAGTTCTGTTGCTCTCAAATATTTGATTTTGAATTTCTATTAGAAGAGGTCACTGCAAGTTAATTTTATGGTGCATTTGCCATCATCTTGTGCAGGTGCTATTTGCATTCTGGAGACATTGACCGTGGTCTGAAAGTTTTTGAGACCATCTTGCTACGAAACCACCCACCATGGAACTCTATGCAGTAAGTTTTGTGAACAAACTCCCTCGGGTGGAGACAGTTTTCATACAAGAAAGTTAAAAATGCTTATTTGAACCTTTGGATTGAAAGAGCACTACCATCTGGGTCTACCTGGAATACCGATCAAATCAGTGCGTAGCTGTAGAAATTAGAGTTTGCTATCAATTTTGGTGCAGGTTGTTAGTAACTTCCTGAATTTTTTTGAGTACATGTTAAGGATAATTTGAAAGGTTGCCATCTTTGGTTTTGTTAATATTTTGGGGATGGCCACCAAGTTTTGGTCAACTATCACCTATATTTAGGTTATTCTGCCTGGCAATGAGATAATAGCTTTATGTTGCAACCTTTTTATTCTCTGTGGCTGTAGATCCTTATTTTGGGGGCGATGGATGGTTACACACCAAAAGGAATGCAAATTGCTCAAGATGCACTGGTACGGCTTGGTTTACCCTTGGTTTGTTTGACCGACATGATTATGTTATTGCATTGTCTTCACCATTCTTCTGGGTTCTTTGCCCCATGCAGGTACAAATGAATTCTAGGAACTTTTTCTTGAACCCCAAAACGGGAAGTGATCTACTTCTTGCTGCAGCCGGCGAAAAGGTGAACAAGAATAGTTCTCTTTACAATTTCTTCGTGTTTGATTGCAACCACCTGTTTTATTGGGTGAATCTTCAGACTTTCTTCTTACTTATGACCTAAGTTCTGACTAAGATTTCCAAATCATACATGCAGATGGGTGGATATACAACAGCGAATTTTATATGGGATCTAATGCAGGCTCGTAAAATTGTTCCAACTCTTCCTGTGGTTGAAGCATATTACAATGGCTTGAAAGTAAGTTCTATGTTAAGTATGTGCACTTTGGTTATACATCTGAAACCACAAGCTGAATTGCTTGCTTTGAAGTTATAAAACATTTGCACAAAGCCCAGTCTATCTAGCTTATCCTAAGCTTATGTTAGGAAGAGTATCCAAGAGCTTGAAGTTGCATACCTGCACTTTTCCCAGCTCTCTGTTATAAGATTTTCTGAAGTTCCAAATCCTGGTTTTTCCATTTCCATGATGTTCAGCTTTGTTTTTGATCCAGGAACGCGAGATTCCTGAAGATGATCCCCGACTCACTCTTGTCTCTAGGACTTATGACAAACTGCGGCTAAGACTTGGTCCTGGAGCTGCACAACGAACATAGTTGGGATTTCAGTTTGACAGTCTTTCTCATGAATTGCTGCAAGCTGAAAGTGATGCAGAGGTGAAGAGTTCGTCTACCAGAATGATAATTCTTAAAATAGGGATGAATTTGGAGGGTATTTCACCATAAGTGCATGTTGGTGATGTGGCTATTTCACCATTAGAAAAATTGATAAAAGATGGATAAAGCTATTAGTTTTTGCTCTGTCCCTAACCCAAATTTCCTAAATATTTGTGTCTTTACCCTACAAAATTATTGGATGCCCCTTATTAATGATTTAGTGATTGAAATTATTATTGGTGTTTTTGATATGAAGAAATTTCTATAAAATAGAAAATTCAAAGAAATCCGAAAGATGGAAAGCTGTGTCTCCGCCCTTTGATAATAGGGCTTTTGCATTGATATTAAGAGAAATTAGGGGGAGTATGAGTGAGAAAATAGCTATCCCCATTTTCACTGGATCATAGAAGAAAAAGAAAATTGAATGAAAATTTGTAGTTATTATTAATTTGAATTAAATAATTAGAATTAAAATTACGATTGTGGCAACTCTGTCATGGTTGGTAGCCTGGACAAGATCAAAAACAAGATATAAGTTTTTGTTATGCCATATAAACATTTTTGTCACAGGCAGAAGTATAATAAAATTGCTTTATTTTATTTCATTTTTATATATTTATTTTCTCTGCCTTGCTTGGCAGCTGATAAGATCACCGTCTATCACAACGCAGAGGACGAAGGAGAGGTGGGGCCTTTACACTCCTTGCTGCTGCTGCTTCCTTTTCTTCTTCTTCTCCTTTGAGTTTGAGCACTGTGGGGTCTGCAGTGGGCACTTCTGGATATGCAGACTCAAGAGCAAAAACAAATATTCCCCGCCAATAATTTTGTGTTTTGTGCCAATTTATTTAGAAGAAAGTGGGAAAAAAAATCATGGAACGAGAATCCGAATAAAATGAATATATTCAATAATGAATGAAATTGAGAATATTTTATAATCATTTTAACCATATTGAGGAACACTTTGAAAAGAAAAAAAAAATTACGAAATCATATATTTAATACTTAATTAAAAAAATTAAGCGAATCACTGAACACCAAATCAATGATATGCATTGCACACAAACTCTGATACCATGTTAAAAGACAGCTTTGGCGCCTGCTATTACCTTGTAGTAAGCTTTTGGAAAGAAACCCAAACAACCCTAAGGCCATTTTCACGAGCATAATAAAGCAATGCCATGATCTCATCTTTTGAAGCACTGAACTTAGTCCCAAGCTCGCACCATGATGTTTAATCGACAACCTTAATCCTAAGCAATCATTCACACTTAGGATGCCATCTTTTCAACTTGTCTAACATTTTGAATCAAAAGTGGCTAGGTTTACTGATAGGGCATAAATTAGTGTAATATTTACAATTGATTTTGTTTTATTTTTAAATAAATATTGCACTAATTAGTATATTTTATTATATTTTATGTGCTAGGAATAATGGAGGAGTCATGAAGAAAAAAGGAAGGAAAAGAAGACAAATTTGGAAGCATTGAAGATTTGTAAATATTCCTAAATATTTGGGAATAAGAATTTTAGGAAATTCTAAACTCTTGTAATTTGTCATTTAGTAGTTACCTAAAATTTAGGAGAGTTTTCTCTCTAAAAATTAGGTTAACTACTCCTATATATAGAGAGTTATGAAAACCTAAGGAGAGCCCAAGAAGGGGGCAGCCGCCCCTTCACCCTCTTTCCACCACTTTTGTCACGTCCTATAGCTTCTAAAGGTCACATTCTTCATTGTCCAGCAACTTTTCAACATTAATGAAATAATTTTGTGAGTTTTATTATTTTTTTTCCTCCTCTTGTGTTTTCTCTTTAATTTTATTTTCTAGTTGAAGGTTAGTTGAAACTTTGATTCATGATATTGTGAGATCTAAATGTGTTTATTCATTCATCAATCATAAATATTTATTTAATTTCCGTACTTCATGGATCATGATTTTCTATGGTTTATTGAATAGATGGCCAATGTTTAATAGACCTAGATTAATCTACAACTAATTAAAACGGCAAATCCGTAATTGTTTGTTAGTTTTAATGAAGTGGTAATTGGCATTCATGTCATGGGAATGACATTCGTGTCATGGGATTAAATAATCTAATTTAAATGAACCCGATGTGTGTTTGTTAATTAGAATTGGGTCTCTCTAAATTTTAATGTTGTTGAGACTTTCAATCCTAAGAGCTTCTCTAGGGTTGACTCTCGATTAGGAAATAATTAACGGCGCTCTTAATTATCGACCCGTAAGGAGAGATTGGTCGTTGGGCGATTGTCGGCGACTATAACCAATTTATTTATGCATTGTTGAATTATCCTTGAATCAATGATCAATCGATTGAATTAAAGTGGAAACGAACCCTTCAACTAGGTCAATTTATCTTGATTTTTATTCATTTAAATTTTGCCCGATTTTATTTTGTCGTTTTGTTGTTTCGATTTTAACTTTTCGTTTAT
The DNA here is from genome assembly GCA_037126225.1 of Dillenia turbinata. Classification (NCBI taxonomy): domain Eukaryota; kingdom Viridiplantae; phylum Streptophyta; class Magnoliopsida; order Dilleniales; family Dilleniaceae; genus Dillenia; species Dillenia turbinata. Next base: position 25,872,772 of record JBAMMX010000014.1, read on the forward strand.
TTAGATTTAGAAGTTAATTTAGTCAACTCAAAACCCCCCAAATTTTATTTTGATTTTTATTTTCCTTAAAAGAAATAAATCCACCGTTCCCTGTGGATTCGACCCTGCTTACCCTAGACTCGTCTTTCGTAAAGTAGGTAATTTATTTTTGGTTGTTTGACACGCACCAAATTTTGACGTCGTTGCCGGGGAACGGTATTAAGTGGTTTATTTCTTTTAAGTTTTGTTTTCTTTTTATTTTTGAAGACTAACCTTTGCAGTGAACTTATTGAGATTTGACGGTGACATAGAAGAGAAGGATTTGACGAAAATATGGCTGATCAAAAGACTTTGAGGGAGTTGTTATTTCCTGATGCACATACTTTTTACAGTGATTTTCCTAATATTGAGACTCCTCAACAATTTGGAATATGGCAAGATGTTCCAAAGAGAGACAATGAGGTAAGTGATTTTTCCCTTCGTCAAGAATTGAGAGAACTAATTTCTCTTATGCGTAATTTTATTGTAGAAAAAACACTGCCGATACAAACTTGTGGAATTTGTTCAGAGATGGATCATCCAACCGATAAGTGTCATATTCTTTATGGTGACCCATATTCAAACATCTATAATCAAGGATGGTATAATGAACCATATTTCAATTATGGAAATTGGCAACAAGGATTTCAACAACAACCACAAGTTCAATCTCAATTTCAGTCTCAACAAACTTTTTCGAACCAAGGTACGTCTTTAGAAGAGATTGTTAAGAGTTTGGCTAACAGTACTTTGAGATTTCAACAGGAGACAAGAGTCAACATCCAAAATTTGGAAAATCAAGTGTCAGAATTGATGGCAACCATGAGTCGATCGGAAAATTCATCAAAAGAAATAGAAGACAATTCATCAAAAGCCAAAGAAGATATGGAAATTGAGCAAATAGAGAAATCATCAACAATGAATGAATCCATCGAGGAGGTAAATAACGAGTCCAATACTTTCAAAACAAAAATTTTGATTTTACCACCTTTTCCTGGTAGGTTGGTACAACCGAAAGAGGATGAAGAAAAAGAGATTTTGGAAACTTCTCCAAAAGAAGGAACCAACATTCCTCTCCTAGAAGTAATAAAGCAAGTGCCAAGACCATTCATGAAAAGAGTTAAGACAAAAATTGATACGGATTTGGGTACTCTAACTCTTGAGTTTGATGGTAAAGTTGATACTTTTAATATTGTTGATGTTATGAAGTATCCAAATGATTTTAAGTCTATTTTTCATGATAGCATGGTGGAATTTATTGTTCATGATAATTTTGTGCAAGATGAATTGGATTTTGTTTTTAAGGAAAAAGTGACAAACAAGGTTGCACAATTGGACAAATTTCTTGAAAACAAACCCCCTCATTGGAAACAATCATTGGTAGGCCATAAAATCCTTCACTTCAATTCAAAGTTGAAGTTCACACAAGGTATGTTGAAATCTAAATGGATCGGACCCGTCTTTGAACGAGGTTGAAACGAGGAGGTAATGTCGAGCCAAAGACATTAAACAAAGGCGCTTGTTGGGAGGCAACCCAATATTTTCTTTTATGTTTTTTATTTCATATTTATTTGGTTTGATTTAGGTTTGTTTTTAATTTTTAGGTGAATAAATGTTGAAAAATTCGGTGACCAGAAGTGCTCTGTCATTAAGGCGTGCCCACGCCTTAACAAGCCTCTAATGCTGTCCAGTTTTACAAATGCTCTCAAATGACCAGAATTGCACATGAGTTAGGGCGTGCCCACGCCCTAAGAAGGGGTCCATTGCTACCACCAAAACTTTTTCTTCAAAACTTATTGGATTTGACCATCCATTCACCACTCCACCCTAGGGAAGTTTTGTTCTCACTTTATCTTTTTATTTTGCTTTTAATGTTATTTATTTTTATTTTTATTTTTTTCTCTCTCATTTAGCATACATTGGGGACAATGTATGATTTAGGTGTGGGGGGATATTTCATGTTTTTGTTTGTTTGTTTTCCTACAATAGGTTTAGTTTTGTTTCATTTTTTTAAAAAAAAAAAAAAAAACAAAATTGAATTTTCTAAATTGATATGTGTTATTTGGTTGGCTAGAAATTTATGAAAAATAGCTTGTATCAATGGTCTTTGTACTTGTAATGACATGCATATCTTTACTAGTTTTCTTTGAAGGATAAATATGCAAGATTTGACACAAACCCCATTTAAAAGTGAGGTTTTGAGCCTATAACGAGCAAATTCATTCTTTGTGTTCGGAATTTCTTTTCTTCATGAGTGATTATCGCACTTGGATTGATCATTCTAGAACTTGCAATGTTATGCATTTCGAGATCACATCTAGGGTTTCATGTATTGAAATGATAAAGGCACTTAGGTTTTACCTCATTTTGGCTTTCGTAAAAATCCCTTCCCTGAATTTTATTCCCTTTAGTGAACCAAGTTGAGCCTGAAACCCTTTCTTTCTTCAAAACCCTCAATACAACACCACAATCTTATTTTGGCTTGCGTTTCAACCCTTGTACCAAGAATTTATGTAATTAATTGCATAATTTTAGTTATGTTTTTTGTCTCATTGGGAAAGTGTTGACTTGAATGTTGAGTTTGATCCTTTCATTGATGTGAAATGAAAACGGAATTCATGATTATGAAAGGAAGAAAGAATTTGAGTTTTGTTCACTATTTGTATTGAGATACTCAACGAAAAAAAAAAGAAAATAAAAAAAAAAGAGGAATAAGAAAAGAAAAGCAGCAGCAAAAAAAAAAAAAAAAAAAAAACGCTGCACCTCTGAAAATTTCATTTCAGTTATGGATCATTGATCGAAAAAGTTTGATATTTTTATGTATTCGTGACTATTGGTTATTATGAGCACATGTGGATAGCGAGATCATTTATTTTTGGTGTGCTATTTGTGAGGCGAAAATGTTCATTATACAAGAAATTGTGTAGTTAATTGCATATTATTCTCGGTACATTTTAAATCCTTGTTATACCTCTTTTATCCTACCCTTAACCCTAACCACGTTACAACCAAATGGAAGACCTTTAGATTGATGCATGAAATTCAAATTTATAAGTGGTGGAGATTTGATATATTTGCAAGCATATGGTAATGCCAATTCCAATGTGTTGATTTGAGTGTTATTGATATATTCTCTACCCTCATTTTGAGTGAATTTGAGTGAACCTTTGGAGAGGATGTTGAATCTTGCCGTTTTGACTTCATTGGGAGCTGTTGGGATTTGTAATAGTTGTTCTTGTACGAAATACTGTGAAGTACTTGTTGTTTTGATTATTTTTTCCGGTTCAATTCTTATAGCACATGTTGGTTTAGTAGTTCAAAAGAAAAATAGGTTGGTTAGAGTAGTTTTAATTTTATTTGAGTTAGAAATGCTTGAGGACAAGCATTATCTAGGTGTGGGGGAATTTGATAGGGCATAAATTAGTGTAATATTTACAATTGATTTTGTTTTATTTTTAAATAAATATTGCACTAATTAGTATATTTTATTATATTTTATGTGCTAGGAATAATGGAGGAGTCATAAAGAAAAAAGGAAGGAAAAGAAGACAAATTTGGAAGCATTGAAGATTTGTAAATATTCCTAAATATTTGGAAATAAGAATTTTAGGAAATTCTAAACTCTTGTAATTTGTCATTTAGTAGTTACCTAAAATTTAGGAGAGTTTTCTCTATAAAAATTAGGTTAACTACTCCTATATATAGAGAGTTATGAAAACCTAAGGAGAGCCCAAGAAGGGGGCAGCCGCCCCTTCACCCTCTTTCCACCACTTTTGTCACGTCCTATAGCTTTTAAAGGTCACATTCTTCATTGTCCAGCAACTTTTCAACATTAATGAAATAATTTTGTGAGTTTTATTATTATTTTTTTTCCTCCTCTTGTGTTTTCTCTTTAATTTTATTTTCTAGTTGAAGGTTAGTTGAAACTTTGATTCATGATATTGTGAGATCTAAATGTGTTTATTCATTCATCAATCATAAATATTTATTTAATTTCCGTACTTCATGGATCATGATTTTCTATGGTTTATTGAATAGATGGCCAATGTTTAATAGACCTAGATTAATCTACAACTAATTAAAACGGCAAATCCGTAATTGTTTGTTAGTTTTAATGAAGTGGTAATTGGCATTCATGTCATGGGAATGACATTCGTGTCATGGGATTAAATAATCTAATTTAAATGAACCCGATGTGTGTTTGTTAATTAGAATTGGGTCTCTCTAAATTTTAATGTTGTTGAGACTTTCAATCCTAAGAGCTTCTCTAGGGTTGACTCTCGATTAGGGAAATAATTAACGAGTGTCTCTTAATTATCGACGAAGTAAGGAGAGATTGGTCGTTGGGCGATTGTCGGCGACTATAACCAATTTATTTATGCATTGTTGAATTATCCTTGAATCAATGATCAATCGATTGAATTAAAGTGAAAACGAACCCTTCAACTAGGTCAATTTATCTTGATTTTTATTCATTTAAATTTTGCCCGATTTTATTTTGTCGTTTTGTTGTTTCGATTTTAACTTTTCGTTTATTTAGATTTAGAAGTTAATTTAGTCAACTCAAAACCCCCCAAATTTTATTTTGATTTTTATTTTCCTTAAAAGAAATAAATCCACCGTTCCCTGTGGATTCGACCCTGCTTACCCTAGACTCGTCTTTCGTAAAGTAGGTAATTTATTTTTGGTTGTTTGACACGCACCATTTACCCCCAAGACTTGCTGCATACTTTGGGTGGCTAACGGACTTGCATGCATTAGCATAAACAATGCGATCCAAAGAGACACCAAGGGATCGAACAGTCTCGATCTAGTTGGTAAGACGTTCATCCTACAATTTGCACTCTTTCAACAGCGTAGACAATAATAGAACATTGTTTGACAATTAGTGTTGGCCAAAGAATGTGGGTCGACTGAAGAATATGGGTCTCATCTTAAAAGAAGATCGTCATTAGACCAATTAAGCGTGGTAATCATACGGGTCTTTGATCATCACATCCTTGACCTCCGGTGGTCTCGTGGCCAACTCCTCAAGCCTTTTGTGTACTGCAGACGGGAACCCCACATTCTTCAGTCGACCACATGAATGATAAAATGAGTTGCATATAAGATGCATCTTCTCCGCAGTCTGCAAAACATCACAATCAAGATTATGATTTCACAAGTACCCAAAATAGTTGAAATACTCCCATCCCAAAAAAAAAAAGAAAAAATTGTATTTTGTGTTGGAGAATGATTTGCCAATAATAATTATGATTTAATGTGTTTTGGTAAGTTCATAAAAACTAACAAAATTTAAAATTTGATATTATTTAGGAAAATACGTTAGGCGCAAGATGTTGGGTAGGTTATCATGCGAAACTTGCCACGCAGCCGTCTTAGCTCAGCCGGTAGAGCGCGTGGCTTTTAACCACGTGGTCGTGGGTTCGATTCCCACAGACGGCGATTTCCCAATAAATTTCTTTTTTTTTTCTTTTCGCCATCTCCAGCAAACTCAATCAGGATCCATATATATATACACCTTGGTTCCGAGCCCTTGACTTCGATCTCTCTAGAATCTTCCCCGCCCTGATAAACCAGAGATTTCCCGGCTGCATTCAGCATCAGAAGTCACCCCCCTCTCTTTCTCTACTTGCTGGTGTTGCCGCTTCTCTAGGGTTTTGGGTTTATTGGTAATGATGGCAGAAGGAGAAGATGAAATCAACAAAGCGGCTTCTCCGAAGGAGGAAGAGGACGAAAACCCTAATTCTGTGTCAGATGCTGAGAAGAAGAGGAAGAAGTTAGAGGAACGGAAGAAGAGGAAGAAAAAGAGATTGATGGAGGAAGCAGCGAAGGCAGACAAGCGTGGAATATGTTACTTGAGTCGAATTCCGCCTCACATGGACCATGTCAAGCTTCGTCAAATTCTCTCTCACTACGGTGATATTCAGCGAATCTATCTCACTCCCGAAAGTTGGTTTCATTGATCCCTTTTCCTCTCTATTGTGCTTACTCAATAATGGTGATCTTATTCAATTCTGTGACTGGATGACAATGTGTAACCGTCAGAGAGAGAAAGAGAGATGGAAGAAGTCGGGGCTTTTCTGGGATTTCGGGATCTGGGGATGATCAATTTTTTGTAGGTTTGGTTTTTAGTGATTTTACTCAATTTAATACGGCTGAGTCAGTGGGTCAATTGTTCTGGTTTTTAATGATTTTTCACTATTAGCAATAACTTCCTTCTTTTTTTTTAAAAAAAAAAAAATTCTGGGTATTATTTGGAAGTGGCAATGAGATATTGGTTTGCTTGATTTTAAGTAGGTTGAACATATTTATTTTGATTCTTGGGATTGTTACACGTCTAATTTTCTTGTTTTCTGATTTCTGCTAATTGAATAATGTGATGGTTCTTCTGCAGATCCGACTGCTCGTGTATATCGAATAAAGGAGGGTGGGTCTCAAGGAATAATGTTTTCTGAAGGGTATAAGTTTATTGGTTCATAGTGCTTATGATTGCATTGCCTGCAATTTGAATATATTAAGTCTAGGATTAGGGGGTATTTATAGATTACAGAAATTCTAACTTCCTTAGATTGTTGGGGGTTGGGAATATGTATCTCTGGCTTATATTCTATTCTCTGTTGCTTTGGTGGTCTTTTGAAACTAGAATTAAACGTTCTTGGCAATCTATGATCTTTAAATGTCCTAATTCTTTGAATTTATGGTAATTGCTATAAGCATATGATGCAGGTGGGTTGAATTTACTAAGAAGAGTGTTGCAAAGAGGGTTGCAAATATGTTGAATGGGGAGCAGATAGGTAAACTATCTCATTTGCTGTGGTTTCCAACATTTTATTTTTATTTTTACCTTGTATGGTCCTTTGTCAGAAATTGCTTTAAGTTGTTCGGCATTTGTTTCTGTAGAATATGTTAGATATATTGGCCATTTTATGAAGAAATAAACACTGCAGCTTTCATTTAAGAACCAAACTATGATTATCACTCAGAGCAATGCTCTTGGCTATTCAAATATGCATATTTCGTGTATCATAGATTCATGGTGCTTTTTTAGAAGATTGAGTTGTAAAGTTTTGGTGATACTCACTATTTGAGAACATACAACAACAACAACAATCACAATCTGGATCTTAATCTCAAATTTTGGGTTCAATCATTTAAGAGACAAATAAAAGAAAGGTGAATATATATATATAGTTAAAATTTAAAATAAAAATAAAGAAGATAAAATATATATATATATATATATCTATAGAAATTTGAAATGACAAGAAAGGTGATTTAACTTGTTTGAATTTTCCTACGTTACTTATTCCTATCTAGAGTCATTTTTTCAACTAGACCCTTAAATATCATTTCTTTACGGATAATTTGCGTCCAAAATTTTAACAGCCTATCTCTACGTTTCACTAAATCTCCTATATTTAAATTTTCGGTTCTTCTAATTGGTGTGTCTTTAGGTTTTCGTTGTATATGTCCAAATCACCTTAGGCGATACTCTCGTATCTTATCCACAATTGAACTCATTTCCAACTTAATATGTATCTCTTTATTTTAATTCTATCTTTTTTAGTTTTATTACACATGCACAACTTGGTACTATTTGAGAACATCCTGCTTCAAATATTTCTTGCCTGAACTCTTGGGCACTTAATTTGTTAGAGCTCTTATTACCATTACCATGATGTTCATAATTAGGTGGCAAGAAGAGGTCAGCGTTCCATTATGACATCTGGAATATCAAGTACTTAAGCAAATTCAAGTGGGATGATCTCACTGAAGAGATTGGTATGCTGTATCTGTTCATTGTGCTTGCTTACACATTTTCTCATGCATCTAATTTGAAACATCTGGGCCACAGCGTACAAGAATGCGGTACGGGAGCAGAAACTAGCTCTAGAAATTTCTGCTGCCAAGAGGGAACGTGATTTCTATCTCTCTAAAGTTGACAAATCTCGTGCTTTGGAATCAATAGAAAAACGAATTAAGAAGGTACGGCCATCTTCTATAAAATCATAATGTTATTAGTTGCTTCTTTAATTGCCTTTTGTACCTCTCACTCGAAACCCTATATGGGATGCATTCTTTGTAGAATTGGTACATAGAATTTTTTACCATAGGACCCTAATTTCTCTGGGATGAGTTATTAGAATTTTTTTTACCATAGGACCTTAATTACTCTGGAGTGAGTTGTTAGAAATATATTACTTTGTGTTTATTGTTTTTTTTTTTTTTTTTAAATATCTAAACTGCATTAATCAGGTGAAAGTTTTTGTTGATTTTAAGTACCAGTCGCTGGATAACTAATTAAGAGTAGAACTGTGATTATCCATATGCTATTGTATTATCATCATCGTGGAAGTAGGAAAATTTTCAAGTGCTTGGTGAAGAATTTTATTGACAACGACCTATGTATTTCAATCAATCCGAAAACTATAGCTTTGCTATAGGAAAAGGGGTGTCTCCCTTCTAATAAAAATAATGAAATTTGGATTAACACATTTTTTTCCTTAATTTTGAGAATATAGGTCTCAGTGCTTGGCAGTAGCTAGCTAGTTCAATGTAAATGTGCAGCTATTTATGCAGTTTTAAATTTAATTGATCGACTTGCTACAAGAAATTAAGGAGTAGCTAATATTCTTATGTGTGAACCTTGTAAGGACTTCTTAAGGTTGGGCTTGTCGGCCTTTGATCACTTTAGCTTCTTCTGCAACATTCCAGAGTTGGAGAGAACTTGGTCCAAATGCTAGAGTAATAGTGTGCCTTAGGTCTCAGCATTTCAACTCATCCTCATGGTTAGTCTTGATATACTTCTCAAGTTTAGAACTTATTGTATGTATCTAATTCTTCCCACCATGTTCATTTGGCTTGCCGTCTGGTTCTCTTCATCTCATGGGGCGCTGTGTAGCTCTCATCTCATTGTGTGTTGCACCATTCAACCAACTTCTTGGACTCCAACAATTTCTTAGTGTCAGAAATGTGTAAATATTATGAACAGTTATCGAGGCACCATTTTAAATTGTTTCCAGGAATTCTGATTACTAAATGACTATCATTGTTCCTGCCCATCTTTAACACATATTTCTTTTTCTTGGTCATACTCTTCCATATATATATATATATATATTATAGTTTCTTTTCAACTTGAATTATTCAAAGATATATTGGGCAGGTTCATTGCTATGTTTCATATCGATTCCAACATTTGTGTTGAAAATAGTCTCTAAGGAGAAGTATGATATTGGGCCATTTTCCTTGTGTTTTTGACATGACCCGCCACATTCAACCTGATTAATTGAGAGAGAAAAGAATTGTTTGATGCATTAAGTAACTTTTCAGCAACCTCGAGAACTTGTTTTAGATGGGGAAGGAAAACTGTTCATTTCAGTAAGGCATCTTATGCATAAAAGGAGCATTTAAGGCATCCTATGTGTAGAGCAGACTTTAAACAATATTTCCGTGCCTTTTTTCTCCTTTCAAATTCACAGTGTATATTTTATTGTGGAAGTAGCAACAGAAGAAAGTGAAAAATCATGCAATTAAGTCCATACATGTTTTTTCAGGGTATTGTGCTTCTGTTGAAATAGCTTCCTGAGTTTGTTGTAAGTTACGATTTCCATTTTTCAGAAGCAAAAGGTCCAACAAGAATCGGGAACAGTGTCTGAGGTTCCTGAAGCCAAGCGAGAACCAAAGGTTATTCGGCAGTTCCCACAGACAAGACCAATTCCAGACACTGAAGAGAAAAGGAAGCCCCAACTTTCTAAAGATGTTCTTGCCAGGGTATGTTGATTCTCATGGCTTTATGCTTGCTTGCTATCATTGTTGAACTGTTCTTCATTTTACCTTTGACATTGCTTGATTACGGTGGTCTTTGCAGGTATTTGGTGGTTCATAGTCCAATGTGGTGGTTGTGCTTCGCCGTTGGAGATACAAGTTGCATCAATTGGTAGGTTGTGGAGAGCCATGCATAGTTGCCTGGTCCTCTTGAGAATGTTGAGGCCAATTTTTTGACATCTAATTTTGTAACTCATTTTGATCATGGGATAATTGTAATAAGTTTTGACACTGATGTGCTCAATGCAACCCTTCTTAGATTCTCTGGCATGTAAGACCGGATCAATCTAATTTGTGTAAATTAAGCTGTGGGAATTTGGCAGTCGATGGTTTGAAGCCTGCCCGCATGGAGTTACTCTTCATGATTCATATGAATAATGGAGCTTGCTGATGCCATTGCTACAGTGTCTTGAACAAAATGTTGACACTTCTTTTGATGAACAAAGACAGCACTGCCACTGGAGTTATGGAAAATCCAAAATGGCATTCACAACACAAAATAAAAGCCTCGAAACATGAAGTACAGGCAAAAGAGAGAGAGGGAGAGGGAGTTTGCCCACGAAAGTTAGGAGGGAGAAACCATGTTTAACAAAGAAAATTGAACTTGTCATTGTCGCTATTGAACATTCAGTACTTATACGGTAACAAGATTTTTCAACAATCCCATAGAATTGATCAGTCCCAAGAACAGTTGATATTTATCTGTACATCTCATGCTTTGGGGAGGACGCATTAAAGTTCAAGGGCATATTCACCACGCTCAAGAGAGACACTGATGAAATGCACAAAAGTAATACAGATTAAATTTGGTTATCCTGTACTTCAGCCACAACATCCACCACTTTGGGCAACAGTTCCATCCCTCACGCCAGATGGACCTTGGGGGCGCCCATAACCAACCTTGATGCCTGATGACTGCAGCAGGGAATTGGGGGGGGGGGGATGTCAAGTCAAATTTTTATTTTTCTGAGCACAATAAAAACAATTCATAGTTGCTATGCCTTACATCCACTACTCATGGTGATTCTCAAGCATTGAAGAGACTCTAAAATTGTTGTCATTCTAATTGACAAGGACCGTGTTAAACTACTATGGCTAAATCATAAGACTTTGGTCACTTAAAGATAGATCATCCATTAGATAAAGGGCTATGCATCATGCACAGTCCACCCAATACAGGTGTCAATTAACAATGAATAGGAATAAGTTGAAGAAGAATATGTAGAAAGATGCCTGATCACATCAATAAGAATAAGATGCCTATGAAAGTAACTTGCACTTACTTCGTTGGATACATCAAAAACACCTTCCTGGATCTTCTGAAGGATTCTTGCAGCAGTTTTTATGAAAGCCTGCAGTAAGTTAATTATAAAAGTGCTCGTATTAAACCGTCACTAAAGTTTCACATAACCAGGCACAAGATGTAGAGGCCAAGGACGGCCAAGAACGAGCAGAGTTCACCTCTTCAACGTTTTGAGCTGTTCTTGCAGATGCCTCCAAGAACAAAAGCCCATTTTCCTTGGCAAATTGTTCACCTTCCTCTTTACTGACTGCCCTTCTGTGTGCAAGATCACACTTATTCCCAACAAGCATAATAGTCATGCTGGGATTTGCATGCTGCCGAGCATCCTCAAGCCAGCTTGCTAGATGATTAAATGTCTCTCTCCTAGACAAAAGAAGAGATTTATATATTATATCCGGGCTTCTTGGGGAAAGCAAGATAAGACACCTAAAGGTACTTGTCTACATATGACAAAACTGAGTTCATCAGGCATGTGATTGAAGAATTGGCTTTGACAGTACAAAATGACTACTCACTTTTGACGTGACAAATATAAATGCAAATCTCACTTTATAGCATCTCTCATTGTAATGGTAAGATTGCATACATACATCTCCCTCAAAACCCCATTGTAGCAGAAGCCTTAGAGATTACATTTCCTTTTATTAATATAAGTTTGTTGCTTGATAAAAGCCTACAGCTTGCTTAATGATCACACCATATACATTTCAGCAGTGTGAGCTATTGAAAGTAAAAGCTTGAGAAGCTCAACAACCACCAAAATCAATACATGGAATGAACAATTGCAACAATTCAAAATCAAAATCAATTGCACACAGTGGTGGATTCAGGATCCAAAGGCAGTGGGGGCAAAATATTTTCATGGGTCAAAATATTTCATTTTTAAGCCACAAACACAATTTTTTTTTTTTTTTTTTTTTTTTTTGTGGGGGCAATTTTTTTTAAGTGTGGGGGTATTTTTTTTTTTTTGTGTGAGGGTAATTTTTTATTTAATAAATAAAATTTAATATATATATATTTTTTTTTAGTGGGGGCAATTGCCCCCACACCGTTCAGCGTGGCTTCGCCACTGATTGCACAGAAACCAAGCTCTCTGGCACTTACACAATAGAACACAATCAAGTACCTTGTTATATCGTACACCAAGAGAGCTCCAGCCGCTCCTCTATAGTAAGATCTGGTAATAGATCTGAATGATTCTTGCCCCGCCTGAAAGAAAGTGAATATTAATTCATTAAACAATGCACTAGAGCTTGTTCTGAAACTACAAACAAAAACTCATACTTGAACCCGGTGCACAAAGTGCTTCCCAACTTAGTGCGGGGTAGGGGGCAACTTAGTGCGGGATAGGGGGAGGGTGAGCGTTTATATACTCAGTTTTCCCCTTACATTTTTGTAAAGAAATTGTTTCCATGCAAACAAAAACCCATACTTTCAAAATATTATAACTGCATGAAGTAGGAAAGAGAAAAGACATCTCAATTCTGTATAATCTATGTTACATGTTTTCCGGTATGTGCACTGAGGTGTACATGTATTAGACATAAGTATGCACCAAGTAAAATTGCCACCAGAATGAAATGTGTCCCGCACGCATAGCCATGGCAATTCCCGGTTGACACAGTACAGTGAATAGTTATGTAACATAATTATCATTAATTACACCGAGTAATTTCCCCAAATTAACTGATGAAAGAATAGATAAACCCAATTAAGGTTCCATTCTCAAAGTGCACTTTTGACCTCGCGCATAGGCTTTAACATACTAAACCATTTTCCAATATAAGGTCAGAAACATAGTCCTAAAAAAATGCATTATTCCTCTGCCCATCCTCAGAAGTCACTGTTCTAAAAGAAAGTCCTAAATATTATCTCTTGGATGTATAAACAGTTATAAAAAATCAATCTTAAATCATTCATAAGAAAATTGCATTACTATTTTAAAAAAAAAATCAAGCATAATAACCAAAATGCGTTCACCATCAAACCAAGACTAAAACCTAACGTAGTCTAGTCCTACACATGTTTCAATTCATAAAACCATGTACCTTAAACTGAAAGAATTACCATTGGGTAATCAATAAATCTAGAGAGAAAGAGAGAGAGAGTGTGTGTGTTACAGTATCCCAAATTTGAAGCTTGATCGGACGACCATCAATGGTTATCATACGAGCGCCAAATTCAACACCGATTGTAAGATCATGAACCGGTTGAAACCTCTTATCAGTGAATTGCAACAACAAGCATGATTTCCCAACACCTATAAAAGCAAGAACACAATTCAAAATTCAAAACCCTAAATCAAGAAATCAAGTTTAGAGTTTCGAAAACAAAAACCCTAAAAATTACCGGTGTCACCGATGATGATGTACTTGAAGAGATAATCGTAAGACATGTTTCGAGACGATGTCGAAGAACACGATGAAGGATGATAAATATCGGAGAATTATAATTATTACTTTTTCTTGAGATGGATAAATGTGGAAGACAATCCGACGTTACCAGAAACGTGCTCTTTGGATTCTTAATATATAAGATTTTTGGAGAGGACAATGACAAAAATTAATATTAATAATCAATTAATTAAAAGATTTTTAATGTAAATTATGAGATTAAGGACGAAATTATGAAGTGATCAGGATTGACGTGTGAATCACCGACACGTTTCCGATTGCTTCACTCTTCTGGATTCTTGTTATTCCAGCGAACTCTCGTTTTTCCTTTTATTTATTTATTCAAAATAATAATAAAAAATCAAATAAATTAAATTACATCGATATTAAATTGATTAACATGTGAAGACAAACCTGATCTTATTGATACAATGACTAGATATTGATTTTTCTTAAATAAGATATCATATTTGAATTTTGATTATACACTTATTGATTCAATAATTGGACACTTATACATTATAAATAAGATGTGTGAGTATCATCTCAGGTGATTTAGATATGTATAACGGAGATCTAAAAATACACTAGTCAGAAGTATCAAAAGCCTAACTAGAAGGGATTTAGTGAAATATCGAAATAGGTCGTTAAAAACCTAAATGTAATATATCCATAAAGATATGATGGTGAAGAGATTAATTGAGGAGATAACTTTAAATAAAAACGAGTAGTATATGAGAATTAAAACAAATTAAATCATTTTTATATTATTGAAAGTTTAATTGACCTATATATATATATAGACACACACACACATAACTTTTTTTTTTAAAACAAATTTATTTTTTTTTAAAACAAATTTATATTTATCTCTCAAATGGTCGATTTTAGAGTTTAGAATTAAATTTTAGATTATTGTTGTTATTGTATTCGAATTTTGTCTATAGAAAAATAGATATCAAAAGAATTTTATTTTTTTAACATCTGATCTGAATCGAACTGAATTTAATCAGATTTATCATGATTACGAAATATTGATAGTTTATAAAAAAATTTATTCTTTAAGGGTCCAATTTAATTTGAATTGAATTTATCAGATACAAATGATTTATTAAATAAGAAAACAAACAAACAAAAAACAAAAGTAAAGAAGAGGAGTCATTTACCAAGATCTTTAGTGGATCTAAAATTAATTATTTATTTGAATAATTCTTGAATTTAGCGTAAATATTTTATTTTATGTATGGTTTATTTCTCTTTAAAAATTTGATAGTGATGGAATTTGGGGTGTGCTATTCATGTTGTGATGAGATATATTTAGATAATCTGCCAACAAATGCCTATTAATTATATGTTTTATGGATACATTAACTTCTAATCATATATATTATAATAAGCATTTTTCTTCCCATGTTTTAATATTTGATTGATGGCATGGCATGCTTGAGATAGAAATTATATAAATAGCGAAGTCTATTTTGCATGACATATAAAATTGGTTTTGAGCATTGAACGTTTATAACAACTATTTATTATATATATATATATTTTTTAATGTTGATCAACACATATAGAAGGGGAAAAAAAATCTTAATGGGTGATAAAATTATGAACGAAAATTTTGAAAAATGATTGTAGCAAAATTAAGAGTGAACATTATTCGGTTAAAATAAAAAAAAATATATTTTTATCAAATCATTTATTTATATTTTGAATAGTTTATTAGGTATTTTGTTTGATTTTGGGTAAAACTGAACTTAATTTGGTATTTGGACGATTATTGATTTTAGCAATTTTATTTCGATTAAATTGAATTAATTAAAAATATTATATATATTTTTAGGTAAATTTTATTCATATAAATATTATTATAATTAAAAAATAAAAGAGAAAAAACTTAAAAATTAAAACTAATATAGTGGAGAGTGTACAATTAATAAAATGTTTGTTGGTTTTACCTTTCTAGTTTAAAATTTCTAAATTTAAAACTCTCACTCACGCCTCTCCGTCTCCTTCTCCTATTTCACTTTTTTTCTACTTCCAAAATTTAGTTTATTTAAAATTTAAAATTTAAAAAATGATATTCGGTGAATTACAATTATAAGTGAATTTTAAATTTTAAAATTATAATTCACAGTCACAACTTGATATGAAATGATATATATTACATTTACATATATGTGAATAGAAAACAACGTTATTTAAAAGTTTTTTATAGTAAGAGATTTTAATAATTTGGTTAATTTTGATAATCGAACTGAATTAATCAACTAATTCGATTAATTTGATTAGATTATAGTTATAAAAATTATATAATCGAATTAAATTGATTATTTTAGTTTTGATTATTTTGATTATGTTTTAATCGAATAATCACCCCTAAGCAAAATAATATTTCAGTCCCTTTACTTTCCCTCTTGTTTCAATTTCTTTTCTCCCTCCCCCCCACCCTCCCTCTCTCCCTCCTACGAAGAGGTCCCTACTCCATGAACCATAAGAGAAATTCGCTTTAGGATGTGCAGTAGATTTATGATGATCTTAAATGGGCATTTGCGCATTTATTCATAGATATTGTCATTATTCTGGCCTTTTATTTTCTGGATCTTAGGTTGAGTTGGATCACAACTTACATAGCTCTCTACATTTATAGCATGGGGATTGGGTGATGGCTGAGGCGAGCAAGAAAACTGCTCCCCGGAGCAAATCAAGATCTACCATTTGAATCATTATGTTGGGTCTCTTTCCATGCTACTTTAGCCTTTTTATTGGTCTTTCTTCTTGAAAATCTAACGCAGTATAGATGATATGTAGGACTTTTGTGAGCAAAAAGAACTCTCTCTCTCTCTCTCTCATGACAGCAAAAATTAGCCTGTGGAAGCTTTATACACATGCTCACGGGATTTGATGATGAATGGACCTACCAATTATGGCTGGTCTAAAATTAGCCCTGGATGCTTGTCTGAGAACAACAAATAGGGTCCCTTTAATTTTTGCCAAAATTTAGATAAGTACTCCCCGGGCTACATAGAGAAAGCCCCGAAATTTTCACCAACGAAACAACAAGGCTCTTGTAAAGATGAACATGACCCAGAGTACAATTGGCTTTGGGCTGACCACCAGCCAAATTGTGCTCAGAACGCATTTTCAAATTGGTATTAGACCTTTACACTAGATGAGAGGAAACAGAGTGCCTTGATGGTGTCCCTAGAAAAGGGAAAGGGGTGCTTGGTGGGGTAAAGAGAATTTTGTTAGATAAATAATTCAATATTGAGTTTATATATTAAAAATAATTATATATTGTATATTGTCAAACCCATAAATTAAATCCATATAAAAGTGATATGATAAATTTAGAAATTCGATAATTTGAGTTTAAGTATTTCAGAAGATATTGAAACAAATTAATATGTAGATATCAATAGACATTTATTATTTATGATGGGTTAAATATGGAATGTTTAAGAGTGATTTAAGGATAGCTACTATAAACTAAACAGACAGTTTTAGAAGATAAAATCACCCTATAACTATAAATAGGATTATAATCTCCGGATCAATGAATCACTCTTTTCCCTAATACCCGCATCATATAGAGAGAATTTGTGAGAATACATATGACCTGAAAGACCGTCCGGACCCCATCCCCAAACAAAAGTCGAAATCCCCCCTCCCCGCCCGACAATGAAATCAGGTACGCTTCTATCCGATTTAAATTTCCGTTTTAGTTTATTAAGTTCTTCTTAAATTTCGATGATTTAACACGATATTTGACTTAGTTTTGCATAAAATTATTTTTCCTAACAAATTTCACCTAAGCACATATTATCACTCTTGAGTTATTACTAATTACAAACAAAAATTATAGTATTGATTAAGAGTGCTTTCTTGCTTCTCGGCCAACGTGGGGGATGCGCATTTAGATTAAGGTGTTTGTAACAAAAGTAGCAATAGTTTTATTAGTTCAAGATTTTTGTTGCCAGCAAGAGGAAAAATGGTCACAACCACAAAATTCTTATCCTTCAATTTACACATCTCTTGCATTACATAGGAGCAGTCCCTTTCATGAATTTCCACAAATTCTAACGCACCCATGTTTTCCATTCCTTCACAACCCAAACCATGGCACTCATATACTCCAATTACTCTCCCACCCTCCTCTTCCACACAACCATTTCACAACAAATCAATTCTTCCATTAAGAATTTCAAACACCCTTGATGAAAATAGCCAAACAAAGCAATCCTCAGCTGGAAAAATCAAAAGACAAGTCCTCACCCAAGAAGGCAGAACCAAATTAAACTCATACCCTGATAGAGAATTCTATGCCTACCCGCGCTTCGTGACTCATGTCGACGATGGCTTCATTTCAACTCTAACTAAGCTCTACAGAGACCGGTTGAGGCCCGGTTGGGAGATACTTGACCTGATGAGCTCATGGGTTAGCCATTTGCCTAAGGAAGTGGTGTACAAGAGAGTTGTGGGACATGGACTCAATGCTCAAGAGCTAGCCAAGAGTCCGCGTCTTGATTACTTTTTTGTGAAGGATTTGAATCAGGATCAAAAGCTTGAATTGGAGAGTTGTAGTTTTGATGCAGTGTTGTGTACCGTTAGTGTTCAGTATCTTCAGCAGCCCGAGAAGGTCAGATTTTGAATTTCGCCTCCTTGTCCCCATATAGAGATTAGCATGTCCCAATGAAGGCTCAACTACCCTAAACTTGTGGTTGTGCTCTAGTAGCCGGCCCAAAATTTTTATGGTACATGTTTAGTTTAAAAAATATCTTATCCGATTAATTCAGTTCGAGTACTATAAGACCTATTTTAAGAGTTATCTCTTCTAAATCCTTTCTCAAACTCAAGATCTTTGATTAAGAGAGTAGAGTAACTGATCATTCAAATTAAAAAGAATTTAATAAAATAGGATTTATATGAAATAACGCTACATGATCCAAATAAATTAATAATTTATAGAATCAAATTTTATAAGTCATTCTACATAAATATGTTTTAATTAGTTCTTAATAAATATTTATTTGAATTGCTTAATATATTGATTACTTGACTAAAAATTGGATAAAATATTGATAATATGGTCTCTCATGTGAAATTTAATATTGTTTAATTTAATTCATTAGGTCTGTATGAAATTTCTCTTTTATACTAAACTTTTTCTTTTGTGAAGATATTTTTGCATTGTATCGTAACAATTTCTTGTAGTTAGCTCAAAAGTCACTATATATGTCCCAATTTGCATACCCCGACTCCCTGCCCCCACAAAAAAATATAGAATCATATTACCTACCTAGAAATATCATACATGTAGAATCAGAAATTTAATAATATTTTGAAAATACATTGAAATTAGCGTAGAAGAACTTCGTAGTACATCAATTGTAGCTAATCTGAGTGTTTGATTGATGGTTTTGCAGGTGTTTGCAGAGGTGTTTAGAGTGCTAAGGCCAGGAGGGGTGTTCATTGTGAGCTTTAGCAATAGGTTGTTCTATGAGAAAGCTGTAAGTGCATGGAGAGATGGGACTGGATACAGCAGAGTGCAGCTAGTTGTGCAATACTTTCAATGTGTGGAAGGTTTCACACAGCCAGAAATTATTAGGAAACTACCATCTAGTAATGGTGCCCAAGCAGAGAAATCACCTTTTAGTTGGTTTATGAGGCTCTTGGGATTGTTCTCTGGTGGTGACCCCTTCTATGCTGTCATAGCTTACAAAAATTTCAAACCTTTGTATGAATAGATACTGAATTAGATCAACCATAAGGGTAATGAAATACATGATTTTTCACCTTGTTTAGCACAGGCAAAGAGAGAGTGGGCAATCATCGTTAAAATTTTAAGAAAAAGATTATATGTATAATATTTAATTTTAACAAATTATATTTTGAAATTTATCTACTATTTAAAAGTTTATAACTATATGCTATAAAGTTATAAATTCAAATACATCTTGTACTGTCAAGATATAAATTTTTGATTTTTTGTTTAGTGAATCGATAGAGGAATAGGATTTATTTTGATTTTTGCTCGAAAAGTAGATCAAGTTGGACATCTATACAGTAATGAAAGGAAAATGGAATTTATTTTGCATGTTGAGTATGATTGAATTGATTATTTTGTTATTTTATTTCACAGATACAAATTTTGTATGAATAATTAATTAAATAGTATTAAAGCAAGAATAGTTTCACGATTATATATTCGATTATCTCTTTTAATAGATTTTTTTTTTTTTGAATATTGGCAGTAACTTTAATTTATTCAATGACTATATAAGAGGAACCCTTTCCATTAAACTTTAAAAACAAAAAACAAAAAACAAAAAACAAAAAACAAAAAACAAAAAACAAAAAACAAAAAACAAATCTAATAAAATAGTATTTCTTTGATTTAAATAGAACCCAAAGGATGATTGATCTTTATCAATTTAGGCGCATGATGTGACTTTTTCTTTGGCCTTTCGTACCTGAATCGTATGAGAATCGAAAAAATTCTCCTTTTTGATATTTTAATTAATCTTTATGATAAAAGGTTTTTTATTATTTGGATAAGTTTTGCGATTGG
Organism: Dillenia turbinata; assembly: GCA_037126225.1. Taxonomy (NCBI): domain Eukaryota; kingdom Viridiplantae; phylum Streptophyta; class Magnoliopsida; order Dilleniales; family Dilleniaceae; genus Dillenia; species Dillenia turbinata. The sequence goes on from JBAMMX010000014.1 coordinate 25,892,888, forward strand.
TATCAAGTAATTAATTTATTGATTCTAATTAATTTAATTTGAGTTAATTGTTAAACCCATTAAAAGACGAGTTTTTATGTATTTTTTTTTCTTATTCTCAAAATTCAAATTTAAAAACTTGACGAAGAAAATTTAGTGTCCTTATCAATAAATTAATAAGACATTAATTTTCATAAATTTTGATACGTTAAGAAATGATAATCTTTATATTAGCATCCAGAAAAAAAGTTTCATATATCATTCCATCCAAAGATGTTAAGAGTAATTGATATGGTATAAATTGGTATAATATTTATAATTGATTTTATTTTATTTTTGAATAAATATTGTACTAATTATTGTATTTTATTATATTTTATGTGTTAGGAATGATGGAGATGAAGAAAAAGGAAGGAAAACAAGACAAATTTGGAAATATGGAAGATTTGTAAATATTTAGATATTTCTAAATATTTGGGAATAAGAATTTTTGAAATTTCAAACCCCTTGTAATTTGTTATTTAGTAGTTACTTAAAATTTGGGAGTTTTCTCTTTTAAAAATTAGATTAACTACTCCTATATATAGAGGGTTATGAAGCCTAAAAGAGAGAAGCCCAAAAAGGGGGCAGAGCCGCCCCCTCATCTTCCCAGCAACCCTTCTCCACGTCCAGCAACAATTTCTAGTTTAGGTTTTTATTTTTTTTTTTGGGTTGATTACTTCAAACTCATCTTTTCCTATTGGTGGAAGTTTTAATTAGCAAAAAGTTAGATTTTTTAATCTTCCCAGTAGCAACTTTTTTTATTTTGGGAGAAGGATATGACTGCTCATTATTTTTCCTTTGTTCCAACATCTTTTCTTCGAAAATAAAAATTTTGATTTGTGAGTTTCTTTTATTTATGTTTTCTTTTTAATTTTTTTTCTAGTTGAAGGGTATTGAAACCATGATTGATGATTGTAAGATTTAATTGGGTTTATTAAATCAATATCTCATAGGTATTTATTTAATTCCTGCACTTCATGGATCATGATTTTCTAGAATTTATTAAATAGTGACCAATGTTTAATAGTTCTAGAATAATTTACAACTAATTAAAACGACAATTCCGTAATTGTTTGTTAGTTTTAATGAAGTGGTAAATGACATTCATGTCATGAAATTGAATAATCTAATTTAAATGAATCCGTCGTGTGTTTGTTAATTAGAATTTGATCTCTCTAAATTTTAATACTGTTGAAACTTTCAATTCTAAGAGTTTCTCTAGGGTTGACTTTCGATTAGGGGAATAATTAACGAATTTCTCTTAATTATCGACGAAATAAAGAGAGATTGATCGTTGGGCGTTTGTCGACGATTATAACCAATTTATTTATAGGTGTTGAAATTTTTAAATAGATTAATGATCAATCGTATGAAATCAATGTGGATATAATTCTTTTGACTAGAAAAATTGATTTCACCTTAGTTTTTCTTTTTTTGTTTTATTTTTGAGTTCTTTATTTTTGATTAATTAGTTTAGTTAATTTTCCAACCCCATATTTTTATTTTATTTTATTTTTCCTTAAAAGAAGTAAATCCACCGTTCCCTGTGGATTCGACTCTACTTACCCTAAACTCGTCTTTGTGAAAGTAGGTTTATTTATTTTTGGTTGGTTTGACACCCACCAAATTTTGGCGTCGTTGCCAGAGAACCTTTTTAAGTGATTTATTTCTTTTAAAATTTGTTTTCTTTTTATTTTTGGAGACTAACATTTACAGTGAACTTATTGAGATTTGACGGTGACATAGAAGATAAGGAATTGACGAAAATATGACCGGTCAAAAGACTTTAAGAGAGTTGTTATTTTCTGATTTTAATGAACATACTTTTTATAGTGATTTTCCTAATATTGATACTCTTCAATAGTTTGGAATATGACAAGATATTCCAAGGAAAGTTAATGAGGAAAGTTTTTCTTCCATCAATCAAAAATTGGATGCACTAATATATCTTGTGGAAAAATTTATTGTAGGATAAAGACAACCGATACAAACTTGTGGAATTTGTTCAGAGATGGATCATCCAACCGATAAGTGTCACATTCTTTATGGTGACCCATATTCGAACATCTATAATCAAGAATGGTGTAATAAACCATATTTCGATTATAGAAATTGGCAACAAGGATTCCAGCAACAACCACAAGTCCAATCTCAATTTCAGCCTCAACAACCCATTTCAAACCAAGGTACGTCCTTAGAAGAAATTGTTAAAAGTTTGGCTAACAGCACTTTGATAATTCAACAGGAAAATCAACGATTTTAACAAGAAAATCAACGATTTCAAGAAGAAAGCCAACGATTTCAACAAGAAATAAGAGTCAGCATCCAGAATTTAGAGAATCAAGTGTCGCAATTGATGGCAACCATGAGTCGATCGGAAAATTCATCAAAAGAAGTGGAAGACAATTCATCAAAAGCCGAAGAAGATATGGAAATCGAGCAAATAGAAAAATCATTAACAGTGAATGAATCCACCGAGGAGGAAAATAACGAATCCAATACTTTCAAAACAAAAATTTTGATTTTATCATATTTTCCTGATAGGTTAGCACAACCGAAAGAGGAGGAAGAGAAAGAAATTTTGGAAACTTCTCCAAAAGAAGGAACCAACATTCCTCTCTTAGAAGTAATAAAGCAAGTGCCAGAACCATTCATGAAAAAAGTCGAGACAAAAATTGATGCGGATTTGGGTATTTTAACTCTTGAGTTTGATGGTAAAGTTGCAAACTTTAATATTTTTGATGTCATGAAATACCCAAATGATTTTAAGTCTATTTTTCATGTTAGTATGGTGGAATTCATTGTTCATGATAATTTTGTACAAGATGAATTAGATTTTGTTTTTAAAGAAAATCTGACAAACAAGATTGTACAATGGGGCAAATTTCTTGATGACAAACTCCCACATTGGAAACAAATATCGTTAGGTTATAAAATCATTCACTTCAATTCAAAATTGAAGTTCATGCTAGGTATGTTAAAGTCTAAATGGATCGGACCGGTTTTTGAACGAAGTTGAAACGAGGAGGTAATGTCAAGCTAACGACACTAAACAAAAGCGCTTGTTGAGAGGCAACCAAATATTTTCTTTTATGTTTTTTATTTCATATTTATTTGGTTTGATTTAGGTTTGATTTTGATTTTTAGGTGAATAAATGCTGAAACATTCGGTAACCAGAAATGCTCTACTATTAAGACGTGTTTACGCCTTAACAAGCATCAAATGATGTCTAGTTTTATAAATATTCTCAAATGACTGGAATTGCACATGAGTTAGGGCGTGCCCACGTCCTAAGAAGGGGTCCATTGCTGCCGCCATAATTTTTTCTTCAAAATTTGTTGGATTTGACCCTCCATTCACCACTCCATCCTAGGGAAGTTTTGTTCTCACTTTATCTTTTTATTTTTGTTTTTATTTGATACGATAGTTATTTATTTATTTATTTATTTCTCTCTCTATTATTTAGTATACATTGGGGATAATGTATGATTTAGGTATGAGGGGATATTTCATGTTTTTTGTTTGATTTCCTATAATAGGTTTAGTTTTGTTTCATTTCATTTATTAAAAAAAAAAGAGACAAAAAAAGAGAAAAATTAAAAATTTTTGAACTTTCTAAATTGATTTGTGTTATTTGATTGGTTAGAAATTTATGAAAAATAAATCGTATTAATGGTTTTTGTACTTGTAATGACTATTCATGTCTTTAATAGTTTTCTTTGAATGATAAGTATGCAAGATTCAACACAAACCCTATTTAAAAGTGAGGTTTTGAGTCTAAAGCGAGCAAATTTATTCTTTGTACTCGAAATTTCTTTTCTTGAGTGAATATCACACTTGGATTGAATATTCTAGAACTTGCAATGTTATGCATTTCGAGATCACATCTAGAGTTTCATACATTAAAATGATAAAGGCATATAGGTTTTACCCCATTTTGGATTTCGTAAAAATCCCGACCTTTGATTTATTCCCCTTAGTGAACCAATTTGAGACTGAGACCCTTTTCTTTCTTCAAAACCCTTCAATACAACAACACAACGCTATTTTGACTTACGTTTCAACCCTTGTACTAAGAATATATGTAATTAATTGCATGACATTAGTTATATGATTGCCTCATGGGATATGTATTGATTAGAGTTTTAAAGATGATATTTACTACATATGACCAGAAAGGAAAACGTTTGATTTGTTCATCTTTCGTGTTGAAAAGTTCTTCATTAAATAAAAAAAAAAAGAGAAAACAAAAATGAAAAATGAAAAAAAAGCAGCAATGAAAAAAAAAAAAGAGAGAAAAAGAGCAAAAAAAAGAAAAAAGAAAAATAAATGCTGCATATTTGAGAATTTCATTTGAGTCAGAATAATTGATTGAAAAAGTCTACATTTTTATGTATTCGTGACTGTTGGCTATTATGAGCACATGTGAATAGCGAGATCCTTTATTTTTGATGTGCTATTTGTGTGAGGCAAAAGTGTTCATTGTACAAGAAACTGTGTTGTTAATTGCATTTTATTCTCGATACATTTTAAACCCTTGTTATACCCATTTATCCTACCCTTAACCCTAACCACGTTACAACCAAATGAAAAACCTTTAGATTGGTGCATGAAATTTAAATTATCAAGTGGTTGAGATTTGATATATTTGCAAGCATATGATAATGCCAATTCCAAAGTGTTGATTTGAGTGTTATTAATATATTTTTCATCCCATTTTGAGTGAATTTGAGTGAACTCTTAGAGAAGAATATTGAATTTTGCTGTTTTGATTTCATTAGAAATTGTTGGGATTTGTAATAGTTGTTCTCGTACGAAATACTGTGAAATACTTATTATTTTGAGTATTTTTCTAATTTGACTCTCATGGCATATGTTGACTTAGTAGTTCGAAAGAAAAATAGGTTGTTTTCAGTAGTTTTAATTTTATTTAAGTTAGAAATGTTTGAGGACAAGTATTATCTAGGTGTGAGGGAATTTGATAGGGCATAAATTGGTGTAATATTTACAATTGATTTCGTTTTATTTTTGAATAAATATTACACTAATTATTGTATTTTATTATATTTTATGTGTTAGAAATGATGGAGGAGACATGAAGAAAAAGGAAGGAAAACAAGACAAATTTGGAAGCATGGAAGATTTGCAAATATTTAGATATTCCTAAATATTTGGGAATAAGAATTTTGGAAATTTCAAATCTCTTATAATTTGTTATTTAGTAGTTACCTAAAATTTAATAGTTTTTTCTTTTAAAAATTAGGTTAACTACTCCTATATATAGAGGGTTATGAAGTTTAGAAGAGAGAAGCCCAAAAAGGGGGCAGCCGCCCCCTCATCTTCCCAGCAACCCTTCTCCATGTCCAGCAACAATTTCTAGTTTAGGTTTTTATTTTTTTTAGGTTGATTGCTTCAAACTCATCTTTTCCTATGGCTGGGAGTTTTAATTAGCAAAAAATCATATTCTTTGATCTTCCCAGCGGCAACTTGTTTTGTTTTGGGAGAAGGAGATGACTGCTCATTATTTTTTCTTTGTTCCAATATCTTTTCTTCGGTAATAAAAATTTTGATTTGTGACTTTCTTTTGTTTATATTTTCTTTTTAATTTTTTTTTCTAGTTGAAAGGTATTGAAACCTTGATGATCGATGATTGTGAGATTTAATTAGGTTTATTAAATCAATAACTCATAGGTATTTATTTAATTTCTGCGTCTCATGGATCATGATTTTTTAGGGTTTATTATATAGTGACAAATATTTAATAGTTCTAGAATAATCTACAACTAATTAAAACAGCAAATCCGTAATTGTTTGTTAGTTTTAATGAAGTGATAAATGACATTCATGTCATGAAATTAAATAATCTAATTTAAATGAAATCGTTGTGTGTTTGTTAATTAGAATTGAGTTTCTCTAAATTTTAATACTGTTGAAATTTTCAATCCTAAGAGTTTCTCTAGGGTTGACTCTCGATTGGGGAAATAATTAACGAGTTTCTCTTAATTATTGACGAAGTAAGGAGGGATTGGTCGTTGGGCGTTTATCGACGATTATAACCAATTTATTTATGGGTGTTGAAATTTTTAGATAGATCAATAATCAATCACATGAAATCAAGGTGGATATAATTCATTTGACTAGAAAAATTGATTTCACCTTAGTTTTTATTCTTTTATTTTTGAGTTCTTTATTTTTGATTAATTAATTTAGTTAATTCTCCAATTCTCATATTTTTATTTTATTTTATTTTCCTTAAAAGAAGTAAATCTACCGTTCCCTATGGATTCGACCCTACTTACTCTAAACTCGTCTTTGTGAAAATAGGTTTATTTATTTTTGATTGTTTGACGACACATCAATAATCCTTGCAAGAGAGCGATGTGTGAGATAATGTATTTTTTAAAAATAAATAAAGTTAAACAATATCTGCACGAAGTAAAAGACAATAAAATTGTTTTTCAGGAATAACTCAAGTATTAGAGTTTTCTCACTTCTATCATTGTTTTTATTCGATTTCATTAACTTAAGTTTCCTTCTAAAAAAAAATAAATAAAATTGTTGAAAATAAAACAAAACGACGTGGTTTCGTTTTTTCTGGAGCACAAAACGCTTAGTTGAGTCCAATCCACGGCGTTTCATTTCCCAGCCGACCATTTTAATAAAATGACGAAACTACCCCTCATTCAAGGTGAATTTCTCAAAGACGGACAACTATAAACATCTCGACATAAATATCTCCGATTAAAGACCAAAAATTCACCAAATCAGAGGAATTTCTTTGGACCATCCAATGTATGAATATTGAAACACAACACAAAAGCCCTCGTTCTCCGATAGCCCTCCCCTTATCTCTCTCTCTCTCTCTCTCTCTCTCGCTGCACAGAATGTCTTCAGTCACAACACCACTCATCAAACCCTTCTCTATTGTAGTAGTACAATGTTCTCTAACATCCTCACAAGGAAAATTATCCAAATTTCTCTCTCTTCCTTTCAAACCCACCAAACTCTCTCTCACATCATCTTCTTGGGTTTCTCTCAAAACCCATAATAATTTTTCGTCCAATTTAGTCCCCCTTGTTGCGCAGACCTCAGATTGGGCTAGGCAAGATGAGGAAGAAGGGAATGCAATTGATGAGGAGGGTGTTAATTGGGAAAATGAAGAAGTGAATAGTGACACTGAAGCTGTTGCAGAGATTTCTGAAGAAGGGTTTTTGGAGGAGCAGAGTGAAGAAGAGTCATATGCTCCGCCTCCTGAAGATGCCAAGCTCTATGTTGGTAATTTGCCTTATGACATTGATAGTGAGAAACTTGCCCAGATTTTTGACCAGGCTGGTATTGTTGAAATGGCTGAGGTAATCTCTCTCTCTCATATTTGTATGTTAGTGAGAAATTTGATGAAGTTTATATATGGGGTTGTTGAATTCTTGTTGTGGTTTTCGTGTTTAGATAATTTATAATAGAGAAACAGACCGGAGTCGCGGGTTCGGGTTTGTGACGATGAGGACTGTTGAAGAAGCCGAGAAGGCTGTGGAGATGTTCCATCGTTATGTGAGTTGACCTCTCTCTCTCTCTCTCTCTCTCTCTCTCTCTCTCTCTAAGCATGTTATATTAGTTTTGCTCTTCTATTTTTGATTGGTTAGTTTAGGGTTTTGTGTGATTGTGATGGTCGACATGGCTTTGGTGAGATGTTTTGAAGGTTAGAATAGTAGGATTGGTCATTTGATGTTGTTGAGAGGAAAATTTTGCGAAGAAGCGGGGTTGTCAGCTACTAGATTGGGCTCAATTATCTTCGCCCCTAAATTATAACCCGAAATTCATGTTGCATTTTGCCTCATTATGTAAACTTCTGGCTTTGCCCCTGCACTAAATATATTTTATTGGATAATAATCACCATTTCCAGTAACTCAATTAGCCCACTGATTTCTTAGTGTGTTTGTCAAACATTTGTATATCTAGACACCCACTGTATTGCACACCCAAGGTTTCATCATCCTTGGAAATTGATTCATTGTTGTTACACTGCCACGGTGTTATTAGTTTTGCAATAGGGATATAAATCTACCAAAAAGCAGCCAGGGGTGGTATCCAAGTACAACTATCTTTTAGGAGGTTATTTAATCGAACTATTGGCTCTAAGCCATTTCTTCGAACATGCGGTCAAAAAGTTTTGAGGCTCCATTTATAGAATGAGTACTATTCAGAACCAAAGTTTAGGCAAATTACATGCTGGACAAATCATGTTCATGTATTGCTATTAAGCAACTCAGGACCCCCTCATTCAGCTCCATGTGAAATAAATGGCCATATTGAAGCAAGAGGAATTTACTCCAGTCTGCACACGTACGTTTTTGCATGCTTGTGTGTTTTCAGTATGTCCCAAGTTTTAAGTTAAGCTTAAGTTTCCTTTCTTATGAGTTTTCAACATACATTGTATTCATAGAAGAGCTCACCCCCTCCTTGTTCAATTCTCATACAAACAGACACTCATAGACACTTATGTAATGATTGCGGAGAATTTGCCCCTTAAATAAACCCTCCTCAAAAGAAACTGTTACCATCATCACTTTTGTCTCTTGCATATACTCGACATGAGAGAATAGGTCCTCTTAGTGCCTTTTTAGGCCTTTCTTATGCTTTCTATAAAGAATAAAGGATTGGTATGAGTAGGTCCCTCTTTTTTTTGGTTACATCGCGATTTGAACCCGGGATCACCGGGTTGGTGGGAGGGGGATTGTTACCACTAGGCTGTACCCTTGGGGACGGTCCCTCTTGATGCTTTTATCCTCTTCTTTCTTTCTTTCGTATTATTTTTTGTTCAGGAGATCTTGTTGAAAACATCAGACACTTTCTCTTTGGACTCATTAGGAAAGATGCTGCATATCGATCTTGGGGATTTCCACATGAATGCTACCATTTCTCCAATTATTGGAAGCCAATGATTTTTTTTTTTTTTTTTTTTTTTTTTTTTTTTTTTTTATCATAACAATTTTTTAATGTTGACTTAACAATTCACCTTAACTATGTTAAATCAACAGAATAATTACTTTATGTCTATTCCTTCTCCAAACAGTTTTTGTACTAAGATCTTTAATTAAGCATGATGTTAGAATCTCATATAACCCTCTTCATTCCTTGGTCCATGTCTTTCCTGTGCTCAAAGTCCTTGTCTATGTAAAAGACTGACACTTGCAAGTTATATGGTCAATGTGTTTACCTTGGTGCTTTGGCCTTACAATTCCCCATCTAACTAGTTTCTTTGCTTAGCTATATTTAGTCATAATCTTTCCTGCTCCAGTTTAATGGAACTTGGGTACATTTCCAACTGTCACCACAGTTGGAGAATACCGAAAAAGTGAAAAAGCAACTACGAAAAAAGATGGCCACGATTGAAACAAAAAAATTTCTTCCTTGAAGTATACCACTTTTCTCCTTTCTCTCTATGCGTTGTCTTTCGCTTCTACAACACAAGATCAACAAACTTGATGGGTGTTTTCAGTCTCATCTGACCATTCACAAGTGCACCCTCCATGGACATTTTGCATGTGTTTGGTGGCATGTGCAATGTCAACTCCCAAACTGTTTCTGTCCTGCCCACACACTCCCAAAAATAAGACACCAAAAATGCTTCTGATTCTGGTGTGCCATATTGAGCTCTCTGCTGAAAGCTTGATACCTTCATTTATCCTTAGCTTGTTGTTCTTTATCCAATCAAACCTTTATCAGAGACAAATATACCTGTTTTTGTTTCCTTTTATCATTGCATGAATTTGGAAACTAGTGAGCTAATTGAAAGAGGCAAAACTTTGAAGGACTTGTTGACCCTACACTCCAACAATGTTTTGTCCTATGCCACTTGCACATTTGGAATGGTCTTAAAAGCTCCCTACCTTTTTAATATATAGCCTTGAAGACATAATTCCTGATGCACTGTTGGAGAAAATTGAGCGCTGTGTGAAGCAATGTGTAATGAGAAGAATAGGAGGGCAAGACTAAAGGTGGGATATGAAATGAAATAGAAGCTTGCTGAGGACAAGAAAGGAATTTGAACAGGAGAGGCACTGTCACACGTATGAATTACAAATATGGATGTAGGACAAGGATCTAATATGGTATAGACAGACCAATATGAAAAATTCTGGAAAAAATGGGATAAAGGGGACTGTAAGGGTATGACAACAAACTGAAGTTATTTCTACGATTTGAGGTTTGATAATCTATAAATAATACATGCCACAAATATTTGGTTCATAATCTATAAATAATACATGCCATAAATATTTGGTTCATCTTTGGGAAAATAACTTGTGTACTCCCGACTCTCTCTCAGGATTTAAATGGAAGGATGTTGACAGTAAATAAAGCAGCCCCCAGAGGATCTCAACCAGAACAGTTCGCCCGAGAAAGGGAACCATCTTTCAGAATCTATGTTGGGAACCTGCCATGGCAAGTGGATGATGCTCGGCTGGAGCAGGTATTCAGTGAGCACGGTAAAGTGGTGAAGGCTCAAGTGGTTTATGACCGGGACTCTGGGCGATCGCGCGGATTTGGTTTCGTGACGATGTCAACTCAGACGGAATTAGATGATGCCATTGCCGCTCTCGATGGGCAGGTAATATTTATGTGTTACATGGCTCTGCTATCCTGAGCTTTTGCTGTTTTCAAATAGTTTCAAGTAAAGCCACTTGTTCCTGAGATATCACAATGTTGGTGTTCAAAACCTCCTTTTTTTTTCTTTTGCGGGCAATGCCCTTTACAAGAGGGAGGGGTTTGTGAGCTTGAACTCTCAACATTAGTGAGCAATCGAACCCCCTCGTATCACTAGCCCAAGAGGCTGTGGTGTTGGTAGTTTAACTTTGCTCAACTAGATCAAAGTCATTCCCACGGTAATATGGAAGGGCTGATACAAATTGTGTCTTTGTTGCAGACTTTGGATGGTAGAGCAATTAGAGTAAATGTTGCTGAAGAGAGACCAAGGCGTGGCTTTTGAGCCACCTGTGTGATTATTCGACGGAGCATATATTTTTCATTTCAGGGCAAATCTTGTGACCATTAATTTGTACTATCTTTCTTGCTTGTTTAAGTAAACATTTTGTTTTTATTTATTATATTTTTATCCGAATACTTCCTGTGACTAGTGTAACTTCCGTTTGTTTTCTATTTTCAATTTGTTCACTGGTTATCGACGCTATCTTATGGTAGATATCTTTCTGTTTTTGGGTACTTTGACTCGGCCATCATGGGTATACGGATTTCGTCTTGATTAATTCAAATCGGTTTATTGTCGGGTCTATTATTGAGGGAAGTCTCCTAAGGATGTTTTTTTCGTATCCAAAAACTTTGAATCCAAGCTCTTGGTTAAGAGATAAGGTATCAACTCGAGAGAACATCATCTAATACTAGTCTCTCTTTGGATCTTGCCAGATGCCCACTGCCGGCCCAACCCAGACCATACAGGACCCTATTTACAAGTTTTAGGCCAGGGAATGTGCCCAACTTCTGTCATATCCCCATTTGGCCCCTATCAAAGAATGGGTTCGGTCTGGCTTGGCCTGGTCTAGACCGTCCCAACTCGCCTACGGTTTGCCCCCACTCTACAGAGAGACTCCTGGTCCTGTTTGGTCCTAATCGAAGGGCGTTAACTAACGAAGTTGTCAACTTTTCATACGACAAAAAATTTTCCCCATCACCTGTCACATTGCATATAAATCACTCCAAAGACAGCTAACGCCAAAACCTTAAAGCATACGTCAATGACAGGAAAATCTGCTAAGGGCCCAGGAATGGCAGCACAGAGAAAACATGGCCCACTGATAAATTTACTTGGGGGAGATCAAATGTTATTGTTCGACAATACAACCAATAAACGTTATTTTACAGAGTATGCACTGCAAAACAAATGGATACAAAAAAGTTTCATGTGCCATTCTTCCTCCCCCCTAATTAAACATGAGGATGCACATCTCACCACCTAAAGAACATAACGGAAAAAAAGGATTAAAAAAAAGGCTCATTATACACTACCGAATTTATCATGCACTTAGAGATCAGAAGTGATCAATTTCTCTGGAGTTCAGGAAATGACTCATGGGTCATTGAAACCATCGGCTGTGACAAATGGCAGGTAAGAAAAAGATGCCAAATGTCAGAGACAGCTAATTGTGATAGCCGGACTAACAGGAACTATGTGGCTTAACTTATTGAAGGCATTTTTAGCATTTTCAACGCCTTTTGACAGTAGTACAATCTCCAAAGCGTATGATTATCCTGCATGAACAAATTAGGAATCAACAATAATAGGAGATGTAAAACACAATCAAATAGTTGCAATGATCATTTGCTTACCTGGTTCTCCAGATCAACATGTATCTCATCACAGCAATCTGTCTCTGGTGGATTGCTGTGTTGTATAATTTCCACCACACGATCAAGATTTCTGGGGGGCAGCTTCTGAATCAGAAATCTAAGCTGTTGTTTCTCGGTCGGAGTCATTGGTCTGTGTGAATAGAGAGCCCAGAGTTAAGTGAGGTGAAACTGAAGTGTGCTCCCCAGTTCAATTTGATAAACCTCCCAAGTGTTTCCTACTTCATGACAATTCAATCTTGACAAGAGATGCTTTTGATTTTGACACAGCCCCAAAATCTAAATCAAACTTAAAACCAAGGATTCATATTTGGCCAAACCAATCTCACCTTAGAGGAAGATATTACAAATAGTTTATTTGCATGGTTCACCATACAGTTTGGACAGTTGCCAACACAATTTATAGTGCTTCTAAATCAATTCTGTTGGAAATTATACAATAAGTATTGTATATTAAGTTGGCTCTCCTGTCATGTAAAAACGAAGTATGACAAGACTTGAAAAAAAAAATTTGAATTGTCTTGGATAAAAATAATAATTTTCATAGTTGCACAAACTTGACCATGATTTTATCCAGAAACTTTGATATAATATCTTTGAATTCAGACACCAGCATCTACCCTCGTAAAGTAACGAAGAATTATTTATTTCTACAAGAACAGTACTACCACCTTAGCGAAGCTCTAATGTTTTAAAAGCTTCAGATGCCTAAATCATTTCAAAAGCCAAAGCGAACAAGAATAACAGAACATACCTGCACTTGGACAGAACAATTTTGATGAGTTTATCAAGCTGGTGCTCCATGTGTCCTAGCTGGAAAGAATGTATGTGCTATGAGTTTAAACATAGATGATACGACCCTTCTGCCCAACACAGATACTGCCCAAAGGTCATACCAGAAGCAATTGGGAGGATGACAACTGATAAAAATACACTTACATTTGTAGACAATTCATCAGAGAATTTCTTGACTGCTGCCTCAACCTGAGGGCCATTGGTCTCTAAAAGAACCTGAAGATCTTCGTCTACCTGTGCGAGGAGCAATAGCATTAGTAACCTACAAGCAACGAGCAGGTCTTGACCTTGAATAGTTTATAGACTAATCCAGTTTATAGACTAATCCATCTCAAACAAAACTAACGTGTAGTATACTTATTAAAATTTTTACCATAAAACATCTTTACTGGAGTCCTTTTCTCTTTTCTAAGATAGACAGGACCACCTTTAGTCAACAGTATCAGTGACTAGAAATTTGAACAAGGTAGCAGTTTTTACCTCACCAACCTCTTTTTCAGCATGGTGGCTTGTGTTTAGTGGAGACTCCGCATCCTGTAGCTTAGCTGGAGGTTCACTGCCCTGTTTGAATCTGGTGCCACAAGTATTGCAAGAAGACTGGAAGAAAGAGTAAAGGCAGATTTGTGGATGCACTTTTTAGTCGTTAAAATAAAAGGAAAAATAAAGAAAAATAAAGAGAATGGAACTCACCATAGGTCCTTCAGGACTCTCGCAATGAGCACAACCATTTGGAACAGTAGGCAGCTGGTTCTCTGAAGAACAGCCTTTTGGAATTTTGGAGCTCATATCTCCACATCCTGAATCCTATAGTGAAAACAAGCAGTAAACAACCTATTAGTTGGATTTTTGGTTCTGTACTTGGTTTTAGGCCTCCATAACTATAGATTTATTTCAAGTTCTGAGTGCTTCTTTGTTTACACTACAAAACACTGAAAAGCAATTTAATTTGCAAGGGTGGGAGAAACTTTCCAAAAAGTAACATTAAAAATATAAAGGAACATGGAGTCACAGGGGCACGAATATGATAAATCAGATAGGATGAATACGTAGTTCATTCAAACTCAACAAAGCAGGGGAGTGGTGGATTTCTAGAATTCAGATTTACACTACAAAACACTGAAAAGCAATTTAATTTGCAGTTGATATTGCATGTGAGAGAGAGAAAGAGAGAGAAAGAGAGAGAGAAAGAGAGAGCACAGAAAATACTACAAACCAAGGGTGGGAGAAACTTTCCAAAAAGTAACATTAAAAATATATAGGAACATGGAGTCACAGGGGTACGGATATGATAAATCAGATAGGATGAATACGTAGTTCATTCAAACTCAACAAAGCAGGGGAGTGGTGGACTTCTAGAATTCAGATTTACAACACACAGGTAATCAATCTGTCAAAACACCAATCTCTCTGCTCAGGCCAGTGTGAATTTGTAAATTTTTCTTCCACCTCTCATAAAATGTCACTTCCAGCTTGTTCTCTACTCAAATTTGAGCTAAAAAATGCCATCAACTTTCAAAATACAGCCATTTCTTTTGCCTAGTTGACTGCATTATTCCAAAATCCTTGTAAGTAAATTTAAGACAAAGAAAATCTTTCCCATCCTGTAATTTCATTTTCAAATGCATTTCACCATTTGCCAGGTCTGTGTCTCGTCTCCATCTAAATGAAGAAAAGCAGAATATGTGTGTGAGTTGCTATTTGAATGATTATAATTACCTATTCTACAAATAGATTCAAAAGCACCTAACCTATGACTTAAATAACGACTCCATTAGATACCTTGGGAGAAAATTCACTATTTAATTTATAAGCAAAAACATTTTATTGAATGAGAAGCTACTGAGAGAAAATCCATTATGTAATTTATAAGCCAGACCCTTTAGATTGATTATTTCCAATCCTCTGAAACAACATGGCATTCCAATCCCCTTCTTTCTACAATCAACTACACCGTAGTCCCCTAGACAGCCCCATCTCAAATGCTAAAATTCTTTACATTTTATGCGCTTAATGTCATTGAAAACAACATATAGAGCCAATGAGAAGAGACATTTATTTTAATTTATTTCAATTCTAGGGCCTACTCATCAATACACCAAGCTTTAGAATATTAAACATGGATATTTGAAAACTGAAACGATATCCCTCTCAAACATATACCGGAAAAGATAGCTATCGAATGCTTGTTGTATACTCCACCTGTATCCAATATTTATAGTTTAAATACAGATACTTCTCAGAATGCTCACAAGATACTTGAGCTGAGGGAATCAAAGAATTAACCGCCCTAAAAGATTAGGATGTTTGAGAATGGTCTAGTAACTATTTCATATCTCAATGCTCCCCATTCAGCAACAACAGATGACATACATATGGCGTGTAATGCTCTATGGCAGGTAAAATACACATACAATAAAATGCTACACAGATGAGAAACGAAGATAAATGAGTATTTCGACAATAAAAGGCAGGATCAACAACATGATATCAAGGAAACATAAGTCTGGCCCTACTCAAGGACCCAAAAAGGATGTAGACGGATAAGTCTGATCATCAAGAAGAGCTGCAAATGCAGAGTAGATAAATGTGATAGAGCACATAGAGGAGGGAACTAGAAAAAATACCCGAATCACATAAAAGAACTATCAATATGATCATCAGATTGGAAAAATAATAAGACTTGTAAAGCAAATCCCAAAGAGTTTGTACTTAAGACCTAGTTAAGTTTTGTGGATAACTACAACCTGAACTACTAAGATTGTTTAACCACTACACAGTAGATTTGGCAAATAGGTCACGATAATGTGGTGAGTCAAAGATGATTAATGCACCTAATAGTCAACTGTTGGACACTAAACCTAAATTAATTCCTTCATTTAGGCAAAAATGGTGGAGTTGCGTCTTTGGTGACCTTGAGGTCATGGGTTCGAGGCGTGAAAACAGTATCTTTACAAAATGCAAAGGGAAGGCCGCATACATATACGCCCACCCTCTCCCTATCTCCCACACTAAGTCGGGCAGCAGTAAGATATATGCGATACAGTAAAAGCATACCATACAAACTTTTCCAGTAGATTCATGGCCGAGATGATCAGCGGGCAAAGGGCTGCTGTCAAGAGAGGAGGCTGAAGACATCTTACGCCTTTTGCAAGGAAACTGATCAGCATCAACATCAGATATCACAAAAGAATGGACCGCTGAATGCTTTTTGGATCTTATATATGACTGTAACCGTTGCATATTAAACACTAGATCCTCCATCTGCATTTAGTAATATGACATGATCTTTCAGCAGAAGCAAATAAGCAAACATAAAAACATGCAAGGAACAAACTGTATATACAAGGAACCACTACAATCTAATCTTAGAACTAAGATGAACAAAAAGAACATAGTACAAAGGCGGAAAATTAATGATCCAAGCATTGATTTAGTTGGTTCTTAATATGGTTCACTGACGGATACAGATATTAAAAAAAAAAAAAATTGTGCATGCTCTGTGTTGTACTTCTCCAAAGCAAATGCATTCTTACACTTTTGTAGGAGCATGCTACAATGTTTGCAGAAGAGTAATTTTGACTTATGAATATAGTTTTGCCTTGTAAATCTCAAGACAAGCAGAAAGGGGCTCAAATTCATTGAAGTTAGGAAATTGATTAAATACCTATCTATGATCTATAATCTATGACCGATAATCAATAGTACATATAAAAGTACAATAGGTGACAAAAATCATTTTTTGCCAATATTACCCTCATTTTAAAAAATAAATTTCTTAACTTACCCAAATGTAATGTATTAAATTTTCAAAAACACTCTTCTTCAATTTCATCTCTCTCTTATCTATTTAGATATGTACCTCTAAAGATTACCAATTTCTTTTTCACACACCTTTATATATATTTATATGAAGGGCGGACTTGACGCAATGGTGAAGTCTCTCCATTGTGTCCTGGAGGTCCGGGGTTCGAATCAGCCTCCTTGCAAAAAAAGCAAGAGGAAGACTGTCTAGGTATTCCCTTCCCCAGAGTTCACAATGTGGGAGTTTCGGCACTTGGTACGCCCTTTTTTATATATATTTATATATGTTCATTCATATTAGTCTCTTCTATTACATACCTATTCATTAACTATTGTATAATTCTGTTTAAATAATATTAGAACTAAACTTTTTACAATTATGTGCAGTTCATAAAGGTAATACTATTATTTTTCTTATAGGTTTACCTTTAATTGTCTCTTTCATCTAAAGTTGCTTTTATTGTTTAATTAGTATTATGTACCTCTTCCAAAAAAAATAATAAAATAAAATAAAATATATACCTCAAAATTGATTATAAAACCATTGAGCTTGTGTATAGGAATTTAAAATGAGTTACAAGGAAAACTTTTTATATTGAGAAGTAAGTTATATTTGCTAAATATGTTCATCAACAGGACAACTTTTTTAAGCATCTATTCTATTAACTTTTAATGTTTTCAATAAATTTCTTTTAAAATTTTAAAAGATTTTATAAATATAAAAAACACTGCAATTTTACCATTCTTATTATTATTATTTTTTAAATATTTTCTTAATGAACATCAATATTAAAGATATTAAATTGAAATCTATTGACTCAATACTTGACCTACTATTCTAGGTTTTACATTTAATTTTGAGATAAAAATTTTAGTTTTGAACTCTTAAAATTTTAAAAGATTTTATGAATTAAAAAAAAACACTACAATTTTACCATTCTCATTATTATTTTTTTAAAATAATTTCTTAATTAACATCAATATTAAAGATATTAAATTGAAATCTATTGACTCAATACTTGACATATTATTCTGGATTTTATATTTAATTTTGAGATGAAAATTTTAGTTTTGAACTCATGGGCATGATTCAAAACTAATAAATATGTAAATGTATATGTTAGAAAAGATTGCTCATGCTACAAATAATATGCATGTGTAACGAAAATAAATCAAGTGTAAAACAAAATATTTACATGCTTTGACCAACATACTTACCTCCACAATCCTCATCTATCATAATTTATTCATATAAATCAACCATTACAATCAATTATATAATTTATCGACCTCACAATCTTTTGCCATAACAAACCATTTACCCCATAACACCATCACCCAAACCTATAGCAAACCAACTATCATACCCCACAGATCGTTACCAATGGTCCACCCATCCTCACACATAATGCAGGATCTCCTTTAGACTACTCATTCTTTAGATAATCTCTTTTAGGTCACACATCTCACCGTTGTTAAGTCCTACTGAACCACCCTCTCTTGAGTGAACTCCAATTAGCTACACTCTAACATAAATGTTGTATAAGTAACAAAATCTTTCTAAAATTCTTATGTATGAAATAATCCCTTGGTCCACTTACCTTTTTCTCTTTATTTCCACCAAAAAGTTACCTTTCATTTTATGCATTTAGGTTGGACCAAGACAAAACAAATTTCCACCTCTAACTCTAATACATCTTCATAGCAAAACATGCTTGATCAAATTTTTGACACTTCAACATTCAACAGCTACAACAAACCCCACAATGAAAGCAATTCTTGGTAGTCCCTGACAAAACCATGGAACTTTGCTACTAGTCTGGTGGTGAAAATTGCTTCTATCACAAGCAATAAGGCAAGCACAATGATAATAATTCAAAAATAAAATATAATATTTTACGGAGTTGAGCCAAAATGCTCATCATCCCCTATTATGTTTTCAATGTTATTTTTTTCAAACCAATCAACCATTACAATCAATCAAACTATCAGTTATCTACACAATCTCCCAACATAATCAACCCCTTACGAAATTAAACTATCGCTCAAACCTATATTAAACCCCAAACCTATACCAAACTTGG
Source organism: Dillenia turbinata (assembly GCA_037126225.1). Taxonomy (NCBI): domain Eukaryota; kingdom Viridiplantae; phylum Streptophyta; class Magnoliopsida; order Dilleniales; family Dilleniaceae; genus Dillenia; species Dillenia turbinata. The sequence continues at coordinate 25,911,951 of JBAMMX010000014.1, forward strand.
AACCATACCGTATAAACAACACAAATTGGTAACACTTCAATTTTGTGGGTTACCAATGGTCAACTCTTATCCTCACAAGATGTAAAATTTGTTTTAGACTAACCATCATCTTGATAATCTCTCTGGGTCATAGATTCTCACCTTGGTAAACCCTCTCTTGAGCTACCCTCTCCTTAATGAATTCCAATAATCCATACTCTGACCCTAACACAATCTCAGAGTAACAAACTTCCATATCACAGAATTATATTTCTAAAATTCTCATGATATTCCCTAGATCTACTTACTATTTTCTTCTTTTCAATGATTTTTTTCCCACTAAAAAACAAGTTTCTATCTTATGTATTAGGATTGGACCAAACATAACAATGTGTGTGTGCATGTGTGCTGACTTCTTTATGGTTTACAGTAGCTGAAGTTTTGAAAGAAAATAATTTCATGATGTTCACAGGAATTGGAGACCATTCTTTCACAGATAGCTTCCTATTTTCTTCGTATCCTCTATTGTCCTACAAGATTCCACATCCTCCATGTTCATTTCACTGTCTTAATAGTATTTCTTCCATTATGCACAGCGAAGGACAAAGACACATAAAATGCAGCAGTTCTTCATATAAGAATTATGCACACAAGGTCTCTTTGGAGGCTCCATGATATCAGGAAAAATAGCAGTTTTAATGCTCTAACTTTTATAAAACGGAAGATATTAACTAAAAAATTTTAATTCCCATAGTCCTATCTCACAGGTCTAGAGTTAAAGCTCAGAAAAAGGTCCAAATTTAGATAGACCTCGTCAACTTCTTGTTTGAAAGCAGTCACACTCTGGTGCAGCAATGCCTTTAACCTCTCTTGTCTGAAATCTGAGAGGGCAGCCCCCATGCAATTACTGAACATAGAACTGGGATTAGAAAGGTTAATTGCCCCTTTGCCATCATGCTTATTTGTGTAGTCGTCTCTGTTTTCCTCGGCTTTTTGATCAAAGAAGGGCAAAAAATCATCTTCTTGCAATATCAAGTCTGCTACTTCACTTGTATAGTAACCAAAGTAATTAGGTCCAAATTTGATGGTTTTAGCTGAATCAGCTAGGTCTTTTGAAGCTTCTGACATTACAATGGCAGGGCACCTGCAATGCATATTACAATTAGTTTTATTGCTTGGCACTGGCATTGACATGGTATGGCTTCAGGAAAACTGTGAACAATTAAAGGGTTTGGTACCGGCAAATCAAAATCCTTCTCTCTCAAACAGCATAAGCAAGAGTACACCGATAGATATTACTTAGCAAAATAAAGTTACAGATCTGATCTATTTTTTGAGAATCTTTATGCAATTTCAGTTTTATCTAGCATTTATTCCCACAAAGAGAGCGAGAGACAGCTGCATACTCTATGTGACCTCTTCGTTTACTTTTTAACTCCACTCCCAGTAAATATAGTGTGACAACAGAGCACCCTCACCAAAATGCAACCATTCCTCACATTCAAAATTATATTCTGTGGCTTTTATCAAGATATTAGTTAATCTTGCAGTTCAGTTGCTTTCACCTTTCCCAAAAACTATTTAAGATGTCCTAATTTTTATTGTATAACTAGAAGCATTTGTTTGAGAAGGACTACCAGGCGCTTTCTACAATTCTTATATGATTTCCATGGAAAAACTTGCCAACAGAACAAAAAAAAAAAAAAAAAAGCCTAGATAACTTAAGATTAACATATCTAGGACAATTCCTTGACTGTTATTCTTAAAAGATAAAAAGCCTAAATAAATAGCCTGAAATCTAAGTTCATGATATAACCATTAAACATGTTCCAAAAAAAGAAAAAAGAATAAAAGGAAAAAAGAACCACAACAACAACAAACAAACAAACAAACAAACTTTAAGCTCTATGTATGCACGTATCCATATGTATCCTCCAAGCAATGTGGAACCAAGGGGGTCGTATCAAACCCAAACCTCTGGCTCCAAAATTCCTTGATTAAATACACAAAAACAATGATGTGTTGCTTTGTTATTCTTAAGGGTCATGGACAAGTAACAGAGCTCCAACTTATATTATCTCATCAAAGAAGTTGAGAATAATGAAAACAAAGATAAAAATATTTATTTATTAAAACCTTGTATATAACAATTTTTCCATAAACACTCCCTAGGTCCCTAACATATTCCTTAAAGAAAATTTCCTGGCTCCACACAATCTCAAGGACCTTGTGTTTCAAATCAATATATAAAGTTCAAACAACAACTAACTACATTTTGTGAATGCTACTTTTATTGTTTTGGTACCAAAAAGGCAGGTGCAGTGAACATTTGGGACTTCAGGTCAATTAGTATTGTGAGATATATTTAAAAAAATAATTGCAAAAGTGTTAACTAGAACGTTGATGCGTGCTATTCCAGGGTTGGTGTCTCCTTCCCAAAATGCATTTGTAGGTGGTAGACAGATTCTATATGGGATTTTAATTGCTAATAAGGTAGTAGAGGATTGTTTGCGAAAAAGTTGATGATTATGTATGCTGGCAATCTTTTTTTTTTTTTTTTTTTTTTTTAATTGGTATTTGTTAGAGAGGATGGGATTTGGTGGAAAATGGATTGAATGGATCGCACATTGCATTTTAACCACCTCATTTTGATCAATGGCCGTTGAATAGGTCAATTCATGCATCAAGGGGATTTTGACAAAGAGATCCTCTTTCTCCTTTGTTATTTATTTTAGTGATCAAGGTTCTCTCAAGACTTCTTAATACGACTATTCTGGTAGGGTTATTGACTAGATTTGAGGTGGGAAGAGGTAGTATTTCTATGATGGTGTCTCATCTCTTATGTGCAGATGGTATAATTATTTTCAGCAAACGCAAATGAAGATCAAATTTTAAATTTAAGAACTATTTTGTTGGGTTTTGAAGCTACTTCTGAGCTCAAGATAAATCTGGGTAACAACAATAACAACCAAACCTTTATTCCACTAAGTGAGATCGACTATATGGATCCTTCAATACCATTACACTCTATTTCATATTGCATACTCACATATATAATTATTTTCTTTATACAACAACAATAATCGTGCTTTTATTCCACTAATTGGAGTTGACAATATGCATACTTCTACACCATTGTGCTCTATCGTTTATCATATTTTCATCTATATTTAGATAATTTATATCATATTTTACTATCGTTATCCAGGTCTTTTTAGATTTTCCTCTCCCTTGATTAATATGAGTACTTGCCATGATGCCGCACTGTCTAACTGGAGCATCTATCGATCGCCTATATACGTGTGTATACTATCTTAATCATGTTTTCCTCAATAGGCGTAACCACAACATTTTTCATAATACGCTTATTTCATATGTTGTCCATCATTACGTATTCGTACATGCATCTTAACATACTCATCTTTGCACTTTTCATCTTCTACTCGTGGTTTTGGTTCATTGCCCAATGTCCAGATCCATTCAACAAAGCAAGTCTACAAGTGAGCTCATATTGGAACATTATTAGTAATAACGGGTTGTGGACTAAGTTTTTTTTTTTGTCTTTTACATATTTGGGTTTACCACTACGGGGCGGTTAACGATATTTCTCTTTAGAGTCCAATTGTGAAAAATTCAAGAAGAGATGAGCGAGATAGAAACGAAATTATTTATCTAACAATGCCTTATAAAAAAGTATGTTTCAAGTTTGTGTGTTTACTTCGTATCTTTTTTTCTTATCCTCACTAGCATGGTAAAAAGTTAGAGGGTATTCAATGGAGATTTTAATGGGGAGTGATGGGTGATGCTTTCAAATACCATCTTGTAAGATGGGGTGGTATAGCAACCTATTTAGTGTGGGGTTTTGTGCACCTTAATAAAGCTCTATTGGGGAAGTGGGTGTGGCAGTTTACCACGGACAAAGATGTCTTGTGGGTGTAAATTATTGTGGCAAAATATGTAAAGGATGCTAGTGGGTGAAGGTCAAATGAGGTGTAGACCGTGTAAGGAGCAGAAATGTGAACATGAGTTAGGAAAGGTCAACAAGTTTTTGCGATTTCATGTAGGCAATGGTACCTATGTGACATTTTGGCATGATTTGAACATTAAACGATTGATTCCCTCATTTGTTTTGATTAGCACAGTCCAAACAGGTGAGAATATTATATTGTTGGCAAAGAACGAATGTTGTCCGAAATATCCCATTTAGGCAAGATCTAAATGATTGGGAGGTGAATAGTTTACTAACTCTTTTTTATCAGGTCCATTTTCAACAAATAGCGACAAATAGGTGTTAGAGATACCGATAAATGTGTTTGGATGTGATAATTTAAAAGTTGCTCTAGAGTTAAACGTTTTTATTCATTTTTAATGCAAGGAACTGTACAGCACGGGTGCAATGATTTTTTTTTTATCCAAAAGGTGTCAGTTCCTCATCAGAACGGCTTTTTTTGCTTGGGAGTCAATAGGGAGAGAGTTTTTACATTGAATAATTTACAACAAAGAGGAAAAGTGGTGGAGAATCGAATTTAGCGTGAGTCCATTGCTATTGTGCATGGGTAAGACCTTTATTAGAGATCATTTTGCAAGTTAGAGTAGTATCTTTGGTGGTTGTAGGTTGTATAAAGAAATATTTGATAAGAACCAAATGAAGCATATACAGCTAATAAAGTCTAAGGGAGTATCTCCAACCCAAGAATTCTCCTAAAAGAGAACACGAGAATGTTCACCAATTTTAAAAGATACCATAGAAAGACAAAGCTAAATATAATTGAGAGATGAATTTCTAATGGCTACAATGAAAACCCCTTACCCTTGCATTCAGATCTAATCTTATTGAAAACCAACACCAATTTCATAAAAGAAACCACATGAAAATACTAATATAACTAAGAGATGGGGCTACAATAAGATACTCCGACCCAGCAAGGGCATCTCATCTATTCTGTCAAAAATATACTCAATTGGGCTTTAAGGGTGATACCAACTGAGTCAATGGAGAGGCCATGGCTGGGGGAATCCTCACGAACAAGAGAGGAGAGTGGGTGGCCAGATTCTCCGCAAACATTGGTATAACATCTGTTATTGCAACTGAGCTCTGGGAGTTGAGAGAGGGTTTTTGGATGGTCAGAAGGAGAAACATTAAGAATGTCGAGCTTGAGGTGGATTCTTCTGTTTTCACAAGCATCCTTAATGGGAACACTAAACAAGATTATCCCCTAAGCACGTTGACGAGAGAATGCAACTCATGAAAGAGGTACATGTAGTTTCAGTAAAACACATCTATAGAGAGGGGAATCATTGTGTTGCAGCCTAACTTCCCTTGGTAATGACGTCTTATAAGGGGTGGAAGAGTTCATGTTCCCCTATCTCTGCTTCAACATTTGAGAGATGTTGAGGGAGTCAAACTGCTTAGGCAATTAGGAAAGGATTCAAATTGTACGATTGTTGGGCAAGACCGACGTATCGAGTGAGCCCTTCTGTAATTTTTTCTCTTCCCCTTCACCGGGAAAAAAAAAAACTCGTACTTCCCTTAATAACCGTGGGCCATAAACAATCAAGTTATAAATCGATTATGAAGGAAATCTCCAAAACTATATGCTAACATATAGAAATGCCTCTGCACACCAATTACCCAGACTAAAACCATCATTAGATTTAAGTTTTTGAAACGACATGATTTCTTTTAATAACCCACTTCCCTGAAATTTCTTATTAATTTCTCAATGTTCTCGGCTACCCAAGTAGGATTTCAAAAAGGGAAATAAAATTGAAGGAAATGTTAGATAAACATAAGTGTAACACATTCACGCACACAAAGAAAAACTTGGGGATGGGTCAAAGATTAGTTTTTGGTCGAATCTTTGGGTGGGAACCCAACCTTTGGATTTTAGTAAGGAGCAGTTGCGGGATGAGGAGGCTCAAATGAAGGTAAACCACTTTATTACCCTAGAGGGACAATGGGATATTGATAGGATCATTATTCTTAGGGATCAAAGGGAAAATGATGAGATATATTGGGAAGGGGAGTCAAGTGGCTGTTTCTTAATTAGTTAAGCTTATAGGATGTTATAAAGCATGCTGGAATCGAATCATCAGTGATCTCTGGATTAGAGATGGATGTGGAAATTAAAATGTTCGAAAAGAGTTAAATTTTTCTGTGGACAGCAGCCCATAACAGAATTCTGATCAACCAGGAGGGCGTTCGGAGAAAACACCATAGATGTTCAATGCCCCCTATACCACTTGGAGGAGGAGACATTAATGCACATCTTAAGAGACTCTGTTAAGAGTCGTCGGGCGTAGGAGTTGCTGGTTGGTGAATCTTATCTTCATCGTATGACCTTCTCATCAGAGGACACATTGGATTGGTTGGGGAGTAATTATCGCTCTCATCCTATCCATATGGATCTTCATTGGTCTCTTCTTTTTGAATCCATGCTGTAGGGCTTGTTGAAAACAAGATACCAGGTGGTTTTTGAGGAACGGGACTTCCAATAAGAGAAAGCCCTTCACTTTGCGATAGCCTCTACTAGAAATGCATTTGCAGCTGCCGCACAAAGTAGAGTCCCTCCTCATAAGGAAGGTGGATTAATTAGTGCCCTCTCTCATTAGGATGCTTCAAACTTAATATGGATGGTTCTGTTCATCTGCACTCAGGTTTCGAAAGAGCAGGCGGCATCCTTAGGGATGAGGATGGTTTTTGGGCCCTTGGATTTATAGCCAACCTAGGGATTGTTGATCATAAGTTTGTTGAGTTACATACAGTTTATGAGGGGTTTTGCATCTTGACGCATCATCAATGTTCTTCAATAATCTTGGAGCTTGACTACTCATCGGTGGTTAAGGCTTTGAAAGCTCTTAGTTCGGTCTCTCATCCCAACTCACACGTATTGAACAAGTGTCGGATGCTAACTAGGAAGCTTGCAACTCGAGATATCCAATATGTTCCTAGAGAAGGGAATTCTTGTACCGATGCTATTGCTAAGTTGGGACATAGAGTTCCCTCGGGTTTCATAAATTTCACTCGCCCCTTAATGAGGTGTTTCGTATTTTAAAAAGAGATTTGAGAGGTATGGCCTCTCTTAGATATTAGGCGTCCCTTTTTTTCCTTCTTGTAACCAAAAAAAAGAAAAGCGACCTTCCACTTATTTGAACTATTACTAACTCTATCGACAAACAAAGAACTGCTAAATGAAAAATGTGTCTCTCTTTTCTGTGAGTCTTACTAGACACATTTATACAAAGAAACTCACTCCATGCCAAATTGTTATACCCAAAGAGTTTCTCAAATATTTGGAGAAGGGTACTATATCCCTAAAACCATCAATATTATCGATAAGAAAAATGATAGTACCATCTGCCCAGTCCAAAAAAATAGTTCACTAAAGCCTTCCAGATGCATTTGTTCAATGGGTCCACCACAAAAGTAAAGAGGAAAAGAGATAAAGAATCTCCGTATCTTAATCCACAAGAAGCCAAACAAAAAAAAAAAAACCAACTTTTAGATATTTGACTAATAATGATAAAAAAAAGAAACTTAATTTAGTGGCCTATCCACCTTCGTCATCAAATCTCTTTACACATCATCAAAGAAATTTTGACTAATCGTATCATACCATAACCAGAATTTTAATCCCAAAATTTGACTTCGACCGTCTGAAAGACAAATATAAAATAATTCAAAATAATAATAATAATAATTAAAAAACACACACACTATCCAACTAAACTTATAATACGAAAATTGATAATTTAATTTGCTCTAATTCCTCTACGCTACTCATTTCTGTCCGAAATCATCTTTCTAATTAACTCCTTAAATATCATATCCTTACGAATATATTGTATCCATATTTTTAACAGTTTATTTCGTCATTTGACTAAATCTCTTATATTTAAACTCTCGATCTTTCTAACTGGTACATCTTTGGATCTTTATTATATATGTCCAAGCAATCTAAAACGATACTGTCACATCTTATCCACAATTGAATTTACTCATAATTTAGTGCGTATCTCTTCATTTCTAATCCTATTTTTTATAATTTTATCACACATCCACCTTAACTGGTACGTATCGACTAACCGTATCATACACTTTCAAAATCTAACTTCAAAATTACACCCATATCACAATTCTTAACAAATTTAACTACCTCATTAGCTATCACGACCACTTCCAGAATCTCTATACCTTGTACCAAAGCTTTCTCAGCATCCGATTTATCAATTTCAAAAATCTCATGAAAAATAGCACTTTTCTTCTCTCTAACATCACCGAATACCTCTTTATTCCAAGCTTTTAGGATTCGCTTCACACCGTTCAATTTTCTCGTGATCTTGAAACCTCCCAAGCCTTCCATCGATCAATATGGTTACCTCACCAAAAATCTTCAACCACTTTTCTAAGACTCCTATAAGAAAGATTTTTTTGAATTTTAAAAGGATAGAACATCAAATCTAAAATTGGGGAAATTAGACTACCATTCATTAGAGAAAAGAAACAATCCACACAAATCAAGTACATTATGGTTTGAACCGAGAAATATCTTGCAAATCATAATCACTAATAGAGTCATGTATCGATAGCAATATTACCATAACTATACCGTATATCAACCTGTAAACTTTAAAATTATGGTTCATTCACTGGTCTTTTAATAATAATTAAAAAATATATAAAATTATATTTTAAATAAATATATATAAATTTCATATTTTCATGTAAAAATCTAAAAATAAAATTTTAATAAATATAAAATCAACAATCACTTTTAAAAATCATATTAAATAAAAATTCAATTAATTGATCAATTTGAAAAATTGACAGAGCAGAGGAAAGTGATGTGGAAGGAGAGGAGAAATTTAATGAATTAAACTCTAGTAAATTTTTTGTATTTGACAATTGAATGTAAAAATCGTGGTTTACTAAAAAACCACCATTGAATTGTATTGAACCGCAATTCAATACTTAAGCAGTATTTTATTCAATATCGATATATTTTTCCATCAAATTATGATTTAATCGCAGTTCGACTGCAATACAATACAATTTTGATAACAGTAATTAGTGATCCTAAACCTTTGATAGGAAACTAAAAACATTAAAATCCCGAATCAGAGGATCAATTCAAACAACACAAACCAAAGGCCTCAAATAAAACGATTGTGAAAGACAATTAAACTTAATAAACTTACAAAAAAAAGTTAATTATTAGTATGCATATAAAAGAGATCCCTAAAATACGACAAAAATTCAAAAAAATAAATGTCAAAAACTGTTTATAAGACAAATAAACAAATATGATCAATATAACAATAATTTAGATTTTCTATCTCAAAATTTAGAATATGAGAAACAAATAAACAACTATGATCAATAACAAAAAAATATATTAAAAACAAAGTAGGTGAGATCAAAACAACTGAATCCTTTAACCAAATGGCACTAGGATTACTTGCCATTATTAATGAAGAAAATTATAAGCCATATACTCCCACTCAACCAAAAAAAAAAGAAAAAAACAAAACAAAAGCAAGAGATTATAAACCTAGTAAGAAGATATATAGAGAATGTATAAAGGAGTTGAAATATCAACAAAAAAAAAGATCATGTAAAGATTTTACCTAACCTAATTCCACTTCCCATGATAAAGGTTTAAAACCTCATAACCAAAAACATGTTAAAACTTAAAGAAAAAGATAAAAAAACAAACAAACATAAGAGATCTATAAAAGAAAAAGATGTATTAATAAAAACATGATAACATAATGATCTTTCATTCCTTAAAGGCAAATTGGGAAAAAAATTCTCACTCACATCAGAGTGAGGATTGGAAGTCACAAAGTCCAAAAATCTTGTAGAGAAGAAAGGAGAGAAACAATGAAAAAATTTAAGAAGAAAATGTGGTAGAGAGAAAGAATATAAGAATCACCACTAAAACAGAGGATAAGAATAAAGGAGATACAATGAAAAGAAAAAAAAAATTGAAAACCAGAAGAGGAGAGAGAGAGAGAGACAGAGAACCTGATTAGAGTGGGCTGTAAGCAATCTTTCTTGCTTCCTAAATCGGCTCTGCAAAGATCAAGAAGCTTCCTAGTTCGGGTAACAAACCCTAACTTTGTAGGAAATGAACCGACAAATGTGGCAGGAATGGCGTCACGGATGAGTTTCATCTTTTCATCGTTCATCATTTTGTGGGCCTGGGCCTGGCCCACCTACTCAGCCCAATAATCTCGGTACGAATCCTTCTGTCAGGTAACGGCCGCCATTTACCAATAGACTTTAAAAGCAATGGAGATCAGCGAGAGGGGGAAGGCAGCAGAGGAGGGAGAAGAACCTCTTGGCCTTCGGAGTCTCATTCTTGACAGAGACGTCGTTCGAATTGAAACCCAAAGGTGGTCGTAAAAGTTGTTGGTGTTCTCTATCATTCTTTCTGTGTCTCATGTCATCCAACAACATCGGTTGGGTGAAAAATTGTTTGAGAAAATTAATTTTTAATAATTTTATAATATTTAAATTAAATTAATTTAAATAATTTAAATAAAACATAATAAAAATTAAAAAAATATTATTTAACAATACCAAAAACAATTTACGACATATTGATTTAATATGTAATTTTTATCTGTAGAGAAAGAAACTATTGTATTGATAATCTTGTGAGACTATATCCTTTTAGTCTATTCTGATCGTCACTCTTTTTATAACAAAAATGTAAAAGAAAAAAAAAGAATTATTGATATATAAAATTTTCTATAATTAACAAATTACTTTAATTATTTTACTTTTAAAAAACATTATTTCGTAAAGATTTTATTTGGAAATATTTTTATTTCTATAATTAGTAAAAGGATAATGTTAAAATAATTAAATGAGTTAAAAATTAAATAAATTAAATTTATATAACGGTTCATATTAATATATTTTAACTTTTTTTAATTTGAATGATATTTTAATTAATTTAAAATTTTAGATTTATATGAAATGATAAATAAATTTTGTTTTACTTAATTATTAATTTATTTGCATCACATATTCATTCCATTTGAGGTTTTGTAGGATTTGCGAATTGTATTCTTATAAATTGTTTGGATAAAAAGATTTGGAGGGAAAAGAAAAAATTAAAAAAGAAAATTATGATTTTATTTTCTTTGTGAATTTTAATATGAAAAAAAATGAGAGAGAATGAAAGATTTGGAGGGATTTCAATTTAAAATTTTCTCTCTCAAAAAATGGAAAGAAATGAAAAGAAAAAAAATGTTAGACTTAAAATATTTTTATATTCTAAAAATATCCTTTAAAAGCTGAAAATAGAAATTTTTATTCCCAATGAATCTCATTTCATTTCTTATCTTTTATAAAACTCCCAAATAAGATAGAATTTTCTCTCATTTTCTTTTCTCTCCTAACTAATCTTTTATTTTCTTTTCAAAACTCTCAAATATACTGTTAGTGTCTATCATGAACGGAGCCAAGAATGTCAACCACAAAACCTTCCCTTGAAAAATTTTGCCAAGTTGGAGAGATTTTAATTGTTTTTCTTCTTGGTTCATAGCTTGAGTTGCCCCATACCATTTGACTGCAAATCAACTCTTTGATAAAATGTTTAAACCAAAATTGTGAGTAAAATGTTTGATTTCAAAATTATTATATGCCACCACAAGGAGAAAAAACATGTAAGTGACCAATCAGATCTTAATTAAGAATGAGGAGGAGATTAATCAACTATTATAATGCGTCATAAAGGCCTGCATTCTAAGAAGGTTGTATCAAATGGATGACTTGACAACTTGACAAAACTCTTTTAATATATTAGTCTATAATAATTTTTTGTAATTAACAAATAAATAAAAACAAATAGGTATATCGATAATAATTTACAATTTTGATAAATCTTTATAATTACTGTTGCACCCCTTATCTAATGGGTATATACTCGATAGTTTATAAATAAATAAGAAAAATTTATGTATGAACTTAAAAATCTTTTTAGTATAATTTTGAAAGATAAAACTTTATATTTTATCTATGAAAACATCTCCCATAAAAATCAAGATATATACAGGTATGGGTATTGATCATGTTTTGAATGTATAAAGGTATCAAGTAAGGAACCTGGGCACAGTGCATTGCCCTTTTCCATACCAAATATGGAACCCTTGAAAATATATGCTCTTTGATTTCAACATTACAGTTTTTGGGTGGGCTTTGGATCCATTATATTCCCCCACTCTCTCTCAAAGTTGCGACAAATAGTATAACCCCCCTTCTCTCTCTCTCTCTCTCTCTCTCTCTCAATGCACATAGTTCCTTTCTTTAATAACCAAAGCTTGAAGAAAAGAAGTTGATTCATCCAACACTTTATTCCATTTGTCATGTCTATAGATTGCAACAAAACAAAGCCTAAAATATATATATATATAACCTCTCTCATGCCTCTCATTAACTGAGACTTATAAATCCTCCAAAATGTCTTCTTCGAAGCCAAATCCTGTAAGTTCTTTGCAGCAACTGATCAAAGGAGACCGAAGCATGTTCATGGCCTCCGATGACAAATCAATGCTGAACCAAATTCTTACTACTCACTCTCCCGATGAAAGAGAGGTTGATGTGAAGCCTCTTCTCCATCTTCTTGAGGACATCCTTCAACATTCTCATCCAGCCACTACTGATACAATTACCTTGGTAGACTAGCATGAGCTTCACATTGTTTTTGATTCAAAATTCCATCAAACTCCCTTTATTTATTTGTTTGTTTATTTTCTGCAGGGAAATCAAAAGCATGCCGAGAATTTGGATGAAAAGACTCACGAAGCTGGTTTTGCCGTGGTACTTGAAGCATTGTCTTGTATAATTGATAGAATTTCATGCGAGGTTTCCCGATCATAGATGCTCAATTTCTTTTTCCTTTTTCCTTTGCCCTTTTTGTGGTTTAAGTTAACTAAATTTCCTTAACCTGCATCTTTAGATCCAATGCAAGTGCATGAGTGGATCTGATGTGCACCAAACAACAATCTCCCTATTCGAGCAACTATCAGATTTTACATGGGATGCCAAGTTGGTGCTAATACTAGCAGCATTTGCACTCAACTATGGAGAGTTCTGGCTCCTTGCCCAAATCTACACAACAAATCAACTTGCCAAATCAATGGCAGTCCTTAAGCAATTACCAGTCATTTTGGAGCACTCTGGACCTCTCAGGCCGCGGTTTGAGGCAATCAACAATCTTATCAACGCAATCTTGGACGTGACCAAATGCATTGTCGAATTCAAAGATTTACGATCTCTGTATATCACACAAGACCAAATGGCATTTTCTGCTGCCATGGCTCATGTTCCTACCGCTGTATACTGGAGTGTCAGAGGTGTTGTTGCTTGTGCAGCTGAAATTACTAGCCTGACTAGCATGGGTCACGAGTATGAGTTTTGCATCCCAAAATATATGTACATGTACTAGTTCTGTTTATGCTAAAAAATCAGTTCTCGTTGTACCTAAATCTGAATTGATTTTAGGTATGTGGCATTGAATACAGAGACATGGGAACTGTTATCTTTGGCTCACAAGATCAACAGCAGATTCGAACATTTGAAGAAGCAATTAGCACTATGCTATCAATACATAGGTCAGCCTCCAATTTTCATCATTGCATGGATTTTATGAATTATCGAGGCTAACATGTGAACAATTATTAATGCAGATGAAAGGAGAAACCTCAAGTACTATGACGTGCTAAAGAACATTTTTGACACGATCCATGTTGACAACATGAAGGTTCTGAGAGCATTGATTTACCAAAATGATGATCTGCAGCCACTGCTCGATGGATCTACTAAGAAAAGGGTTGGCTCTAATTTACTTATATTATCAAAAACTTCTAAAATGATATTGTATAATTCAATAGACATTCCTAATGATTGTAGGCACCTTGACTCATGAAAAATATCAGTTGTCATCATGCAATGTTATTGAATAGACACACAAATTGCCAAAACAGGTGAACATAGATACTCTGAGGAGGAAGAATGTGCTATTACTCATATCAGGCCTAGACATAACCCATGAGGAGCTCTCAATTCTTAAGCTAATCCACAACGAGTCAAGAGTGGAGACAAGACTCGAGAGACGGTATGAAGTTGTGTGGGTCCCAATTGTGGACCACAACATATCGTGGAGTGATTCAATGCAGCAGGGGTTTGAGAGCCTACAGTCAACAATGCCCTGGTACTCAGTGCACCATCCTTCGTTGATCGACAAAGAAGTGATTAAATTTGTGAAGGATGTGTGGAACTTCAGGAACAAGCCTATTCTTGTGGTTATAGACCCACAAGGCAGAGTGGTGAATCCCAATGCAATTCACCTAATGTGGATTTGGGGAAACAATGCTTTCCCTTTCACAAGCATGAGAGAACAAGCTCTATGGAGAGAAGAGGTTTGGAGGCTTGAACTTCTTGTAAATGGCGTTGATCCAGTGATTTTCGAATGGGTATGATTCAAGTGACCACCTAAATTCTCACATTTCTACATAGACTAAATAAGTTGAGTTAGTGCTTAAAGCATCCGACTAATATGTAGGGTACAGAATGGACAATATGTCTGCAAGTGCAATCTTTCCTTTTCTTTTGAACCAACTTTACCATCAGGGTATCGGTTCAACATATCTCTCCATAAACTTTTTTTTTTTTTTTTTTGGATCAGATACGAGAAGACAAATACATATTTTTGTATGGAGGAGATGATATGGATTGGATAAGAAAATTCACAACAGAAGCAAGAACAGTAACAAGAGCAGCGCAAATTCCACTAGAGATGGTCTATGTGGGAAAGAGCAACAAGAGAGAGCAAGTACGGCAAAGCAAAGCAAACATCACAGCAGAAAAACTGAGTTCCACATGGCTAGACCTGACCAAAATATGGTGGTTTTGGACAAGGCTAGAGAGCATGCTATGTTCCAAAATTCAGCATGGGAGAGTGGATGACCAAGACCCTGTGACGCGAGAAATCAAGAAGATATTGAGCTATGACCGCAGCAGCAACGGCTGGGCTGTGCTGACTAAAGGATCAACTGTGGTGTTAAATGGGCACGGGAGTACTGTTTTGCATTGTTTAGGTCAGTATGACTTGTGGAAGGAACAAGTGCCTGTAAAAGGGTTTGATGGGGCATTCAAGGATCACCATGGCATGATTCATGGCGCATCACCTCCCTGTTGCCGGTTAGAATTTGCAACAGACATGGGGCTAATTCCAGAGAGCTTGAAGTGTCCGGAGTGTCTGAGGCTGATGGAGAAGTCCGTTACTTTTTTCTGCTGCCATGATGAGGGGGCTCTTACCCCATCCACACGTTACTAATAAAATGACATTGTACATATGATCTGTTGGTAATGGTTTCCGCCTTTCTGAAATAAAAATCTTGGTCCAGATGTTTTTGTCTATGATGCACATGTCGAAGAGGGCACCCACAGAGCCTCTATAGCTCAGTGGTAGAGCGTTAGTCTTGTAAACTTAAGGTGTTAGTTAGATCCTGCATGGGGGCAATTTATCTATCTTTTTGTGAAAAAATTCTCTCTCTCTGTGACCACCCTATATCTGTCTCACGGTTACTTCTGCCCATCTCTTTTGAAGGCCATGACGGACATCCGAACTGCTAGAACAGCATGAGCCTTGCTTTTGCTTCTGACCAAGTCATTCTCTAAATGAAGAGGGAGCCACTACTGCAGGAAAATGTAGACCCAAAGAGAGTTAAAAACCAACCTTTTTTTTGTGATTCACGCAAGAAAGGGTGTGCTTGTGATTGCTATAGGTAGGAAATTGTAACTGGAGCAATCTTTTACTCATCTGGGTTCACAAAATCGCGACAAAAAAAGAGAAGAAGTTATGCTTGAGATAGATCAAATTTATAGTTTGTTAATTAAAAAATGTAGTCATCTTGTTTGAAACATATTTTTATGTGGGATAATTCTAACATAAATACAGGTTAAAATTTTCGACAAAGATCGGATTATTTGGTATAAGTAATTTTTTTCCCGAAATTACTGTGAGTCAACTCAATAAATAAAAATTTAATATTCTTATTCATTAATATAAGAGTAAAAGAAAATTATTTTGTTATTTTAACAAAACTATGTATTAAGAATGAGTAATCGAGTTCAGATCTTGAAACAAATTTAATAATTATTTTGTTATTTTGAACACTTAACATCTGATTATTATAACAATGACAATTTAGATTTTTTATCTCAAAATTTAGGATCGATCATATGAGAGATAAAAAAATAGATATTTAATTTATGCGGATTCTCCTACATCACTCATTATTATTTAAACCTATTTTTTCAACTAAATTTATATCTATCATGTCTCTATAAATACATTGTATCTAAATTTTTAATAGATTACCTCTACGTTTTATTAAATCTACTACTTTTAGGTTTTCGATTTTCCTAATAGGTTTATCCTTAAACTTTCGTTATATATGTCCAAACCATCTTAATTGGTATTCTCTCGTCTTATCTACAATTAAACTAACTCTCAATCTATTACGTATCTCATCGTTCATGACCCCATCTTTTTTAGTTTTGATACACATCTATCTAAATATTTTTATCTCAGCAACATCGATTTTTTACTCTTAATATTATTTAATTGCTCAATACTCGTGTCATACAATAACGCAGATCTTATTGTAATTCTATAAAATTTTCTTTTAAATGTAATGGTATCGTGCGATCATAGAGAACTTCAGATACTTTTCGTCATTTCATCCAACCCGTTTGAATTCAATTGTTCACATTTCCATCGATACTGCCATCATTTTGAATGATGGAACCAAAATATCTAAATCATTCACTTTTTGGGATTTCTCTTCCTTCTAATTTAATCATTTCTTCATTATCCTGATAATTATCACTAAACTTACATTTTATATATTCGGTTTTGAATCTAATTAATTTAAATCCTCTAAATTCTAACGTAACCCTCAATAACTCTAATTTAGTATTGATATCATTTCTAATTTTATCAACTAAAACTATATCATTTACGAAGAGTATACACCATAGTATTTCATTTTGAATATTTTTTATTATTTCATCTATCATTATTACATATAGTATGAGATTCAGTGCCGAATTTTGATAGAATTCAATGTTAATAAGGAAATTATCACTCAAACCCCAGAAAATTCTTATATTGGTCACAACTCCTTCGTACATATCCCTAATAAAGTCAATATATTTTAGCGAAATCTCTTTCTTTATCAGTGTCCACCACAATATATCCCTGGAAACCATATCATATGTTTTTTCTAGGTCAATGAATACCATATGAAAATTTTTCTTCTATATTCTAAATGTTTCCATCAACTGTCTTAGTAAGTAGATTGTTTCGGTGGTGGATCATCCTGATATAAATCCAAATTGGTTCTAAGACACACTTTTCTCTCATCTCAATCTATACTCTATCACTCTCTCCCATAATTTTATCGTATGACTTATAACTTTAATTTCTCTATAATTGGAACAATGTTACATATTCCCATCATTCTTATACAGCAAAATAAGTGTATTCTCTCTCAATGTTTGGGGGAGTTTTTTGTTTATCAAATTTTATTAAAAAGAATCATTAATATTATTACGTCGAATCCACCAAAATATTTTTACATCTCAATAGATATGTCATTAGAGCTTATAGTTTTGTTATTTTTTATTCTTTTTAGGGTTTCCTTTATTTCATGGGGACGAATCTTACTTTTAAAATTTCTATTAATCTCTTTTACACGTATCTCGATATTTTCTATACCTATTGCATTCTCAACATTAAACAAAATTTCAAAATATTCTCTCTATTGCTTTTTTATGTTTTTATTCTTTACTAATATACTATTGATTTCACTTTTAATATATCTAATTTTATTTAGATCTTTTTCTTTCTTTTCCCTTAATTTGACAATTTTGTAGATCTCTCTTTCCCCATCTCGAATTTCCAGTCTTTTGTATAATTTGTTATACATCTTTCTCTTTGATTCATGTATAATCTGTTCTACATCTTTTTTTGCATTTTTATATTTTTCATAGATCTCGCTATTACTATCACTTTTAAGATTCCTATAGCACTCTTTTTTTATTCGAATAATAGTTTATATTTTCTTATTCCACCACCACGATTCCTTGCTTACTGGAGCCCCGCATTTAAATACTCCAACAACCTCACAACTTATATTCTTAATATTATTAGATCTCTCTTTCCATATTATTTCTGAATCATCATTAGCAGACCAATTTGTTACTCTAATTACTTTATCCTTAGAAACCGTTACTCTTTCTCCTTTTAAATTCCACAACTTAATTCTTAACTCCATAAATGGTCGATATTTTTTTTATCGTTTAGGTACTCGTACGTCCAAAACTAAAATTCTATATTGAGTTGCTACACTCTTGCTAGGTAAAACTTTACAATTCTTATGTGTCGTTTTATCACCTCTCTTGGTGAGAAGACTAGCGTTTGACCTATTTCTATAAGTAATTATATGCAACTCTTTTTTCTTAAAAAAAATGTTTACAATTGCCAAATCGAACGCTACGACGAATCTAAAATGGTATTTTCTATCTCATTCCTATTACTGAAATCAAAGTTTCCATGCACGCTTTCGAATCCCCCATTCTTCTCTCCTACATGTCTATTTAGGTTTCCTCCAATAAATAACTTCTCTCAACTCGGTATGGATTGTATAAATTCAACTAAATTTTTTCAAAATTATTTTTTACCAATTGTATTTATACCTATTTAGAACGCATATACATTAATTTATTAATTATGTTTTCTTCATTTACTAATTTTATGAGCATAATTCTATTTTCATTTTTTTATCTCTACTACATTTTCTAATAGATCTTTATGTACGATTACTTCTATTCCATTCTTGGTTCTATCATTACCTTTGTACTAGAATTTATGCTCATAAGTCTCTATTACTTTGCCTTTCTCTCTCACCTAGGACTGACAATTGGGTCGGGCCGGCTCGACCTCGGCTCGAGCTTGGCCTATTTTAAAGGACCGAGCTTGGCTCATTTAGAGCCGTACCGAGTTTGAGTTTAATTTTTAGGCTCGATTTAATTATGGGCCGAGTTTGGACATAAGTAGGTTCGGTCCGATACAAGTTCGGCTCGTTTAACATTGAACACTGTTTGTATTTGGTCTTTTTTTGTTTTTTATCTCACAGAAGAAGAAGCCAAAAAGTCAAGACCCATGTAGAGAGTATCTATCCTTTCCTATCCCTAACCTAAGTCGTGTCTCGTGTGCATGTCCAACCCTAACTCCAACACCTTCCCTCACTCTCTCGCTCTCTTGGGAAAACCATTCAAAAACCAGTAAATATTGTGGCTGTCCGTCATACATTCAGGGTAAAGAACCGTCATGCTGATTTTATGATCTCCTTAGGCCACTCCCATTCTCAAAGTCTCAATGAGTTCAGGACTCATCGTCCTCTGGTAGCTTTACTTCCGCTTTTGAAGGATGATGCTAAAATTGCAAAGTTCTAAAACTGAGAAGAGCTTTTTTTCAGAATCAAATAAATTATAATTCAGATGATTTGATTTAAAAATATATTGATTAATTTGAAATTATTAAAATTAAAAAAAAAAATTGATTTTTTGTATATTTAAAGAAATTTTGTAAGTAAAAAAAAATTGTTATTCGAGCTCAAGTTTGACCCGAAATGGGCCCGAAACCTTTTAATTTTTCGAGTCGAATTCGATTCTAGATTTTTTGAATTTTCTCGAGCCGAGATAGAGCTCGAGCCCATAAAATTTTAAACGAGCCGAGCCCGAGCCTTGCAAAGCTCGGCTCAGAATGCTCAATTGCCAAACCTACTCCCACCCATTTGGTTTCTTTGAGATACATGATATAAATTTTTCTTCTATTCATTATTTCTCTTATTTCTCATAACTTTCCGATTAGGGATACTATATTTCAAGTGACTAAATGAATCCTATTCTCGTGAACTATCTTATTTACCCGTACCCTAATATCTCTTGATAACTTATCACTACATTCGGAATCCAATATAGTGAGTCATTGAGGGAGAAATGCCCTAAATATTTTGTTATATTTGTCTCTAATTTTTAATTTAAAAAAATATTTTACGCTGACTATTAATTTATTGTAACTCTACTCCTTTATCTGAGATTGGAATCGACCGTGATAGAGTTCTTTAGAAAACAATATAAAACGTTAAAATAAAATCATATATCTATATACACAGAATAGCAATAAAATAATAAATTTTATATTACAATTATATCGTTATGAGTTTAAAAAATTTTAAATTTTAACACTTTTAAATTCATAATAATATATTTTATATTATTATTAATAATAATATTATTAGTATTGATATTAATAATAATAATAGTATTAGTAGTAATGTTAAATAATAGTGATAATAATAATATTATTAATTGTAATAATGATACTGCTATATTGATAGTAATAATAATACTAATAACATCTATGATTAATACTAGTAATAATAACCCTAATAACACTAATAATAATTATGATACCAAATAAATAAATAAATAAATAAATAATAATAATAATAATAATAATAATAATAATAATAATAATAATAATAATAATAATAAGGCAAAAAGGAGGTAGATGGAGAGTTGATGGCAGATAAAAGGTGGAAGGGATAGGCATAGGAATTTCATGTTTCGGGCTAAAGGAATAGGCTGAAAGGGTGGTGTATTTCAAGTTTTGATTGAAGAGATAGACTGAAGGAGTGATGGTTTTAGGTTTCGACTGAAGGGAAGAGATGTGTTATCATCGGGTGGATTTCAAGAAGGGATAGGCAGAAGGCTTCGGCTAAAGACTTCGACTCCGATGGGTTTCAGGTTTTAAGTGATGGAGGGGGTGAGACGAGAGCATCGATATGGGCCAAAGGGTGGTTGCGGTTGTAAATCTGGATAGATATGGGCCAAAGGGGTAGATCTAAGGGTAGAGAGTAGATCTTGGGTTAGAGAGGGGCGTTTGTGGTCGTAGGGGTTTTCTTAAGCGAAGGGGATGGAGCTAGAGAGCGAGAGATTTGAGGTCTGGGGCTAGTGTTCCGGTTGAAAGAGTACATATCTTGGACTTCAGAGGTCATGGAAGGGTGGGTTTCCTTAGATGCAGCAGGAGATAGAGAGGGAGAGAAAGAGAGAGAGTAGGAGGAGAGAGAGAGAGACAGAGATGGGTGGAGAGAGACTTACCGGATCAGTAGTGTAGGAGAGCTGCTCGATGCGATCGCAATAGAGTGGATTCGCGAGATCGAGCAAGATAGAGAGATTCGCTAGAGAAAGAGAGAGAGTTTTAAGACGGATCATGTGGTTGAAAAAAGAAAATAAATTACTATGCCAATCAAACTTTACATCTAATTAAAAGAAAATAAATTAAAATATGTTTATAATTTGTCAAGATTATAAAAAGTTCTAAACATTTAACTCTTTATTGAAATTGTAGCAATTGATTTATGATACACGCTATCATCAAAACTAATAACGGAGATTAGTTTAAGGAAACTTTCGACAAAAATAAAGCTATCCCTAGAACCAAACACCGCGATACCACGGATTTTCAAGATCAAGCTCCTTCTCTCCGTTCCCATACGTTAAACCCCTCTTTACCTCCTCGTTGCGCACAAAAGAGACAGCCATGACTTCTCTTCTCCAAAAACTCCTCAGAAAATCAGCACCACCCAATCCGAAATTACTCGCTTCTTTGACAAACCCACAAACCCTGAATCTGACTCCTCCTCTAATCACCCGCGAATCCCATCTCATCTATCACGATCCGAACCCTAATCCACAAAACCCCTTTTTTAGTTTGCCCCAAACAGAAATCTCAAAATCTTCCTTCTCTTCCCTGATTTTTCCAAGCTATCCATTTGGGTATTTTTTGAATCCAATTTCCTCAACTGGGTCTGTTTCAGAAGAGCAAGAGGAGTATGAAAAGGAGACTATTTGGGCTGATAGTGTGAAGAAGAAGAGGAAGAGAAAAATGAACAAGCACAAGTATAAGAAGCTGAGGAAGCGTCTCAGGAGACAGACTTAAGCTTGGTGAGATATTGATGTTTTTTTGAGTGGTGCAATTGACTTCATTTATGACCATCTCATTAATGATCATCTCAGATGAATACTTGTAACTTTTGAATTGGAGGGGAATATTTTGGAAGTTTTTGTAGCTCATTTGAATTGGCAGTACTTTTTAGTGCTTATTGAATTTGCAGCAATTATTTGATTACTATTGGCCTCCAAATGGATGGTATGTGACTGCATAAATTTCATTTTATTCACGATTGCTATTCTATTAATGTGAAATAATTCGTAATTATTGTTTTGGTGGATATTATTGCTACACTATGAAATATGCAATGTGGATTTACTGGGAGGGAGTTTATTATGGGGTATTCATGTTGGTAATTCTTATGTTAAAAAATTTTAGCTAATACGAAAAACAATAAAAAGGAAATCTTGGGGTGTTGCACACATGCTTTGATTAGGAAAGAAGAAATTGAAGAACATAGTTAATGGATAGTTTATTAGGTAAATTATGTTCAGGAGATGCTAACTGGCTTGAACTGGTTATATCTTATGTGTAAGGGTACTTGCCTTTGCCATGTTAAAGAAACCATCTTTCAAATTTTTGTGAAAATTCTGTTTTTATGTGGCATGTATACCAGGGTTATTCACTATATCTATGTTAGACAATGCTACTGTTTGATTTGGAAAAACATGCCACTGGGTAATTGTATGTAATAAATGGAGGTTGTTGGAGTGACAATAGCACTTCCAATGATATCTAGTTAGGTACAACAACAACAACAACAACAACAACAACAATCTAAACCTTCTATTCCAAATTTTGGGCAATCCATACTAGAGACAAATACCGAAAATCGAAAAAAAAAGTCTTGAATTTAGTCTTTGTGCAGAAATAATTGGGTTTCCTTGAGATGATCTTTTCATAATAGAATTTCATGTTTGGAAACACTTTTGGGTCAAAATACCTCCAGCAAAAGAGCTTTTCTGGTGTCTTAGTTTACTGTTTATGAGTTACAAAGAGCAAAAGGTTGTGTTAGTGTGGCACAACTGTTAATCTCAATAGATCTTTTTCTAGCTAAAAGGAGGAAATTAGGAGGGGAAAGACTTTGTGGGATGGTTGTGTACCCATCAAAGCCATCAAGTCATATATGTCTATATTCCAGCTCCAAGTGTACACACACATCTAGGAGCGAATGATAGGGAAGTCAAGAACTTTGAGGGACACAACCATATATATAAAGATGAGTAATTGGAATGTGTATGAATGCATGCGTATGCATATACAGCACATGCTGCATATGTATGTTGACATCTAACAGCTTTGCTGCTTGAAGTTGCATCATATTGGCCACGCCAATTGTGTACAACTTCGTATGATTCCTTGTTAGATGATTTCTTATATTCTCTCTCTCTCTCTCTCTCTCTCTCTCTCTCCTGAAATTGTTGAGAATTTAAACTAGATTTCTCCCCTTTCCATTTAATTTTCTGAAAAATTGCTACAGAAGCAGCTACCATAGGAATTGCAATTTGAATTTGTGAATTCTTGGAGAAATGTTGGACAGATGCCCCAGTAATGCTATACGAGCATCTGTTCTTAGAAAAACATGTATTTTTAAATTACATCATGTACTAATGAGTGGTTGGAATAGATTTAGTGTAACAATGGTGGAAGGTTGGATGGGAAATAACTGTTCATGCATGATCCTTGGGAGGAGGTCGCTGTTCCCTTCTCTGATGCAGGAAGTGTATTTAATAAAATTAGAGTATGGTTTGGTCTTGATAAAGCATTTTCTGGCGTTATTAGAGATTGGTTCTGATTTGTCCTGTAGACTACTTTTATATGGGAAACCAGATATGTGCCTTCCAGTTCAATCTCCCTTGCTGGTTGATCAGGGCTGCTGTTATTCTTTTGTCATCTGAATGTTGAATCTGCAATTGATGCTATAATCACACCCTAAGTGTTTTGTATTTAGTTTTTGACCTTCATTCTGTACATCTGGGCAGCTCTATGGTTTTCACATGTATTAGGATCGTAGTTTAGCTCTTCAGCCACTGGAGTCCAAGACTTGGGGGGTGCTTGGTTGATACTGGGGAATTGGAATCAAAGACTTTAAAAATAGATTTCAGAAATCCATACCTTCGCTTGCATTTCAAAAATTTCATGATTTGGGAATTTCATTCCTAAATCTTATTCTTATTCTATTAATCCAATTAAATTATATAGCTTTCAATTCGATTTTTGATTTGAATTCACTTTAACCAAGCGTCCGGTTACATTTTGACATTAAGGGTATTATAATTATTAAAAAAGAAAAACTTGTCTGGACAAGCCAAATTCTGCGCAACGTTTGGTGGATACAAATTGAACGAAAGTGGCAATGTCCATCAAGTGAACGTCACCCTCTTAACCAACTTGCAATGGCTGGGGTGGTGGTGGTGCTGCCACACCCGCTATGTGAAAACCCCGGATTTTCACCTCAAAAGTGGTACAATTTGATTGCTCTTTTGTTTTGACTTCATGTGGTAATCATTCATTTCACTAGTGTGCAAAATAATTCTCTTGATGATGATATTGGCATGTGACTTACTCTAGAATGCTATTCACTAGTATTGACATCAAAGAAAAGCAAGGGCAGGGGGACCCTCCTAGGTTTTGCTTTATTCATAGTTGAACGGGCTATTCTTAAAATTGTTCCTTTTTCCGAAGTAGAACAACAGGAACCCCCCAAAATTTGTGAAATAATTTATTTAACAGGTTTCTACTATGTCTTTCTTTTCTACCCACCCCCACATCTCATCACCCCTCTCGTAACATATTCTAAGGCACAATAACAAACAAGTCGCAGGGTGACCCCCCATCATATCTCCCTCTCTCATGTCCTTTATAATCACTATTTTTTTTTTCCTGCGAAGTCCCTTATTTTTTTTTAAATATAGTATATAAATTTAAGAGTTTTATATTTTATCGATTAATTTTTAAGATAAAAATTAATTTTTTTTGTCATCTATGTATAGATCGGAGATCATCCTGCAAAGCCAAAAATAAATTCTTCCCGTCAATATAGGCCCCTCCCTATACCCAATGAACATGACAAACATTCCATCGTTTTATCCTTTGATTTCAGACCATGTTATTTTCAGATCAATAGTAGTCGCTACCAAGTCATTTTCTTTTGGAATTTTTTAAGGGGCTGTCCTAGCCCTTGATCCCATATTTGATCGGAAAAGCTTGAACAGACTGAACTCATGATAGGGATTCAATATTTTTTTTTAGCTGCTTGATAAATCGGTATATTGAATTATACTTTGATTAATCTGTGTTGATCTATTATTAGGCTTTTTGTAGGGGGAGTTCTCCTAATTTAGTAATTCGAATCTGAATTTTGATTGAGAGATTTAACGTCCTTCCTATTAAGTCAAGTGTCTTTTGTTGATGGGGATTTAATATTCATGATTGGATTTGGATAGAGAGGTTCTATGCAATTTATAATTTATAATTTTTGAATTTGACAAATTTGTGATTATCCATTTTCTTTGACTTTAAGTGATGATCTAATTTTAACTAGTTATATGTTTTTGGGTTTGATGGTGTACAAAATCCTAATTTTAGGATTTTTAATTTAGGTTTAGACTAAAATATTTTTAATAAAAAAATGTTTAACTTGTCTCATTAGCGCATGCTAAAATTAATTTTCTTTTTCGCACATGATATTTAAAACTATTATTTAAAATTTCATTGAGGAGTAGTTTTAAAGCCCATTTTGTAAGGGTTTTAATTGTGTATATTAACATCTTTATATAAGTTGGAAGGTTTAAATTTTCTTGGAGAATAAATTAAAAACCTTACACTAAAATAGTAAATTATAACAATAACAATAATAATTCAATGTTTATTTCACTATTTGTAATCAGTTACATGAAAAATAACAATTACGTTTAAAAAATAATAAAAAAACTTAAGGCTGATATAACCGATCAAACTATTTAAATAAAAAAATTTGATATTAATCTAAAATAAGAATTAACTATATTTTTAAACATTAAATTAGGATTTGGTCACTTAATTGATTGTTAGTTTTTAAGTATAATTTAGTTTAATCTAAAAATAAAAATAGAGGAAAAATGTCTCAATTCAATTCATGTTCATAAAAATCACAACTATTTGTTCTTTGATTGTACAAATTTACACCGGTGATATAAATATTCGCCATTTTTTCCCTGCTGAAAACAGAAAATTCATCCAAAAAACTCATTAAAATAAAGGTGAAAACATTTTGACACCCAAATTGGTAGCAAAATTATCAATTTCACTATTGTTTTTAATTGAAATCTGACTGATCTAATTTAAGAATTCATGATGTTTGATTTAGGGTTGATCCTTTTGTGTCTTATTTTCCATCTTTCAATGCATCTTAAGGTCAGGGAGTTTAGTGCATTGTTATTAAACTCGGATCGACTCGTCACTTAAACTGGGTCAACCCATGACCCGTGCATTTTACGAGTTAGTTTACTGGACGAACCGAATATGCAATCAACTCAGAAAAACTAGAGGGTTATTGCAGGTCAACCCGCAATCTGTGTGATCCGCGGGTTTGATAGAACCATGCAAGTTTTGACAGATCTGGGATTTAAGATCGGGATGAATTTCTGGACTAGATTCACTAACTTGAAACGAGAGAGAGATGTAGAGGGAGAGAAGGGCAGCAAAGAACAAGAAAAGAGGAAAAAAAAAATCTCATGTCTGATCTCCGCTCTTCTCCTCTTCTTCGCTTCTCTGTTACTCATGTTTTATATATTTAAAATAAATCTGTGATTTAAAATCCAACTGAAGATGAATTTCATGCTAGATTTATCAATTTAAATCTCAAACTTAACAGAAGAGAGAGATGTAAAGGGACAGAAGGGTAGCAAAGATCGAGAGAAGAGAGATGTAAAGAGGGACTGTCTTATCTAAGAGGAATGTGAGAAGCCATAATGATGCTTGATGGAGGAAGCGTGGCAAGAGATTAGAGTTTTGGAGAATTTTGTGGAGAGTGATGATTGAGTGATGCAAATTTCGTATTCAGGGACATGAGATTGATATTTGTAAAAAGTAAACTTGGGTTTGTACAAAATAAAAAATTCTGGACAAAATTAAAAATTGGCATTTGTGATGCCCGTTAATCCCTTTGGGGTAGGGAAGAGTTTGATGATGGGTCCAATTCCATAAACTGGTTTTGTTTTGTTTTTATATATTTTGATACTTTTAATATTAGTAAAATTGGGAAAATTTTATTATATCCAAAATTGGAGAATTTTATTAGTAAAATTTTAGTTTTAAATTCTTAGATTTTCAATTTATTTTCATTATATACAAAATCAGATTTTAATTTTTCTTGATTATATCCAAAATTGAAGGATATGATAATATTGTAAGGTTTTGTTAATTTCTTTTGGGTAATTTTATTTTATTTCTATTGTTTATATTTTATTTACTTTTTTTCTTATTTACTATTTTGAATAATAAAAATATAAATTTATGAGTTTTTAATTTTTAGTATATGATTATATTATTTTTTGTAAATATTGTGTTTGATATTTTATATTTTAAAATATAATTATATATATTTTTATATTTTAAAATAATAAAAAATAATTAATGATCGAATTAGTGATTCAATGATTCAATGATTGAATCATAAATTTTAAGATATACGGATTAATACATGGATTGGGTTTAATAAACGTGCTTTAGTGTGCTGTGGTTGAATTTCACTATTTAGTATTAAACGTTTCTCTCTCTACGTAAAGTTGCAGCCAAAAATCAAGAATGGAAGATCTTTGTCCTTGAAAACAGGTTTAATCTCTCCTCCTCTGTAAAACAGAGAAAAAAATAAAAATAAAAGAAAGGGAGGATTGTTGATCTGATTAAATCACAGAGACCCATCAAACGAGGAAGGATTTCATTACTAATTCATTTCCACTTAGCAGAGATTCGGACAACATCCCCGAGAGAGAGAGAGAGAGAGAGAGAGAGAGAGAGAGAGATGGGAGGGGTGACATCATCAATGGCGGCGAAGTTCGCCTTCTTCCTTCCGAACCCACCATCTTACAAGTTAGTGAAAGACGAAAGTGACGGGTCTGTACACATTGAGTCCATTTCCACACAGAGAAAATGTGGAGGTTCTGAAATTGCTGACTCGGAGAGGGACCGAGATTGTGGGAGTGTACGTAAGGTATCCGATGGCGACTTCCGCTGTTCTCTACTCCTATGGTAACGCTGCTGATCTGGGCCAGATGTATGACCTTTTCATCGAACTTAGCCTTCACTTGCGTGTTAATCTCTTTGGGTACACATTCTCTCTCTCTCTTTGCTAATTCCATTTGGCATGCGGTGTTTTTGTGCAGTTTGGTATCTGGGTTTTTGTTTTTGGAGGAAATATTTATCTGGGTCTGGGTTTTCTATCTTGTGTTTGAACAATTTTGGAGCTTTAGTCTCTGGGATTTTTCCCGTATGCGATTGAATTATGAAGAATTCTCTCTCTCTCTCTCTCTCTCTCTTCTTGTGCATTTAATATCTGGAATTGATTTTGGTGGGATTTATGCCAGGACTATCTGTGTTTTTCTCCCCCTGTCGACCCATGACTACTTTAGAGCTTTAGTTTTCTGGATTGCTTACTATTTGGAAATTTGGATTCTGGATTATGAAGAATTCCTCCAAGTTCTGATCTGGTCTAGGACTGTTTGATTTTCTGTTTCATTGTTTGGAGGTCGTTGTTTTTAATATCCAAGTTGACGTTACTGCTGAATCTTCTGTTTTTCTTTGTTTTAGGTTTAATAAATGTGGAAAGTTGGCCCTTTTTTTCCCCATTCATGTAGCGGGATGCTATTAGCTGAAAGTAGAGAAGTTTGTTTGTTATTTGAACCATTTTTGAATCTGACTCAATTTGCGGAATTGGAAGCCTTTGCACAATTCGCTTTCTTCCAGGATGAACTGTGGGCATCAGTCTTACGTTTTGTCTCTATGGACCATTCTATCAATCATGTGAGAACAGCAAAACTCAATGAAATTGCAAATAGGCATGAAGAGATATTTCGTTTGCTAATTCGAATTGAAGAGTGATATAAAATAAATCCCTTTCTAATATCATATCCAAAGTTGGCGCCATGCATCATAAGTTAGCAGCTCTAAATATAGAAAAAAAATCTAGCTGAAGAATTTTACATATTTCTTCATCTTTTGAGAATCTCTTTGAAATTATTTAAATTTCTATTGTGTTAATAGATGGTTGAGTTTCTCAGGAGATGAGGATGGATAATTCTGTTGATCTACTGTTTGGTTTCTTGTCCTCAAGTTTGAGGTGGTAATCATTTAATGGCCTAAGTGCATAACTAAGTGCATAACTGTGCAATTGCATCGAGTAACAGATGATTTCTTATTTCTGTTCACCTAGTATATGTAGTTTGGTCAATTTATGTTTGTCAGCATTAAAATTAGTGACAAGGGATAATTCAATATAACCTTGTCAAGGTTCAATTATACCGGGCTCTTGGATCTGGGATGGTAGAGTATGTCTTGCTAAATGGATGTAAACAGTTGCAAATATGAGAAATCTCAATTTCTTGTTCTGTACCTTTTGAGATCATGGCATTAAGGTCTTTTTGCAGCACTCTTATGTCTTTAGCTACGGGAGAAATATGAATCAACTTCTAGGTTTGTGGTTGTGACTTGAAATTTGATAGGGTTGAAGTTACCATTCGTCGATGCTCAAATTGCTTTCAAACATGGGCATAATTTGGTTCAAGGCTGCATATAATTTTGGTAGAAAGATATGTTTTTCCTGCATTACACTTCAATTTGGTTTGCTATTTAAATGGGATAGTTCATTCTTGGATTAGAATTACAACTAATATCCAGAATCCTCTACTTTAAATTTTATGCATTTTTCCGTCACCAAAGTTATGCTCCCTTTGAAATTCTACTCCTTGATGTTGTATTTTAGCAATAAATATTGAGCCAATCGAGCATTATGTGAGAGCAATATGTTGCATACTCAATTTTCTTTGTTGCAAGTCTCTCCAAGTTGAGAGAGTCTTAGAAGCACTTGCATTTGATCATTGTCCTTTTTACTGAAACAAATCCTCGCATAAATGTGAAACCAGTAAATCACCACTTAGCATGTTTCTGGTAGTTTTCTCATATAAACACGATTTCTTCTATAGGTATGATTATGCAGGACATGGGCAGTCTTCTGGAAAGTTTAGCATCTATCTTGCATGTCGTTAGCCTTATTACTTCCCAAGTGAGTGGTCAGGGTCTCAATTAAGACCGTGCTTTTCTTTTTGGTTGTTTACAGCCTAGTGAGCAGAATACATATTCAGATATTGAGGCTGCATATAAGTGCCTTGAAGAAAGCTAAGGTAGTAAGCAGGAAGATATTATACTTTATGGTCAATCTGTAGGAAGTGGCCCTACTTTGGATCTTACAGCTCGGCTTCCCCATTTGAGAGCTGTTGTTTTACATAGTCCAATACTCTCAGGCTTAAGAGTTATGTACCCTGTGAAACGCACCTATTGGTTTGACATTAATAAGGTAGCATCGCTTTTCAGATGTCTCACTAATTAATTTTTTTCTTGTGTTTCATGTTCCTGTTAATGAAGAAAACATTATTTTTCTGTTTTTTGTGCAGAATATTGATAAAATGCCACTGGTTAATTGTCCTGTGCTTGTCATTCATGTGAGTATGATTTCACTTTAGTTACGTATTTTGTTTGTGCATCCCGAATTATCTGCAATAATATGATCAGGATGAAATTATAAGTGATGATCAGTAGTTGGAGAACTCCTGGACACTGAATCATTTACTTTATAAACCTTGCTTTTTATTTCTAAGTTATGTAATCAATTATGGAACTAATAGTGCATCACAAACAAATTGAAACGCCTTCAAGGATCATCAGAGAGCATGATAACCATCTGCAAGTAGCTGTTTGATCTTAACTATATACTGCATCTCAACTTTCTAAACTATCACTGTCATCTTTGCTGTTTTACGGCCCCTTTTCCACCATTCATTCAACTTTTGAGCATGGATTGTGGAGCTTTAATAACTCATCATGGTTTAAGTTCCTTTGGATGGTTCTATGCCTGGTTCATCAAAGTTCATTTTCAACAATTTAGACTGATGTCTGGTCTCCCTCTTTAGTCCCCTCGCTTAGTCATGGTTGCTCTTTCATCATGCCACAGCATTGTGTTGTGTATGCATGCATCGTCATCCTCCTTTCTCAAATTTACTCTTGATGAGAGTCCTATCTTCTTAACTAAGCATGACAGCAATCTGTTGATAAATTGATATTTAAGCTTTGTAAATTGCCTGGCGCTGGACATGATCCTGAATCATTAGAATAAAAAACTGCTATTTTTGCCAGGCCAATGATCCAAATTGTGAAATTCTTTCCAAGATAAATATTGTAAAATCCAATTTAATCCAACTATGCCTATCCAATAGAGAAGCATCTCTAGGAATAGGAGTGGATGCATGCCTGCATACTTGCTGAAGGTGGTTTTGGCTATCATTTACGTCACCATATCTTCTCTTGGAATAATGTAGGTTTTGCAGCTTCTTGTTTCAATGTTTGCAAATAAAGAATCATCTGACTCTTTCTGCTTACTTTTTTCCTAGTGATGTTTCGTTCCCTCAATTAAAGAATGATGAAAAGAAGGACGTGAAAGCTTGGTATATAGTGAAAAGATTCTTGGTTGTCTTGTTAAAACTTTTGTAGTGACATAATCAAGGCATCTTTTTGGATTTTGCATTTTGTCCCCTTGAATATACAATTTTTTTATCTAGGCTTAGGCACTGGCATCTTTACCAAATGAAATCTGTCGAGTTTGATTTTTAAATATCATGGTAATGCTGAATCTTTTCTGAGTTGGTTCATCTCATGAACAGCTTTAGGATATGGAAAATTACAAGTTCTGAAAGCACTAGACTATAAAATGTGTTTGTTTGAATGTAAGGAATATCTTGTAGATGTGAGGTGTCAATGCATCAGATAATTGGAGTTTTCTGGAATCATCTTGAATATTTTACAGTCAGAGGTGCACAAGAACTTGTTTCCAACGGATTTATAATAGTTGACCTGCTGTGTTGTTTTATGTTATTATTTTATTTACTTGATTTGATTTTGCAGGAAAAAATTTTGGTTTTTAGTTTAGTTGGATACAGGATATTCTTCTGATATATTATTAGCATTTGATCGATATTACTCATGAGTGATTAATATAGGGGTGCCTTTAATAGGATAATATTAATTGGTATGTTTCAGTTTTTCTCAAATCCAGGCTATAGGATATTCCAAATATAACCATAACAGAAACTATGAGGGATAAGGGGCTCTTTTATATTACCCGATCCATGCTATATGCAATATCAAACATAAAATAGTCAGCTAATTTCTCATGTAGGGTAACTTGCTGATTCATCGAAGTATAAAATGTAGAAGGGTTCATGATTAAAATCTTGTCTCTTCAAACAAGGATACAAATGTTTATTTAGGTCATAATCCATTCCGTTAAGTATGATCTTCAAAACTGTCGGGAAAAGTTTTTTTTCCCTCCCTTTTCCGAATGTCTGATAGAAAGGTGCTTTGTGCCAGTTTGAAATTTATAGGTAAATAATTGTGCAGTAAAGCATTAAATGATGGTTGGTTATTTCAGGTTTTGATTATTAATGTTGTTATGCAGGGAACCGCGGACGAGGTTGTTGATTGCTCCCATGGCAAGCAACTCTGGGAATTGTGTAAAGAAAAGTATGAACCTCTATGGCTAAAAGGAGGGAACCACTGCGATTTAGAGCTGTATCCAGAGTCTATCAGGCATCTTCAGAATTTCATATCCTATGTTGAAAAATCACCTTCCCAGAGGCACAGCTCTAGGAAAAGCGTAGACCAGTTTGAACTGTCTAGGAAGGGTACTGATATTTTTGAGGTTTCAAGGAAGAGCACTGATCGAAGAGAAAGACCTAGGCGGAGTACAGATGGGGCTGACAAACTGAAGAATCAGTCCATCAATCCTGAGAAGCTGGAAAATTTGAGAATGTCTTTTGGGCAAATGAAAAGGTTACGAAGAAGTGTTGATTGATTGTCATGAGAAGTCCCGGAAAAGCATTGATCACCAGGTGGAAAGAGCTCGGAAAAGTGTAGACTGATTGGACAGAATACGGATGGGGTAATTCTTAAACCCTAAAACAAAACTTTACATGCAAAATTAGTGTTCTGGGTTGGGGAAGGGTTTGGGGTTCCTTTTCTTGTTCATTTCTTCCATGGTTTCCTAATGTGTAGTTCATACAGTGATATGAGATGAAAAAAAAAGGTGGTGTTATAATGGGATTCCCTTTCCTTCAATCTGCTTTATGGTTTTGTTGTTTGTTGGCTCTGATTAGATACCACTGGTTCTAGTTACACAAAACTAGGTAGAGTCAAGGATTAAGATATCAAAATTTTATGATCACTTAAATCTTTTGGCATGAACTTGGCAAGGAAACTTTTCTGGGTCTATAGCTGGTGTGTAAAGCACAGACGAAGACAGTGACACAATGAAATATAGAAAATTTTTCACTGCTGTAAGTCATTAAGTTTCATATCACCAAGACATATGATGCACTTGGACGGCTTATCTCAAGAGGCCTGAAAGATTTGGATTGTTGGATTGTTGGGTCTTTATATTTAAGTTACATTATCGAGTCTGTTGATGCAAACAGACTCATCATGAGGAGGAAAGAGAAAAAGGAAATAAGAGAGAAAAAACGTTTACCAGTCTGTGGACCTTAGCTGGGATGGAAAAAATGTATTCGTTCTATTATAAAGCACATATGCCTCAGCTTCAAAGCTTCCTACAATGACTATTTCAATGTTTAATTTCCAACTTATCTTTTGATGTTATAGGAAACTTGAGGCAAACTACTACTTATACAAGAAACGTTATATATTGTGTGATATATAGTCACTTTTCAGTGTACGCATCTAGTGGTGTTGAGCAAAGCCTTATGCGAGGCAGCATTTAGGTTTGTGCTCACTGTATTCGACTATAGCTGTCTTTATATTTAAGTTACATTATCGAGTCTGTTGATGCAAACAGACTCATCATGAGGAGGAAAGAGAAAAAGGAAATAAGAGAGAAAAAACGTTTACCAGTCTGTGGACCTTAGCTGGGATGGAAAAAATGTATTCGTTCTATTATAAAGCACATATGCCTCAGCTTCAAAGCTTCCTACAATGACTATTTCAATGTTTAATTTCCAACTTATCTTTTGATGTTATAGGAAACTTGAGGCAAACTACTACTTATACAAGAAACGTTATATATTGTGTGATATATAGTCACTTTTCAGTGTACGCATCTAGTGGTGTTGAGCAAAGCCTTATGCGAGGCAGCATTTAGGTTTGTGCTCACTGTATTCGACTATAGCTGTTGGTGGAAGGCGACCAACACAGATCTCATGAACTGTTGTGAACAGTGGGAACATCTCTAACCATCCTCGGTTGCTCAAAACTGCGTAAACCTCTTTTGCAGTTGAGACACCCTTCATTAGAAAGGAAACAAAAAATGATGAGTTCAAGGTCACATGAAACAATTATAGGCCGTTTAGAATATGCTTCTTATTTTTTGTCTGTTTTAGACATGCATTAAAGGAAAATTTTTTCACAAAGATGTGGTTGCCCATTTGTTCTTTCCATTTAGTTTCTATATAGCCCTAGAAGAACCTTTACCTGCAACTTTTGGCCCTGCAGCAACTCTGCCTCAAGTTCATCGAAGGACCTGTTATCGAGAATTAGTGACTTAGTTATAACTCATTCTTGATATCTAGAGAGTTGAAAATTTTCTATGATGATTTTTTTGACAACGATTCACCTTTTCCCCTGGTTCTTGGCAAAAGCTTCTGCCACCTTTCTGTTTCTGCCTCCCACTGCCATGAAGGAGAGAAAACTTTAGAACCAAAGATGTGGTTGGTTTGCTGTCAAGCGATGAAAGAAATAGGAGCATATGCTTACTGCAAGTTGTTATAAGGTCAGCTACACCACAGCTCTCAAAGAAGGTGCTATCTCTAACGGATGAGAACATTAACTTGGAGAAGGCCCTCATCTCTCTCAGACCAATTCTCATTATAGCAGCCTAGACAATTTCAAACAACAAAAATACCTAATCAGATTCATATCATAAACATCATGCTGTCGAGCTTTGTAGATTTGTTCTCTTTTATGATTCTTCTTACCTTTGTGTTGTTTCCCATCTCCAAGCCATCAACTAGACCTGCAGGCAGGAGAGAATTGGAATATATAAAATGAATTTTTGTCTAATTTTAGCATGTAGGACTAGGAGGGAAGAGTTTTAAGGACCTGCTGCAATGGCAACGATGTTTTTAAGCGTGCCACAAAGTTCTACTCCTTCAACATCCTGGACCTGTTTTATCACATAATATGCATTCATTTGATATGATCAAATATGAAATATTGGGAATCAGATTCTGTAACATGGTATCAGAGCTAGAGTTAGAACCGCCTGGTTCCATTGCCTACATGTTCAGGTGAGGCTTTCACATATTTATTGACCAACTCCATTTGTCTTCAGGTGTAGTATATAAATTAATAAACTCTTTAGTTCAAATACTTAACGTTAAAGGTCTGTTTATGGAGAAGAGTTGTTTGATCGAAGAAAAATATTCGTATGGTCGTGGTTTACACTTACAGCTGTAACTTGGAAATAAGGAGAGCTAAACAGCAGAACCCATCTCTCTGCAACCTCTTTATTCTCTCTGAAGCCAACAGTTGCTTCACTAAATTTCTCCACTGCAATCTGCAAAAACTCACAATTAATCCATCCTTTAAGCCAAATGTTTTATGTTCAGAGAAATGGTTACTGGGAGACTACATGTTATTACCTCATTAGCAATGTTTGCACCCATCAGAACGCAGCAATTGATCCCCAGCTGATCAGAGATGAGACTAGAGATCATGCAAGGTCCTTCCATCTTGACCTCCATGCCCTTGATGAGGGAAATGGCCTCCACATCTGGCTTTATCTTCCCGACCAGCCTCTTGCATATAGCGTCCATGAATTGATGTGGGGTCACAAATACCAACATAGTTGCATCCTTCACTGCAATATCACCCCCCACCAAATCAAGGAAATCTATGTCAACATCAATACCAAAAAACAATGACCAATAATATCATTAGTAAATCTCTAAAAATTCATGTTATTATTAGTATTTATGTCATATAATGGACGCCAGTACCACATAGGTGAGATTTTGCCTAATTGTGTTTGATAAATGAATTGCAAGAAATTATGTTCAGCTTATCTTATATGAAACAGGTTGGCAAGTAGTAGAAAACCCATCTTTCTTTTTCATGAAAAGGGAGTTGTGTGGTTACTAAGATCCTTGTTATCTGTTTAATTTGAGTCATAATTATTTAATTAGTTTATTCCGAAGAGAAAGGCTCTTTGATCATAGGAAGAAAAAAATCAACCTGCATTTTCGAGGTCTGGGTCTGCAACCACATTTTTTCCAAGCTTTATGCCAGGAAGATATTTGACGTTTTCCTGTGAAAAGGGATTAACAAATGCAGAACAAAAGCACTTTGAAAAATACAATATATATATATATATATATATATATATATATATATATTTATAGGAAGACACGAGGAGGGGTTTAATGTCTTACGTTGGTTTCATTGATGACATTTGTGAGTTTGTTTCCACTTGGAAGAACCTCCTCATAAACCCACATCCTCACTTCATCTAAAATCACGAAAACAAATTTGAAATAAACCTACATATAATTATTAATTGTTTTTTTCTTGACAAAACTTGTAAAGAGGATTGGCATTTCCTTTGTTTTGCAATGCATATGATGATTGCAATTTGAAACAAAAGCTCGAGAGAGAGAGAGAGATCATACCATGAAAAGAATCAAGCTTGAGGGTGTTGGAGGCAATGAGTTTGGCAGCAACACTGCCCCAATTGCCACTTCCAATAACAGTGACTCTTGATTTCTCAATGCAGTTGGCTCCATCCTCATTTGATGCAACAATTTGCTCTCCCTCTAGCTGTTCCTGGGCTGGAGCCATTTAGAATTTGAGAGAGAGAGAGAGAGAGAGAGAGAGGTGATGACTGGAGAAGTGAAGAGGCCGAGAAGGGGAATGAGGAAGAGGAGAGGACATATGTGGAGAAGTGAGGGCGGAGAAGACACGCACGTATCGTGACAATCTATGTGCATTTGTGTGTTTGTGTGCAAATCTGGCGATCTACTCTATGGCCCCAGTTGTATATACCATCAACTCTCTCTCTCTCATTTGTATATATGTTTACAAAAAGGAGAAAATACATTTTTTTTTTCATTTTTTACACATGACATGTCATGTAGCACAGGGAACCCCTTCAACTTCCCCTTCTACCCTTTGTGTTTCTTCAGCAACTAGCCTCATCTTATAGGGAGTGGAAGCTAAAAGTCCACTAAAACGCAAATTCGAGTGTTAGACTAACTGTTTACTCGGACACTAATTTTTCATAAATAAAATTTTAAATTCGAATTTAATATATATATAAAAAAATTAAGTGAGAGTTTTACTTTTAAAATTTTAATTCAATTTGAATCAAATTTAATCGATTCTGACGGATAACCAAGAACCGATAATTTACTAAAAAAGCTGTCGCCTTCCTAATTTGTGAAGAAAAGATTTGGGCCTCAGGTTTGGGCCCAAGAGGCCTAATGGCACAGCCCAATCAACATGGCCATTCCTCCCTAGTGGCCCATCAATTCATTCGCCGAATGTTCAATTTAACATGTGCCGCTACTGCCATCCCATGGTTCTCTGAATGTTTTAGGTGAGAGAACCGTGGATATTGAGAGGGGGGGAGGGAGTTCTGAATTGTGAACCCTAACCCTAGCGACCAGGCGAATCATGTGTATTGATGGACATTCTCTCGCTTCCGCAGGAATCTGTTATTCTGTTCAGGTGCGTATCCAAGTACTGTCTTTTCTCACTCAAAACCCTAATTCCATCGCTGCTCTTCTCTCTTGTTCCGATTCGAACGAGAAGGATGATGATGATGATGATAATGATGATTTCAGTCTCGTATGTTCTTGGGGGGACGAATTCACAGGAAAATTGGTTTGCATCTCGGGAACAGATTTTAGGGTTCGTAAGGAGGCGGAAATCCCATTGAAATTGAGACAGAGAGATAATCATCATGGTAATATTAGCTTCAGTTGTATGGATCTTGCAATGGCATACTCTGTGTTGCAAATGACAGTTATGGCGCTGGCATTGCTATTTGGAATCCTGCCATTAGACAATTGGTCATAGTTGGCCAGGGGAGTCTCCAGCCGTTCTCTCTGTTGTATCTCTCTACTGCAATGGGTTGCGATTCCAAAACCTATGATTAAAAAGATGTTAAGGCGAATAGTTTTTGAAGATTTGAAATCCACCTTCTCACTCGTTATACGTATCTCTACTCAGTAGCTACTGATAGTTGGAAAGAGGTCAATCAATGCCCATTGATTCAGATGGCAGCTCAGAATGAATACATAAATGGGGTTTTTAACTGGCCAGACTATTCTGAAACCCCCACATAGGAAATGGGTGGAAGCCATCATTTCATTTGACATGGTGGATGTGAAATTCCGTGAATTGGCCCTTCCGTGGAGATGGAGTTTTATCAACTTGAAGCGATCCCTTGTATTGAACACGGGGAATCTTGGAGTGGATTTCCCATAATTACATCTAGTATTCAACTTAATTCCCCCCATTGCCTCATTTTGATAGACTCTGATGCGTGGAATGTCATTTGAAGAGCATTTTGTGCTTCTGGGTAAGATGTGTCCTGCCCTGTCCTAAGATTCATATATCCGATCTTGTCAAAAAGCCCAAACCAAACTTCGAGAACGTTTTCCCCCTAAATCCTGTGCTGGAATTTTGACCCAAAAGCCCACACTTTTGGGACCATGCACTTATTGTAACTCACAGGATGGGTTTAGCCCATTACAGAAATGACCCAACAAAAATACTCAAATCCATGGTCCAGCAGAATACCCTTGCTTTTATTTATTTATTTATTTGATCACTAATATTTAGAAACTCGACTAGAACTCCAAATATTGGTTAAGGAAGTTTGGTATTTTGGTACTACTAGATCCACACATAGGTGGTCAGTGTTTTTGTTTGTTTGTTAGTTTCAAAAATTAGATTCACATTCAAGTGCCACAGGCTGCACTACCGCTGCACACACGATATGATATATTTAAGGAGAAGTACACTTAATTCCCGTAGGTACCATGTGAAGGATTAATGATTGATTTTTGTATACACAGAATGTTGTTAGTGCAGAATGTTTCAGGGGATTAACTATGCAAATCTAACTAAAATCTTTAAAAAGTGTACTTAAATAAATAGGCCAAATTTAAAATATTTAAATTTCGATTATAGATTGGACCGACGAGTTTACGACATTTCATAGAGGTATCTCTAGCTTACGACACTACATAAAATATATGGGCATGATTTCACTTCAATGAAAATCGAGTGAGTCCTCCATTAGTATTCTTGAACTCTTTGATAAACATTTATGAGCTACTGTCTTGAGTTTGTGTTTAGTTCCGAACATGGGCAGAATAAAGGACGCAAGACTCTAATGAATCAAATGGTGGGCATTTCGTACTAATATATTCGATATTTGTGTATCTATATATAGTCATGGAAGGCCTTAATATGAAATCTTCCTTGTATTTGTCATAAAGAAATACTGCAGGTGTAGACATGGGTACTTTCAAGTGGTTACACTCATTGGGAAATGTATGCACTTGGTGGGAGTGCTGCCCCTAACATTAATGGTCAAGGAAATAGATTTCTTGCCCCTGATTACAGGTTTAGAAAAGAGGTCATCAAATCCCCATTTCTTTCTCTCTAAATAAATAAATTATTGATTTTTTTTTTTAAAATAATGATATACGTGACAAAGAAATAGAATGCACCAGAAAGCGAGTGGAGGTATTGAAACCGGAGGTCTGAAGGGGAATTGATGTTGAATGGATCCTTTTTCACGCATCAGGGCGGGTGCAGCTCACAACTATGTTAAAGCCTCAAGCTTGAGTGGGAGGCCATCTTCCCTGGTAGGCTCTATGACTGCTGCTGCTGGTGCACTCAATTGCAAAAAGAGCTCTGCTTGTTGATCATTTATGTGATCACTAAGGATCTATAGTTGTTGTTAGGCTGGTGGGTACTAGGGATTGTGGACTTTTTCGTGAAAACTTTGAATCTAGCCTCCAGATTGTGCATGTGACTCGCTTTCTTCCTCTTCCATCCTCAATAAAGTTCATGGAATTTCTGAGAATAAGTAACATATTTTGGTGAACCCTATTGGGTTTCGTTTTCTTTATCTTCCAACAGTAATTTTTTAACCAAATTTTGACTATCCTAATTGAAAATTTTCCATATTTAGTCTACAAATGATTCTCTCTCTCTCTCTCTCTCTCTGTTTTTTTTTTTTTTTTTTTAATTTTATAATGTCTCTTGTTTTCCTCCTTTTATTTAGTCTGTGTTCTTTTTTCTGGAAAGAGGAAGAAGAGAAAGACACGAGATTGGGTGCTTGCACGTGACCTTTAAGAGGATGAAATCACCTATCCATTCAGCGATTTTTTGACTTCTATTTGAAATGCGTCGGAGGGTAACTGGTGCAACAAAAGTTCAGGGGGCTATTTGCCGTTTAGGCTTTTCTTCTGCACCTTGATTTTTATTTATTTATTTATTTATTTATTTTTTTACTGACGAAAGTATCCCATATCGTTCCCTTAACTATTTTTTGTTTGTTATGTTTGTTTAGATCAGATAATGGTTTGCGGCAACCACATGAACCTGCAAGATGATGTCAACAAGTAATAATCCATTAGCTAATTCATGCATATGATGAATGTCGAGCCGCAAACTTGAACTGGTCTAATTGTTCACATCATGCTTGCAGTGAGGTGCGCATTCCTTGTGATAAACCCTTTTTGGTTTGAACTTGGTTGAACTTTTTCCAACTGTTCCTCTAATTTTTATTTTTATTTTTTATTCTTTTTGCAAAACAGATCCGTGCTGGACATTTAAGTGGTGATTGCCACTATAAAAGAGAATTGCTGCGTGGCTATATCAAGATGCGTGGACATGAGCAAGTTAATTCTTAATTTTTTGGCTCATGTACGGAGTCAGATTCAATGTTTTCCGATTCCTATACCATGCTTAACATGCAGAATATGTTAGAAGTGCACTTTTGTCCAGATTCTAGAGGTAGATATATAGATGTGGCTGCCCTCATTCATTTAACTGCACTTTTTTTGGCATCAATTGATAAGTTTGGGAAATCCGGATTATGAGTGATACTAACCCATGGTAAGGTATGGGCCTAGAGAGATATGGGTCACCAGGCAACATATTTTATTAATTAGCAAGGATGCTCACCGATGATATGCTATGGGTCTATATAGAGATATAGATTACCAGGGCAACATATTGTTAATAAAAGCAAGGATCTTCAAGTTGCAAAGAACTCAACTAAGCCTTAAGTCCAAAAATATTCAACGAAATGAATCTGCTCATTTCCTTCCAATCTCATTTAATGCCATATCAGTAGTTAGCTAAAAGTTAACATAGTGTAAAAGATGCAACTTACGTGAATGAATGCAATGGAAGGGTTTCAAATTAGATTGCATACCTGTAGTCTGTTCTTTGTCTTGCTATTATATTGTTCATCACTTGGCAGTAACCATTTATAACATGTCTGGTTTTATAATCTTCAGGATTGTGTGAGGAGAAGAGTTATGAAATCTTTAACGGCAAACCCTTACTGCTCTGAGGCAGCTGTAAAAGATGCTATGGAAGCAGTGTGGGAAATCTGTTACAAGGATACAAAGCCTTTTGACAGAGCACCTTGAGGTGTTAGGTAATTGTTGGTGACCTTCCAATGCCAGAAGGATGCTTTCGCGATCATTTCTTTTAAGCGTTATTGTTTTAACTGTGATAGGAAACTTTCTTTTCTCTGGCCAATCATTTTATGAATCACATGTGATTGGATTCAATGTGATGGTGCATTACTTATTTTGCTCCATCTAGTCATTCATACTAAAATTTTACTAGGATAAAGACATATTTATGTCCTGCGTCTTTTGTACTGATATGCCCTTGTTTCCCAATAAAGTCCCATTTGAAGGTTGTTTTGCTATTTATTTAGTTAATCCTATATCTCGAATAATTATGAGCTCAGACTCTGCTTCATGATGTGTAGGGCCTGATGAACCTCCCATTTGCAATTTTGATGTAGCTGATGCTAGTTTGCTCATTGCCATTAACCTTTTCACATCAGGAGTCTCTACAGTCATGATGCCGTTGGGTTTCTTAATGGGGCATCTAGCTCTACAGCTTTCAGTTTGTGCTACAAAAAAAAAAAAAAAAAAAAAAATGTCTTTCCTGCTTATTGGAATTTAGTGCCACCACATTTAGTAAATTACGAATTCTCCAATCCTCTGTGGGATTAAGAATTCAATTATGTTGTTGAAGTTTAGTTTGCAAAATGTTAAGGGGTGAAGAGCTGTGAATCTGTTCCAAAATGGTATAGTCTTGAGAAGAGCATAGGAAGGGTTCCAAAGATATATGACTGATAAGCATTAGAACCCCAGTAGTGATTGATATTTGAAGAAATGTCTCTTAGAAGATGGTAGAACGTGAGAATCATAAATTGGTCCCTCTTGCTGACCTGGAGGTTGTGATCTTGTTTGGAACCTAATCTTTTCTTGTACCTGTGCTGTTGTTTCTCCTTTCATGTGTGTTTTTTGTGTGTGTTTTCTCTCTCTAGTTCAAATTTGCAAAACATGGATGCTAAGCCCCTGTTTATGATTTGGTGTCTGGGGTTCATTTTAGATAATGGATGTTGTCATGGCTAGAATGCTTTAGAACATTAGAAAGAACAAAAAGAAGCCCCAATCTTCTATGCACGTGACCCTATAAGATACTTTATTTGGAATGGAATCTGGAAGGAGATTATAGCGTTCATATTTAAATGCCCACCAAATATAAGTGGATAATTCACCATGTGACCGCTTGGTAGTTTGACCCACTAGCTCCCTTCCACCTATCAGGTCTAGCAGAATGCCACGTGGAAAAATAGTTCACTTTGGGTATCATATAGATGTTGAAGGATAGTGACTAGTGAGCATCTACGTGGGGAGGGGATACCATGCAGGTGGTGGTGGCTGTCTCTGTCATTTTTATCTGCTTGCTCACTCAATAGATTGCACTGGCTAGATCTCGGTTCTCAGGTATGACTAATTTCTTTTGGAATCACTCTTGTTACTTCAAAAGATATACTAGGCTTTCTGATCATCCATGGCTTTGCAAGGTTACTCATGCAGCATCTGCAAGCTGGTGGAAGATCAGTGCATAGGCAAGCCACGGTTCCTTGGTGGTTATCCGAAGATTACTCTCCCATTCGTAGAAGTCGGTCGGCGCACAAAAGTTAGTTCCCCGAGAGACTCTTGCGATTGTTAATCTAACATTACTGCCCAAAGAGGAATTTAACTACTCTCTTTCTCCCTAAATGCTCCCTCCATTCTGTTCTCGATTAAAGTACTGAAAACGAAATCCATCTACCTTTGTAAGCAAAGTACTAGAGCAAAACATGCATCTCCGGTTTTTTTTTTTTTTTGGGTGGAAAGAGAGTACAAGTCCAGAGGCCCGAAACAAAACAGAATTAGGAGCAAAACATGCATCTCTCTCTCTCTCTCTCTGCCTTCTATATGCAAGTTGATGGCCCATGAATGAATAGTACTGCATCCCCATGTTCAAAAAGAATTGTTTTATTAATTTAGTCCGAAATCTAGCTAATAATTACTCTTTGCTAATATTTTAATCTCAAACCTCCGTAGAACTTTAGCATCTTGGGCACACAAGTGCCGCTTTGTAGTGTGTCTTGTCAAGGTAAAGTATACAATGAGCCAATATATGGGCCTATTTTTTGCTTTGCGTTGACAACAATGGCTAGCTGTATGTAACAAAAGCTCAAGCCCAAAGGGATTGCACGGGGTTGTGGGGTCATCTTTTTTCCTCAATAGGTTTGAAACAAGCATGGCAACATATTTAGAATAGAACAATTAACTAAGCAACACTATGGCGGTCACATTGTTATAATTTTTCTGTTGATACATATTAAGGAAAAAATAGAAACTCATTTGTTCCGAGAATTCAAGACTACCTAATAGTTTGTCAAGATGCTTTCATAATTACAAAAAAGCGTTCTAATTTTATTCTGCCCTGCATTTTTTTTGGGGGGGGGGGATCACTCTAAACTTAGTATAAGAACTTACAACCTATCTTGAATTCACTTTCGATGTATGAGCCTGAAATCGGGATAATAGATGTTGAGGGTGAGTAGCATCAATCAGAGAGTAACTGAACGATACGGAACAGAGGAGGGGCTAACTTGATGGGTTACATACGAGAGTGAGGAAATCCCCATTAGGGTGAAAAATACTTTAGGGCCTTCCAAGAAAATAGATGCTCAATCAAATTTGGAAAGAGAGACAGCTACAAACTAAATAGCCTACGCCATCCAATCCTTAAAAATCTGAGTTATTGCTTCAAACTTTTGAAAAGAAACCACTCAAACAAGTTAATAAGTAGAACCCCCTTCACTAATCTTGTGATTTAGGGATAAAATCTCTGTGTAATAAAATAAAAAAAAAAAAAAAGTTGAATGGGTAGTTCATGAGCTACCCCACCCTAAAGCAAAGTAAGGTTGCTGTAATTTGTAAGTAATACAATACACAGACAATACAAAGGCTC
Source organism: Dillenia turbinata (assembly GCA_037126225.1). NCBI lineage: Eukaryota > Viridiplantae > Streptophyta > Magnoliopsida > Dilleniales > Dilleniaceae > Dillenia > Dillenia turbinata. Next base: position 25,956,866 of record JBAMMX010000014.1, read on the forward strand.
AAGCTCTTCTCTTCATATAAACTATTTAATGGTTCCTGATACATTTTATACTCAGATCATCCTCTAATGGTCCACTCACAACCAATGAAAAGTATAAAATCAATCATGGTTCTTTTCATCATTGTGACTAAGCAAACAAATCGGGATAGGAACCCCCCAAAAAAAATAATAATAATAAAAATAAAACATAAGAAATGTATTGGAAGTTGTGAAAACATTGATCAATGGTCTAAATCATCACGGATGAATATATTAGCATAACGCTGATAGGTTGGTTGACCCCGAACAGAGATCAATTGGGGGGATCCGAAAAGGTGCAGAAAGTATGGATCCAAAATCATATTGCAAAAACCATGCTCCTCAAGCTCTACAGCTCCTTTTAAAGTTACAAGGCTGGCCTTGTAGGCATAAGGAATATTCACAAGATTCCCAAGATTTCTGGTTTCTTGTGTTTGGGGATCAAACAAGATTACAGCATTGGAGTCTTTGAAAATGAGCTCGCCATGCTTCCGCTGTCCAAGGGGAGTGGGATGACTAAGTTGAACACTAGGCGTAATTTTCGTTAGTCTGGTCCAAGATTTGCCATCAGTGTTCAATACCCAAATATGAAGGTCATTCTCATTCCCGTCTCGATGATCACAAGCACAGAAGGCAAGGGATCCCTTTAAGTTGGCTAAACTCCAACTAAAGAACTGAATTGTTGGCGCGGCTAATTCATGGAATTTCTCATCCACCATGTCAAATGAAATGATGGCTTGGGTTTCATGGCCTGGCCAGTAAAAAACCCCATTTATGCATTCACTCTGGTTAGACCCAATCAATGGAAATGGATCAAGCACCTTCCAACTATCAGTGGAAAGTGAGTAGAGATACGTATCCCTAATGTGAACACCTCTTTCATCGTCTTCAAATGCTATAAGCGTTAATATCTTATAATCACTGGTTTTCGAATCGTAGCCAAACCCAGTGCAGCAGAAAGAACCCCAATCACACTCCAGTGGCCAACTACGACCAATAAGAGGAACAAGCTTGACTTGTCCAATGGCAGGATTCCAAAGAGCAATCCCAGCGCCATTACCATTACTGTCATTTGCAACACAGAGTATGCCATTGCAAGAACCATACAACTCAGGCCAATATTTATCTTGCTGATTATCTCTATCTCTCACTTTCAATGGGATTTCCACCTCCTTACGCACCCTGAAGTCCGCTCCCGAGATGCAAAACAATTTTCCTGTGAATTCGTCTCCCAGAGAACAGACGAGACTGAAATCGTCGTCCACGTCGTCGTAATCATCATCATCCTTGTCGTTCGAATTGGAACGAGAGAGATGAGCAGCAATGAAATCAGGGTTTTGAGTGAGAAAAGACCAGTGCTTGGATACGCACCTGAACCGAATAACAGATTCCGCCGGAAGACTTGAGAGAATATCGATCAATACATCCTCAGGCACTGGCATGATTCGCTCTGCTAGGGTTAGGGATCACAATTCAGGACTTTCCTGATATCAGCTCTTTGGGCTGCAATTCTTGGCCGATAGACTTGATGAAAGAGTGACTTGTCATTTCGAAATTGGGTTCTTGAGTTCCTTCAAGAAAGCTCAACCAAATTCTTGAAAAAATTTGGTATGTCATCGTCCAATAAATTTATCGAGCACTTATAATAATTCATTAATCATATTTTTGAATTAAATTATTATAAATTTAAAAATAATTAAAAAAAATCACAAATCATGAGCAAAATTTACTAAAAACTATGATAGAAAATTTGCAATTTTAAATTATAAGAAGAAGTTTTTAATATTTTTGGTGAAAAGAAATTGATCCTATTCCAACACAATTTAAAATGTAATACTCTTATCTCTCATTATTCTGTTCCCCTACGATTATTACAAACTATATAAAGTTTTTTTTTTTTTTTTTTTTTTTGTGGTTATCTACATCTAGGCTACATTTATATATTTTTATCAAATCAGTTGTAAATACGTGCAAACTAACTTTTTTTTCCCTTTTTGTTTGGTGAAAACTAGCATTTTATTAAAATATAAAAGAATTAATTTACTTTTAGATTTTTGAAAATAATAGTAACATAAGATAGTATCCGAATATGAGAGTAAAGAGCTATGTAATTGAATGAATCATCCAAAATGCGAGGGAAGCGTTAAAATGTAAAATAATAATAATAATAATAATAATAAAGTTTAAATTTTTAGAAATAGTCATAAAGAGATTTTCTTAACGGTTGGGTCACTGTGGATTCGAGAAGTAAAAACAGTTTCTTTATAAAAATGTAAAGGAAAGACTGTGTACATATATCTACTCCAAAACCGACCCCAATTGTTGAAATTAAGACTCATGATTATTGTTATTGTTGTTGATGTTTTTCTTTTTCTTATAATGAAACAATAAAAGAATAGTAACTAAAAAAATTTGATATCGTAGAGAATGATAATGTTAACTAATTTATATATAATATATTTTTTTAAAAAAATAATAGATGTTACTGAATATGTGGGAGGGGGTTTGTAAATTTTCAATACACCAAACTAGTATCAAAGTCGGTGGTTTACTAGCAATTTATGATGAATTGAAATCTAGTTTTACAAACCAAAATGAATTATTTATACAAATATATTTATTGCTATTATATAAAAAAATACTCAAATTTTATTAAGAAATATAAAACTGTGTCACAAGTTAAGGTTGCCTCTACAAAATTAATTATGTAATTATGTAATTTTAAAATTAATTATGTAATTAATTCACATCAAATTTAATTGCTATTATATATAAAAATTTTGTAATTATGCAAATTTTAATTAAATGTTTATTTAAATAAATTAAAACATGTTACTCATATGAACTGTCATGTGAAATGCTATGCGTCTTCCCCGTTTTTTCGGCTCTCTCAAATAACTCGACTCCTTTTTGTTCTTTTCCTTTGCTTGTCATGTTGAACAATAACTAAGAGAGAGAGAGAGAGAGAGAGAGAGAGAGCCTCTTGCCTCGCACTCCCCACACGGGTTGACCTTGACACCTTAACGATGTAGAATAGCCAACAACCGGAATTAATTGCCCCAAAGACCCACCATGATAAAGTCAGGCTTTGAGGTCATGGGGATAATTAGCCAACCGCCGGAATTAATTAACAATATATATATATATATATACTCAAAAGGTCTTTTTTTTTAAAAATCAAAACCCACCCCCACACCTAGCAATAATTAAAAACAAAGCCAGAAGATACCCTCTTATAACAGGACAAAAATCTTCATACTACCACTTCAAGACCAATTTGGTACTTCAAAATGTTTATCACAGTATATAAATATATAAATATATATATATTATGTAAATAGATTTTTCTTACCGATAATGATATTTGAGTTTTGTTCGATTAATTTAATCTGAATATTATAGAGTCTATAAGAAGATTGACTCTCTCATGACTCAAATTCAAAATCTACAATCAAGAGAGTACAGTACTCTATCGTTTATAGGAGTTTGGTATTATTTATCACAATATTGTTTGCACTTTTAAAGCATTTAGACCTTCAAAAGAAAACTCACCCGACAGTTCATGTATGAACCGTTTTATAAGCTAAGGTTGCTTCTACAAAATCAAATCGTCATTGATAAATAAAATTTGATTAAGAAAATTTTTAATTAATACTTTTTCGCTAAAAAAAAAAAATCCAAAAGATGATCTTAAAAGCTTAAGGTTTGAACATAAGTAATGCAATGTTTTTGACATGTTGCTTTCTCCTTTTCAATTGACATACACTTAGCTTATCAATAAGTATGTAGGGGACCCGATTTAGCATTATTTCATAACCAATAGGTGATAGATAATTAAGAAATAATTGCAACTAACAAATAAATTGACCCCACCTGGGTATACAAGTCAACAAGATATTAACTTATTAATCACAATACACGCGCGCTCGAGACATTTTCTAAATTAGATTTACTATTTAAATCCAATTAATTAATTAAAATTTTAGATAATACGATCGGATAAAAATAATAAAATCTTTGGTGGAAGCCACATATGGGTGGATCATTGTATGTTGTCGAGCTGTCATCAAAGGAATAACCTATCAATCATAATCCCTTCTTCAATCTCATAATCCAAAAATTTAAATCTCCTCTGATTTTTTAAAAAATAATTGTGAAGATGGGATAATTGATGCTATTCATGGGTCCACTGCTGTCAGCGTTTCAAACAATTTTATGACCCATCATGATTAAGTCATGTTTTTTGGGTCATGGTGATAATTATCCTCAAGACAAGAACCCAATATTAGATACAAAAATGGGTCATTGCTTTTAGTTTAATGTTAGAATTTGGTTTTGACGTCCACAAAACCCAATTCTGAAAGTAACCTCATCTCTTTCTTCAAACCCAATATTAAACATAAAAATAAAAATAAAAATAAAAATTCCTTCTTTTTCTTGCTATATAAAAATTATAAAAATACATATACCTTAAAAAAAAAATTTGAATAAGAGCCTTTTCATTTAGGTGTCCCTGGAAGGACACATAAGAATTCCCTCCGTCGGCAAATAATTTTCCTCTTGAAATATGGGGTATTAATCAAGGCACAAGGCGGGACATGGGACAGACTCTCTATTCTTTTTTGAAGACTTTTTGTGCCTTGTCCTAATATTCGTCTCTCTGCTCTCATCCAAAAGTCCAAACCAAACTAGAACTTTGTCTTCCTAGATCCTGTGTCGGGATGTTGACCCAAAGTAACCCCACCCTTTTGGGGTCATACATTTGGATTATTGCAACTCACAACATGCTGTGAATTGAAGTTATTATTTAGTCTTTAGCGACAACTCATGAAGCAGAGTTTTTTTTTTTTTTTTTATATATATATATATATTTTTTGATTTGATATGATATCCTTTTATTTTTTAAAAAAATTATTATTTAAAAATCTATCTATATTTGAAATTAAATATAATATAATATTTTAAAAGGAAGTTATTACTTCCGTTGAGGATGTTGAATGAATGGATACAACAAATATTGTATAACTAATTGCAGTATAAAATAAAATCTGATATTGCATTATACAGAGAATAATAGCACGAACTAATTTATATTTAATAATTTTTTTTTTTAAAGAATAGTTGTTATGGAATATGTGGGAAAGGGTTTGTAAATTTCCAATACACCAAACCTGCATCGGAGTTGGTGGTTTACTAGCAATTTATGATAAAGTGAAATCTAATTTTTCTAACCAAAATGAATTATCTATACAAATACATTTATTGCTATTATATAAAAATGTCAAATTTTATTAAGAAATATAAAACTGTGTTACAAGTTAAGATATAAATATGTAATTATGTAATTATGTAATTATGTAACTTTAAAATATCACTATTATATACTTTTCAATAAAAATTTTGATATAAATTTGTTGTTATTTATAAATATTTTGTAATTATGTAATTTTTAATCAAGTGTTAATTTAAATAAATTAAAATATATTGCTCGTAGAAATACAATGTCTCACTCTTGTTTTTTGGCTTTCTTAGGTCTCAATTCATTATCGTTCTTTTCCTTTGCTTGTCATGCACCTTATTGTATTGTCCTGTTTAATAGTCACAATTTCTATCCTTTAATTCTAAAATTCAAAATTTAAATCGTTGTGTAACAAAAAAAAAAAAAAAAAAGAGAGAGAGAGTCTCTTACCTCGTATTCCCTACGTGTTGATACCTTAATGTAGAATGGCCAACTGCCATAATTAATTAATAGATAAAAGTTGATTAAGAAAATTTTTAATGATTACTTTTTCATTAGAAAAAAATCCAAAAGATAATCTTAAAATATTATGGTTTGAACATAATTAATGCAATGTTTTTGACATGTTGCTTTCTCTTTTTTCAATTGACACACACTTGAAGCTTATCGTCAATAAGTGGGTAGAGGACCTAAATTTTGCATTATTTCATAATTAAACCAATGGGTGATAGCTAATTAAGAAATAATTATAACTGACAAATAAATTGATCCCACCTGTGTATCCAAAGTGAATAAGATATTAACTTATTAATCACAATGTTATAAATTTGATTCTTAATTAAAAGAAATCATTTTCTAATAATATAGATAATATATTGTTGTATTTTAATGTTTCTGAAAGATTATCAAAATTATATTTTAAAATAATAATTATGATTCAAATTAAATATTTTTATTATAAAAAGATTTTTTCCTTTTTTTTTTTGGGTTGGTGAATTCACTCTCATAATCACAACGAAAAAAAGTAACAACACTTTTAACTCTATCTCTCGACCTCCTTTTCTTATTAAGAGGGAAAAAAAAGACCCCACATTTTTTGTCAAGTTCATTTGATATAATCTATTTAAGGGTTTCATTTCACATGTCATAAAGCCAAAAACACACATAACCAAACTTTTCACTAAAAACACAAAGCACATAAGTAATCACATGACAGCTCAAACGGTGGAGTCTCCTCACTTTCTATCTTTCATTTCTCGATTCGATCCTGTTTTGTTGCATCTTTTTGTAAAAAAAAAAAAAAAAAAAAAGGAACCACATGACCCCCTTGACATGAAAATGTAATTACCCTAATTAATTACCCCCTTAATGTCCTTAATCTCAACAACTTTGGCTTGGGGCTTCTTAATCCCCTGTTTGGCAACAGTGACTACGAGGACCACATTTTGCATTGAAGCCTTCAATTCATCAACTTTAGCATTCTCATTAATCTACCATTTCGAGAAAATCGACGTTTTGATGAAACCAGGGCATCAATCCTTTAGCAGTTGACAATTGAATCTCTTCCATTTCGACAAAAGAACCATCCCAAGTTTCGTAACCTTGATTTTGCTATCCCGATCATGATTTTCCTACCCCTTCTTGTTCATCCAATGTTAACAGAGAGAGAGAGAGAGAGAGAGACAGAGGGATATCTTATTTCTAGAAGTTTTTGGTACTTGTTTTTGGTGTTCAAGTATATCTCATGTCTGATATGTTGCAAGTAACAAAAAACTATAATGTTGGGTCTGTCTTTTTGTAGAGTGCCACAATTTAAGTGCGGTTTTGTGAGTAATTAATCAAATACTTGGAGACACATTTATCAAATTCCGTGCTCAATTAGTGGGTCTTAATCTTTGTTTTGGGGATCATTTAATCCCTTAATCACATTTATAATTTTGGTCATAATTAATAATAATAATTATGAAAGAGAGTCTCTTACCATTGAACTTTCGGCCTAGTGATTATGGCCCCATTGTGGGTGTTAAGAGCATGGGGCTAAGGTTCAAACTATGGCACCAACACGCGCACACAACCAAACCAAGAGTCTCTTACCTCTATCCTCCACATGGGTTGATACCTTAATGTGGAATAGCCAACCACCGAAGGTACTTATCGAAGAAAACTTGAACTTACCATCCATTGGGTAGATCCAACTGTAAATTCTTACGTAGGACATACAAGTTTTCTCCCATAATAAATGCTCCTTATCTTTTGGTGTACTTTCTCTAGGTCACTGGCCCTTTTTGGCCGCTCTCATCGTGGTTGTTGGATAATCTTATAGTTTTTGTTAAAACAAATTAGGGCAAAATAACTGTATCTCATATAATACCGAAAAATTAATGATAGATATTTTATAAATATTTTTATAATAAAATAAAAAATTTTAAATTTTATTGATTTTCGATTTTGGAAAAAGTAAATTGAAACTTTTGGTATAATTAAAATATCGTATTACAAATTTATAGTATATTCTATTTTTGATAAATTTAGAAATTCAATATGATGAAAGTATAAAAATATATATATTTGTATTTATTATTAATAAAAAAAAGAGAGAAAGGAAGCGCTACGTTTTGATCAAAACGCAATACTTCCCCCAAATTCAATTAGGGCTGAAAGCCCAATTGATCTCTCACTCTCTTCTCTCTCTCGATTCTCGAACACTCTCTCTCGATCTCGCTCGCCGCTCACTCTCAGTCTTTCAGCCTCCCTCTCCGTCGCACGCCACCACCGCACGTCTCCCTCTCTGTTTAACTTTCTCTCTCTCATCTCACCATCTCTCTGTTCTCTCTCAATCTCACGATCTCTCTCTCACAATCGCTCTCTCTCACACTCTGTCTCTCACTATCATCATCTCTGTCTCTCTTCGAATTGGTCTCTCTCACCCTCACTCGTCTCTCTCTTTATTTCACTCTCCATTTCTTCTCTCTCGCATGCGAATGGAGTTGCTCTCCCTTTCTCTCGCACGCGACGACAGAGCTCTTGCAATCCGGATAGTCCGACGTGACAGAGCAGAGGCCGCATACCTCTCTCGCAAATAAACCCCAATCCACGTCACCCCGTCGGGTCGCTCCGTGGGGGGAATGACTATAGCCATTTCTCTCATGCACTATCATTTCACAATCATTCCATTTCAAACAATGTGCTATATTTTATCAACATATTCCGAAAATCATGCTACAAGCATTTACCAATCAAGTATCCAAATGCAAATGATATAAATTCATTTATAATCACATAGGATGCATTCGTAATTCAAATTTTCATTTCTGACATCCCACAATCACAAATCATTTCATATAAATCATGTGAAAATCATTTAAAATGATTTACTAAAGAATTTAAAACCATTTTGCTCATTTATTACACAACGGACCGTCCACTCACTTCTAGGGAGGATATTCACTCCCTATTTTCACAATTAATCTAAATCGACTCCTTTCGAGTCTCCAAAAGTCAACCTAGACCAATCAACACAATTAATCATCAATTAAGGCTTCATTATAGGGTTTTCAAATTTCCCTCTTATTTAAAATAGCCTTAATTTACACAATCACATTTCTAAACTCTCGTTTCATCAATCTAGGATTATTTCCCCTATCAATGACTTTAATTTCCAATATTCCTCAATTTTATCAATTTTCTCTCTAATTTACATAACTCTAATTTAATTCATGCCAATTTCAATTCAAACTCCAAAGAAAGCTATACAAATCATTCAAACAAAGTTCTATTACTATCTAAGACATTCTATCATGCTACGCAGTCTAATTTATATAAAATTCTAGATCTAATCTCAATAATTTCATACAAACTCCTAAGAATAAAGCATTTCCTATGGATCTAGCATATTTTCAGAATGTAACTACACTTATTCTCAACCTAAATTCAACAAAAATAGTTTGAATATTGAACGGATTGAAAATCCCTTACCTAAGGTTTCACATCTGATTTTAAATGTGAATATGGGTGATTGATGCAAAGAATTAGAAAACGAATTTTGCAGATTCTTGAAGGGGTTGAAACATCAAATTATCCTAAATCAGAAAATTTGCTTATAAAATTTAATATTGGGAAAGGTACAAGGAAAAAGATAAATCAGGATTTCACATGTTTCTTCATAAACTAAATATAGAGCGTAGACTTTTACTCTGACTCTTTTGCTAATTTCTCCACAAAAGACATAACATGAAAGTATTGATCTCTTACATGTCAGTCATGTACATTGCATGAACATACTCGCTCTCTCTCGTCTGAAAGTGCCTCATTCTCCCTATAATATAATGTAAAGCATATAGATTGCATATCAGATGTTAAGCTTTAGGAAGAGTTGCATTCTCATCACTTTTGCAGGTCTGGTAGGGTGAACCACCGCAATTGACAGCATCGTGTCCAATAAAACCAACAGTATCGAAGCAAATCCGAAATTCAGTAATTTGGTTTTCGTTGTTGCATACAACTTTGGGTCTGAATCCACGTTCCCTGTATACGGCATTATAAAATTCTTCTATCCTCAATTGATCACCCGGACGGATACCTTGAACTAAAAAAATAAAAATAGTATGAGAATAAATTTAAAATATACTTTATAAATAAATTATCAAGTGTATGATTTTAAAAACCTTCTAAATATGTGAGCACCGGATAAAGGTCATAGACATTTATAGCCTTTTGAAAATAAGCCATTGGCGTCATGTTTGTACAATGTCCATGTTTGCTCCATTCATGTTGCCAAAACCTAATATTATTATCGGAAATATTTGTAAAATCTGGCCAAACAATATTTAATTTCAGGGTAGATTGAAGTCGCTCAATCTGAAATTATGAAGCATATTAAAGAATAGTAAGTATCAAAAATATATAAAAAATAGAAAAAACTTATAACGATAATAGTAAGATATGAACGATCAAAAAAGAACATTAGCTATGAAAATCACAAACAAAAAAGTTAGAAATATGTTCACCTCCCGGCGAGGAAGAGGTCTCCCATGTGTTGGACATGGAGTAAAATTCCAAAGGCCATGAATAGTGAATTTCTCTAGAATAGGTTGTTGACAAGATGTGCTGTTTTGGCAAAGAGTAGGCCTCCATTGTATAGCCAACTTCCACTGTCTAGAATTAGGTGAGTCCAGAATAGCTATGAGAATTGCAACAATAATCAGAACAATACATAATATTTTTCGCTTATCCATTCCTCTCTCTATATCTTTTTTTTTTCTCAATTTGTTTTTTGTTCTGGGCATTAGAGATGACCCTTTTTATAGGACTCTTTTATAGGTGAGTTTACTTTTTAAATGTGTGCAGAGTAGGTGTGGGAATAATTTAAAAAGAGTAACAACGTTAATTTTTATGCACATGTATATGAAATTTTCCCTACATATAAATAATTTAAATGAGTCTTGAGGGAGGAAGGTTCAAGTCTATGGATGGCCCAGACCGCGACATTATGAAGGACCTTTGCCTCCGGATGCTCCAGAGCGCAACAACCACAGAACCCAATTCTTAGAGTAACTCCTCTCTCTCTCTCCGTCTCTCCTGACAGATCCTTTTCCTCTCTTTAATTTTCTCAACGGAATTGGACTCACTCATTAATTTTTTTGAAGACTTTTTGTGCTTCTTTGTCTTGATATTGATTTCTAGATCGCTGTAATTTAAATGGAATTAATTAAAATATAATTTTAATAAAAATAATTTCCTAACGAAAAAAAAAGAAAAAAATTTTCATATCTCTGCTCTTGTCCAAAAGCCCAAAACAATCCTCTAGAACTTTTTCCCCTGACCCAAAGTAAGCCCACACTTTTGTGGATTCATTGCAAGTCACGAGATGAGTTTAGCCCATTACACAAATAACCCAACAAAAATACTTGAAGCCCGTTACAGAAATTGCGAAGAAATGTTATACGCTGGGGAACTGGTCATTTTAATTATCAAATTCTGTTTATTTGGTTACAGGAGCATCAATGCCCCTCTGAGGAATATGCTATACTTGTCATGTGGAACCAGGGACCCGATTGATGACTGCTGGCGGTGCAACCCGAATTGGGCTCAACACTGCCAGCGGCTAGTGGACAGTGCCTTAGGATTCGGCAAGAATTCGGTCGGAGCAGACGCAATGGGCAAATTTATGCAGTGACAGACTCGGTGATGATGACCCAATCAATCCTAGACTGGGAGAGCTCTGGTACGCCATGATCCAAGACGAGCCATTGTGGATCATATTCAAGAGAGATGATGATCAAGCTCAAGCAAGAGCTAGTAATGAACTCATTCAATTCAATTGAAGGTAGAGGAGGCAGTGTTCACATTGCAGGAGGACCATGCATTAAAATTCACTACGTGACTAATGTTATAATACATGGGGTGAGAAAGAGCAAGGCAAAAACAGAAGACAAAGAAAACACAGAAACAGGACCCTGCCACGAACTTAAGCTCTCAAAAACTTAACACCAGCAGCATCTTCTTTGATGGCATGCAAAAGCTCTTCAGGGGGCACCAACACTCGGTCATCCAATCATTTGCATGCTGACCCAGGAGGCCATTATGTGAGCACATTTGTTGGCCTCCTATAAATATGTCTAACTACAGCAACCCCACTTCTTCCATCATATCTCTGCACTCTTGGCTAATAGCTCCCAGGGGTGATCTTCATTCACTCCCTTCATCAGCGCATTGGCTAATGAGAGAGATCAGTCTCCAGCTCTAGGCTGCGAAGCTGGGGTGCGCATACATGATTGTAAGGCCGGAGGGAGTGCTATAATATGGACTTCCCACATCATGCGGGGTGGTGTAAATCGGACAGTGATGGTGTGTCCATCTTTGGTGGAAACCACATATGGGTGGATCATCGTACGCTGTCCAGTTGTGAAGATGGGCTAATTGATGCTATTCCTGGTCCACTACTATCACCATTTCAAACAATTTTATGACCCATCATGATACAGTCACGCTTTTGGGTCATAGTGATAATTATCAAAAAGCTAGTGATTATTATCCTCAGAACAAGAACATGCGGGTCACTATGCTTTTAACCATTTTGGTGAAGGCCTTGTACAGAGGATGCCTAGGTAAATTTAATTTAATTGATTTTTTTTTCTTTTAAAGAAATTTAATTTTCAAGGAGATCATAATCCTTATGCTAAATTTCAACTTGGTATTAAATAAGGGATGGAGGGTGCACATCCTAAGCTATGCTTATATTTGATTTTTGATATTTGTCTTCTGTCATAAAAATTGTAGAGGTATAGACATGGGCTCTTTCATGTGGTCCACAATGACTACACTCATTGGGAAATGTAAGCAATTGATGGGGCTGCTGCCCCTGCCACTAAGGGTAAGAAATGGATAAATTACACTTTTTCCCCCTAGTTAAATCGAAATCCACAACATTTTTGTTACAGTGAAAAAATATCTTCCTATAATACTTGACTAAAAAAATAATAATAAAAGGTGGACGAAATTTTACGAAATTAATGATGATATAACAGAAATATGTTAAATGTCTATCATATCCCTCTTCCCCAGTCATATAGTATAACCCAAAAAAAAAAAAATTGTGATGAATTCGATGACTAAAGATGTTCAAAGATGGATGAGGAGAGCAACTAAAAAAAATACTTATGCTCTCTCCTTCTTCCTCTAATTCGTTGAATGGGGAAGGCAGTCAGGCGAATGACGGCAGAGGCAACGGCTTTGTTGCCGGCAATGAAGGAGAGGCGACGACTCACAGTCGACAGCTCGAGCACACTAGGTGCTCACGGCCAACCGCGCAAGGGCTACGGTCGGCCCCTCCAATGCAGCGACCTACCGCACGAGGGCTCGCGGTCAGCCACTCAAGGGCACTAGGTCATCTTCTGCAATCAATGGGCGATGATGACGAATGATTCGTCCTTCGATTCGTTCACGGTTGCCATCTTCTTCGTTCACGACCGTCTTCTTTGTTCATGGTGGTGATTCGGTAGTGATTCTTCTTTCGATTTGGCGGCTTCGTTCTACCCGATTCATCGACCAACCAGCTTTCGTGAAATGAAGGGGAGTCCGATGCCGTAACAATCCGACAACAAAGGAGTTTCGATTCGTCAAATGGTGATTGTTGTAGAGATGGTTTTCCTCCTCTCTTCTGCTTCCTCCTCTGATGATAAAGGAGTTTCGATCCATCAAATGGCGATTGACGGACCTAGGGTGCACAAAGAGAGAGAGGGAGAGGGAGAGAGAGGAAGAGAGTTCGTCCATGGTGGCCGCAATGTGTAAAGGAGAGGAGAGGAGAGAGGAGGAAGAGAATATGTGTGTTTTTTTTTAATCGGGGTAATTTTGAAAAGAAAATAATTTTGAGAGTCAACTCAATTTTTTATTTTTTTGCACGTGATCTTAATTTTTCATTAATTTTAACAATTTTCAGCGTTTATTATTATTTTGATATAAATAGATATATAATTTTTTTATATAGGAATAGTATATGATTTTCGGTTAAACCAAATGCCTAAAGTGTAATTTACCCTAAAGAAAAAGATTTCTTGCCCCAGATTACAGCTTTAGCAAAGATGTCAGCAAATCCCAATCTCTCTCTATCCAAAAAAAAAAAAAGAAAATTATTGATGGTTTCTTTTTTAAATAATAATATAGGTGACTAAACATGAGAATGCACCTGAAAGTGAGTGGTGGAATTGGAACTGGAGGTCCAAAGGGGACTTGATGTTGAATGGAGCCTTTTTAGGCAATCGGGGCCAGTTGCAGCTCACAACTATTCTGGAGCCTCAAGCTTGAGTGGGAGACCATCTTCCCTGGTAGGCTCTATGACTGTTGTTGCTAGTGCACTCAATTGCAAAAGGGTTCTGCTTGTTGATCATTTATGTGATCACTAAGGATCTATAATTGTTGTGGGGCTGGTGGGTACGAGGGATCCAAACTTTGCTAAGCTATAGAAGTTCAATTTTCTTGGCCTCCAACCATTGTATTATCTTCAATAAGCATTTCCGAAGACATATGGTGATAGTTATTTTCAATCGTAATCGGTAGCGGATTAAGAATTCAAGGATAGTAGAGGTAAAATATTTTCATAAAATAGAATGACAATTTTAATAGTCGATTGATAATTTTAATAAAAACATTGAATAAAAGTAAAATTTATTTAATATGTAAAAATTAATAAAATTATTTTATTTCAATAGGAGCAATTGTCCCCTGTTGTATACGTATGTAACCACCTCCAAATGTTAGTTTAAAAAACAAAAAGAACAATTTTTGTGAAAACAAAATTGTGTGCAAATTTGAATTTTGTCGAAATTTAAAATATCTTAACAAGGTTAAATTATTAGATGATGGGAGAAAACAATCTAATTATGTTATAAGTCACAAACTTAAAAATTACACAACTCCAAACAGACATCGGGTGCCAATCATGCAGTGAACTATGACCAAGTGGATCTCAACTTTATTCAAATTTACATTTATAAATAAGTTTCAAAAAATACTACTGAATTCTATTGTAAAATAATACTAAATTAGATCAATTAGATAATTTTCTTCCAAAAGAAATAATTTTAATATTTTATGATTATACGAACATAAATCTCTCTCTAATTAGATCAATTAGATGATTTTCTTCGGAAAGTAATAATTTTAATATATTATGATTACACGAACATAATTCTCCCTCTCTTTAACTAATTTTCTTTCTTTTTTTAATAAAATAAAAGTCATTTTATTTACCTAAAAAAGGCAAAATATGCATGATTCAAAAGCAAATAAGTGGGCGAAACCCGGTGATCGACCCGCACGCACCCCTTTTCTTAGGGAGACAGAGAGGGCTCGTTTACGGTGGACTAGCGGTAAATAAATCCGAAGGGATCGAAATCAAAATTTAAATCGAAATTCAATACCAAATTTTAAAGTGAATGTAATATATATTTTAAAATAAAAATTATATAATTATCAATTTTATTTCGATAAAAAATACTTTTATGACTTATTTTTTTTTTATTAAAGACCTTTCTTGATAGAAAAATATTTGACAAAAAAAATAAGATTTATGATAAAAAATGTTGGATAAAAAATATTGTTGATATTTTATAATTGACAAAACGGGGTTTTTTTTTTTTAAATAATTGTCAATTTTATGATAAAAGAATATTGTCAAGATAAAAAAAAATGTTTGATAAAATGGGTATTTCAATGGATAAAAAATATTTGATAAAATTGAAGAGCCCTCTCAATTTGCATAAAATACAAGTGGTTTTTCACCGTGATAAACAGAAGTTTTTCTTGGGATATTTGGAATGAAATTGCTTTTGAAGAGATGAAGACAAATGTGTAGCCTTTAAAATCTTGACGTAAAAGAAAAAAAAAATCTGGGGCATTGGGAGAAGGAAGGATCATCAGGAATGTCTGGGCATTGAGCAGAGTTGATGATGCTGGCTCCAAAGGACCATTGATCAGTACCATAGTGGGTATTGTTTCTAGTTCTTCAAACTCACTGCAATAAACCCATTGGCTAAGCTGGATATTGAATTTGTACAAAGTTACATAAGCGGCAGCGATAAGAATCTCTTCGACGAAGGGATCGATTCGCTGAAAAACGGTGAGATTGGGAAGCTTAGTGCTCTGCTGGTCCAGATTCGACATTAATTTCCCGTTCGCCGACATCTCTTTCTCAATCTCTCTCTAAAACAGAAACCTAGAGATTTAGGGCTTTGTTCTTTCTATTTATTTTACAGAAGAAGAGAGAGAGAGAGCTGGTTTGTTTGTGTTGGTGTGAGGAGAATGCAAGATTGGAGGTGGAGGATTTGGTTGAGAGACGCAGTGGAGAAAGAACGGAGACGGAAGACGAAGAAGGGCAAAATATGACCAGACATTTTTGTTGGGTATTTTGACCGAAATCCATTATTTTAGTTGCATTTCATAAAACCTTTATTTTATAGGGTTTCATTTCTAAATTTTTATACCTATTTTATTAACCCAAATATTTAATACAAGTTTTAATCTCATTTTTTATTTTCAACCCTTTTCACCAAACACCAACTCAGTTCTTTTCGCAGAGTTGTTGGAGTGTTGCTCTTCACATTCTTCCTCATCTCCTTTCCAATGGGTCCCACTCTTCTGTATTGCGACCTGTTGACCTGATTGCCTAGAAATATAAAGATTTTTTTTTTTTTTTTTTTTTTTTTTTGTGGAATCTCTTATTTAAAGTTATAATTTTCGAAATGTAAAGTATGGGTCCCATCTCATATATGATCAGTTTGATGATAAGCCAATTTTGAAAGTTGTGATTATTTTTTGGTTTGATTAATAAGGTTCATCGGATTGGATTGGAATCCTTGTTTAGCTGTGTGGGAGACAAGAGTAGACATGTTGATCAATAGTTCTTTCATACTAGGCAACGATAGGAGGGAAAAGCTGAATTTGAAATTTATGGCGGTTGTTGGCCATTATTTTATTTGAATTTGTTTGCTAATAAAGAAAAATATTATTTTTCTTCCAAAAAAGAAAAGGAATTACCCGCAAACTGATAATTATTTATTTATGATGAAAGAAAATTATAATAAAATCAGGCTCCATTTAATTTGCTTTAACTTATTTTTATTTTATTTTAATTTTATACATAATATTTCTTTAAGGAATAACATAATTTTATACGTATTTTTATTTCACTTAAATGTCCAGAGTTCTCTTTTATAGTGACATTAAATAATCCATATATACATCTAATTAATTTTGATATTTATTAAATATTAAGTTATAACTTACACACGCCTATGTATAAAACAAATGGACATATAAATCAAATTAGTCATTTTTTCAAAAAATTTTTATTTTACACAAAAGTAAAATTTAATATAAATTCTATTTGCTCGAACGTTACCAACTATTCCTCTAATTTTTATTTTCTTTTTTTCTTTTTGGGGTACGGATTCGTGCTGGACATTTAAGTGGTGATTGTCACTATAAAAGAGCATTGCTGTGTGGTTATATCAAGATGCGGGAGCATGGGCAAGTTAGTTCTTACTTTAATGTTTTCCTACTCGCTTAACAAGCAAAATATGTTAGAAGTGCACTTTTGTCCATGGGGCTGTTCTCATTCAGGATTATGAGTGATGCTAACCCATGGTAAGATATGGGCCTAGAGAGATGTAGATCACCAGGGCAACATATTGTTATTAATAAGCAAGGATTCGACATCAGTAGAGGAGTTTGGGGGTTCAGGGTTATGAATGATACTCACCCATGGTATGGTATGGGTCTAGAGAGATATAGATTACCAGGACAACATATTGTTAATAAAGGCAAGGATCTTCAAGTTGCAAAGAACTCGACTCCACTAAGCTAAGTCCCAAAATATTCAATCAAATGAATCTGCTTATTTCGTTCAATCTGATTTAATGGCATATCAGTAGCTAGCTAAAAGTGAACATAGTGTAAAAGATGTAATTATATATAAAATAAAAGAATAGTGGTTACTGAATATGTGGGAGGGGGTTTGTAAATTTCCGATACACCAAATCCACACGTTACGTGACATTTTAGTTTTAAATCATGAGAAGACATACCCCCCCCCCAAAAAAAAAATCAATAATAATTTCTTAATTTATGAAATTTGAGAACCTCTGTGTTTGTCAATGCTCCAATTTATTTAACAAAACCAGCAGGGTTA
This sequence comes from Dillenia turbinata, assembly GCA_037126225.1. Taxonomy (NCBI): domain Eukaryota; kingdom Viridiplantae; phylum Streptophyta; class Magnoliopsida; order Dilleniales; family Dilleniaceae; genus Dillenia; species Dillenia turbinata. The sequence continues at coordinate 25,974,808 of JBAMMX010000014.1, forward strand.
TTCAACAACAGAATGGAGGGAGGGAGGGAGAGAGAGAATTGTGAATAGCCAAATGGGGACAGTAACCCAGGGAGCTACTGATCAGAACCAGATTCTCAAAGATGCAAGTACTTATGGAAGAAAACCAGATTCTCAAAACTGTAAATTCTTACCTAGGACAGACAAGTTTTCTCCCATAATACCTCCTCCTTCGAGCATCTTTTGTGTACTTTCTCTAGGTTACTGAACCTTTTTTGCCACTCTCAATTCACTCACACACACACTTTCTCTCTCTCTCAAACAAATTGGAGCAAAATAATTAGATCTAATTTTAAATGTGAAAATGGGTGATTGGTGCAAAGAATTAGCTGAGTTCAATCGGCTAATTAGTTTTTGAGATACCCATCTTCAAAGTTTTCACCAGGAAACATTGTGAAATTTTGCTGTTAAAAAACAAAAAAATTTCAATTCCAAATAAATCAAATTCAGATATCACACGCCCCAACTCAAATTTAGCTATAACTCAATTCTAGAGCTTCAACATCCAGATTTTTCAAAAATCGAAATTACCCAGAATCTTCCCAGGATTTGTAATCACATTCGATTAAACAAATAACAAATTGGGATTCGATTGAAATGAAGTTTTATGTCAAAAGGGGCACGAAATTTAACCTGATTAACGAGATGATGAGGCTGAAGAAGAGGATCAGTGAAGCGCAAGCCCTGGAGCTGGAACTACGTGGCAAAGACTGACCCTTGGAGCCGTGAGCAGGAGGGTAGTGAAGGGAAGCCGATCGATGGAAGCCGTTTTGATGTTGTTGAAAGAGAAGAGCGGCAGCGAGAAAGAGATGCACTCGGCCTCAAATAAATTTAGCGTCAGACCAATGAAATTCTTAGGATTATTGGCGGGATCTTTGACATCAATTGTGGCGATCAGCAAAACCTCGGGGATAGAGACCAAGAAAGTATGGATCCAAAATCATATTGCAAAAACCATGCTCCTAAAGCTCTACAGCTCCTTTTAAAGTTACAAGACTCGCCTTGTAGGTATGAGTCCAAAGATAACAATACTCCTGAATATTCATAAGATTCCCAAGATTTCTGGTTTCTTGTGTTTGGGGATCAAACAAGATGATAGCATTAGAGAATTCTATGAAAATGAGCTCGCCATGCTTTCGCTGTCCAAGGGCAATGGGAGCAATGGGATGACTGAGTTGAAAACTCAATGTAATTTTAGAGTCTGGTCCAAGATTCGCCATCAGGGTTCAATACCCAAATATGAAGGTCATTCTCATTCCCGTAACCACAGAAGACAAGGGATCCCTTCAAGTTGCCTAAACTCCAGAAAAAGAAATGAAGGGTTGGGAGGGCTAATTCATGGAATTTCTCATCCACCATCTCAAATGAAATGATGGCATCCATTAGGGTTTCAGATAGGCCTGCCCAGTAAAAAACCCCATTTATGTATTCCTTCCGCTTACACACATTAATCATTGGAAATGGATGGAGCTCTTTCCAACTATCAGCGGCTAGCGAGTAGAGATACGTATAACGAATGTCAATGTCTCTTTCATCGTCCTCAAATTGTATAAGCCTCAATATCTTATAATCATTGGTTTTATAATCGTTGGTTTTGGAATCGTAACCAAACGTTGTCATGCCCCAATCCTCAGATCGATCACGCGATAATCGTCGCGTCGTCTCTGTACATGGATAAAACCTTCCCATCCAGAGGACTCCATAAGACTATCAAATTCACAATAAATCATCAAAATTATAAAATTCTTCAAAAACAAGAAATCACAGAATCATTACACATGCAAGGAGCCAATCCGGCTCATTTCTGGACGTACAAACACACACATTGACACATATCGGGGAGTGAGATCTTGTACATGCAATCATACATTAGCACACATCGGGGAGTGGGAACCTGTACATGCAGTACAGCAACACACAACGGGGAGCGGAAACCTGTACATGCACACATGCGACGTGACCATCCTGGCTACTCTGAAAGCATTTAACAAATAAGAAATCCCAAAATATAACCGTCGGATTTTACCAACACTTACCCGAGGAAAACAAACCAGTATCGGTAAAATGCTAAGGTATGAGTTGTACAGAACTTCACAAAATCAAAGAAAAAGTATCGAAATTAAGATTTACAGTCCAAATATCCAAGTACAGATATAAACAGTTTTTCAAAACTAGAGAAATCAAAAGAAATAAAAACAAATAAAAAATCGTCGGATTTTATCAATATTTGTCAACAACTTAGCCAGTATCAATAAAATCCGCACGACATGGGATGTCTGAGACTTCCCTTTCCATGGTTTGAAAGCTATCAATATCCAAAAGTAACCACGCATGCCAAATACCTATTATCAGTAAAAATACTTCGCAAGCTCCGTCGAGTAGTCTTCCAACTAAGTCTCCTCTGAAAAATGGGGAGAGAGAGGTGTGAGTATAGGGGTATACTTAGTGAGTGGAGTGCAATGGTGTGATTGTATTCATAAATAAGGTGTGAATGTGGGGCAGTCAAGACATATCTCATAAATCATTTTATATACATAAAATCATTTCAATAAATCACATTTCACAAATATACATCCATATCAATTATTTTTTCAGAAAATTCTGGGGTTCCATCGAAAAACACTTCCGTTTTACGGCGGCCAAATCCAGACGAAAACCCGCCAAGGGTTTTTCTATGCAATGTCTCAAAACAAACCCCCTTCTTTGGCGTTGGCTCGTACATCACCGGAGTGCACCAGATCTAGTACGACTTCGGCAGAGGGAGGGATGTCTAACTCCCCCGCACATCCAAAACCCAACCCACGTCACCCTGTCGGGTCGCTTCGTGGTGGGAATATGACTATAGTCATCTACGGCACCCTTCATTTTTCAATCAATCCATTTCTCAATAATGTGCCATGCATTTCAACAAATAATCCACAAATTTCATGCCAAAGCAATTCATAGAGCAATATCAAATAGCACATAGCACAAAAGCATTTATAAACACAATGAATGCATTCGTATTTCATAATCCAGTTCAGACAGCCCACAATCACAAAACAATTTATATAAAACATGTAAAAATCTTTTAAAATCATTTTCAAAACAATTTTAAAACAGATTTCTCATTTACGAATACAATGAACCGTCCACTCACCTCTAGAGAGAGTATTCACTCTCAAATTCTCAATCAAATCCGAATAGACCCATTTTTAAGTCCCCAAACGATTAATCTAATCAAACATTACAATTATCGTCAATTAATGTCTCTATAACAAGGGTTTTCACATTTTCCTAACTTAATTCACCATTAATTTCACATCCACGATTTCTAAATGCTGATTCCATCACCCGAAAATCATTTATAGCTCTAATGAATTTTAATTACCAATATTTCCTAATTTTTCTAATTTTCTTTTAATTTCACATAAATATAACATTTTTCATACATATTTCAATTGAAACTCTAAGGAAACTATTCAAATCGACTCAGTTCGATTTTATCATTCCTTAACATGCTTTTTCCATTTCAAATAGTCTAAGTTGATGAATTATGCATCACTTACTTCACTAATTAAATATTAAATATAAGAAAAATCGTATCTTATACCAATCTAACGTATACATATCTCATTACCCTAAATTTAGTCAATTTATTGAGAGGATAAAAAATCTCTCACCTAGGATTTCTTGGTTTACAGTCCTAGCTTCCAGTCGCCGGTGGATCAAACTTGTAAAAATTTCAATTTGCTGCAATTGTTAGACTTTAACCTAACTACAAAGCATATTCAACCCTAGAATTACAATTGGACAACCTAGGCTTACCTCTAGTGTGACCTAGGGTTTTTTGATGTCCTGCGCTAGGGTTTTCAAAGGAGTAAATGGCCGTTGGTTTGGGTCGTCAACAGAGGGAAGTGCTCACGGTGAGCACTTCGAGCGAGCAAAGAGGAAGGGAATGGGAGTTTTACCATCGCGCGCACGTGAGAGAGGTTGAGGACTACGTTCGCGCGAGAGAGAGAGGGAATAGAGGGAGAATCGCTCACTCGTGCGTGGAAGAGAGGCGAGAGATGGTGTGAGAGAGCGAGAGATGGTGATCGTGATGGGCGAGAGACCGAGAGATTGAGGGAGATAACGAAGGAGAGAGACGGTGCGGGACAGCGAGGCCGAGAGAGAAAGAAGAAGGAGGTGGCGGTGGTGGTGTCCGGTGGTTGCGGTGTCGGAGGAGGGCGGTGATGATGGCGGCGAAATCGCAAAGGAGAGGGGACGAGTTCGAAGAGAGAACGGGAGAGTAGAGAGGACGAAGGAGAGATTACCCTAATCTCTCTTAATTGGGGGAGATGCTGCGTTTCACTCTGAAACACAGCACCTTCTCCTCTCTCTGTTTTTTTTTTTTTTTTTTACCATAATATATATATTTTTGTTTTTTCTCATCACATTGGAAGTTCCCCAATTTACCAAAAAATAAAATATACTACGAATTTGTAATACGACATTTCAATTATACCAAAAATTAAAAATTAAAACCCCAAAATCGAAAATCGATTAAATTCGAAATTTTTTTCTACTTTATTATAGAAATATTTACAAAATACTCAACGTCGAGTTTCCGGTCATTACAAACGCAGTGGAGAAAAACCCCTATGACGCTCCAGTGGCCAACTACGACCCATAAGAGGAACAAGCTTGACTTGTCCAATGGCAGGATTCCAAAGAGGAATCCCACCACCGTGCCTGTCACTTGCAACACAGAGTATGCCATTGCAAGAACCATACAACGGCCAACATACATCTTGCCGATTATCTTGATCCCTCACTTTCAATGGGATTTCCGTCTCCTTAAGCACCATGAAATCCGATCACTAGATGCAAACCAATTTTCCTGTGGATCGTCTCTACGAAACGGACGATTGACATCATCATCATCATCATCATCCTTCTCGTTCGAATTGGAACGAGAGAGATAAGCAGCGATGAAATCAGGGCTTTGAGTGAGAGATGACCAGTACTTGGATACGCACCTGAAGCGAATAACAGATTCCGCCAAAAAACTCGAGAGAATATCGATCAATACATCCTCATGCACTGACATGATTCGCTTGGCTGCTAGGGTTAGAGTTCACATTCCAGAACTTTCCCGATATCCATCTAGGGTTCTCTCTCCTCTCTCTTAACCATTTAATTGTGAGAAACTAATAAGTAAGGATGGCCCTCTCTTACCCATATATATATTTATAATATATCAAATAATATGCTTTTTTTTTTTTTTTTCATTAATGATATCATCGAGCCATCGAAGCATGGCTCTCTCTTAACTGTATATTAATTCAATTTTGTTTTATTTTTATTTTTAATTTTAGCTACTTCTTGATGATCTTATCACCCCAAATGTTTTTGACATGCTGCTTTCTCTTTTTTCATTTGACACAATAGGCAGGCAGAGGACCCAAATTTAGCATTATTCCATAATTAAACCCATGGCTGATTGATAATTAAGAAACAATTGCAACCGGCAATTGCACCTCGCTCTTCAAGTGAACGTGATATTAATTTATTAATCATAATATTATAAGTTCGATTCTTAATTAAAAGAAGTTATTTTGTAATAATTTAGAGAATATATCATATTATTTTGATATATTTCTGATTAAATAAATTCGATTCTTATATAAGAGAGTAGAAAAATAAAATGATAAGATGAAATAAATAATATTAAATATTAAAAAGATTTGTTTATTCTAACATTGATCATATGATTTGACTCAAGTGCTCACTCCAGCAACTCAGATCTAGAGTTCGAGTTTCGCTCCACTTCCTTATCATCGGATGGCTTTGGCTCAGCTTCAAGCGTTTGCGGTGTAAAATGCTCCCTACATTGACTATTTCAATGTTTCATTTCCATCTTGTACCTGTGGATGCTACAGGCAAGATTTGGATTTGTGCTCTCTGTATTCGACAATGGCTGTTGGTGGAAGGCAACCAACGCTGATCTCATAAACTGTCGTGAAGAGAGGGAACATCTCTAACCATCCCCTGTTGTTCAAAACTGTGTGAACCTCTTTTGCAGTTAAGACACCCTTCAACAAAAAAGAGAGAAGAATTATGATGAGCTCAAGGTCACATAAAACAATTATAATCCATTTGGAAAATGCTTCTCATTTCACATCTGTTTTGGAGATGCACCAAGGGAAACATAGCCCTAGAAGAAGCATTACCTGCAACTTTTGGCCCTGCAGCAACTGAGATTCAAGTTCATCAAAGGACCTGTCATCGAGAATTGGCAAATTAATGAGTGATAACTCCATCTTGATATCTAGACAGATTAAAATTTTCTAAGACCTGAAATTTTCTTGATTTGATTTACCTTTTTCCACCGTCCCGGGCGAAAGCTTCCGCCACCTTTCTGTTTCTGCCACCCACTGCCATTAAAGAGAGAGAAAACATTAAGACTGGATGGGTGGTAGGCTCGTTATTTAGGCCATGAAAGAAATAATAGCAAATGCTTACTGCAAGTTGTAATAAGGTCAGCTACACCACAGCTCTCAAAGAAAGTGCTGTCCTTAACGGAGGAGAACAATAACTTGGAGAAGGCCCTCATCTCTGCCAGACCAATTCTCATTATAGCAGCCTGGACAATTTCAAACAACAAAAATACCCAATCAGATTCAATTCTTGAACATCATTTGCTTTCTAGGTTTATGGTTTGATCTTATTCTCTATTACCTTTGTGTTGTTTCCCATCTCCAAACCATCGATAAGACCTGCGGTCGGAAGAGAATTAGAATTAGTAGAATGAATTTATGCATTATTTTAGAATGTTGGGTCTGCGGAGTGAAGAGTTTAAGGACCTGCTGCTATGGCAACAATGTTTTTGAGGGTGCCACAAAGTTCTACTCCTTCGATGTCCTGGACCTGTTGAGTCACACAATACGCATTTACTTTATATGATAATATGTGAAATATTGGATGTATGTTTCTACAAGTTTTGTGATCTTTTTGCTCCTTTGGGTGATATTCTTCGTTTGGGTTCCCATATTGACCAAATCCACATTTTTGGTGTAGTATGTACGTCTGCAACTTTTTCCCTTATAGCAATAGCATAATATATCGTATCAAAGTCTGAACCCCGGAACTTCATTCCACTGCCTGCATGCTTTGGGTTAAGCCAATGGCTACCCTCCATGTCTGGTGTAGTTTACAAATCTAAAAACTAACACTTTAATGACTAGTTTTTAAAGATTTTAAAAGGAGAATATGATAAATGGCTTAAAACCTTAAGATAGATTAAGTTACTTAATAGGAAACTCAATATTTTCCCTCCACAAATAATAAATTCCACTCATATACATGATAATACTACTACGGGGACGGTGAGTTCGATGGAAAGGACTTAAATGATATTAGGGAAAAAACTTGACTTCTTTTTACAATTAACCACTAAGATAAACTGAGTGCTAAACTTGATTTCGATGGGTGAGTTCGATAAAAATTTAGAAACTCTTTAGATCAAATACTTAACGTTAAAGGTTTGTTCACGAAGAAGAAAAGTTCTTTTATCGAAGAAAAATATTCATATGGTTGTGGTTTACACTTACAGCTGTGACTTGGAAATAAGGAGTGCTAAACAGCTGAACCCATCTCTCTGCAACCTCTTTATTCTCTCTGAAGCCAACAGTTGCTTCACTAAATTTCTCCACTGCAATCTGCAAAAACTCACAATTAATCCATCCTTTAAGCCAAATTTTTTATGTTCAGAGAAATGGTTACTGGGAGACTACATATTATTACCTCATTAGCAATGTTTGCACCCATTAGAACGCAGCAATTGATCCCAAGTTGATCAGAGATGAGACTAGAGATCATGCAAGGTCCTTCCGTCTTGACCTCCATGCCCTTGATGAGGGAAATGGCCTCCACATCCGGCTTTATCTTCCCCACCAGCCTCTTGCATATACCCTCCATGAACTGGTGTGGGGTCACAAATACCAACATAGTTGCATCCTTCACTGCAATATTCCCCACCAAATCCAGGAAATCAATGTCAACACCAATACCATTTGCTTTATATGGAAGGGCATAGCACATTGACATCAATACCTGCATTATCGAGGTCTGGGTCTGCAACAACATTTTCTCCAAGCTTTATACCAAGAAGAATATTTGGCTTTTTTCCTGGGAAAAATGAAAAATAAAAAAAGAAAATTAAGAAATCATAAGTACGTAGAAAAATTACAAAATATATAGGAAGATGTGAAGGGGTTTAATTTCTTACGTTGGTTTCGTTGTTGACATCCGTGAGTTTCTCTCCACTTGGAAGAACACTCCTCATATACCCACATTCTTACCTCATCTGATAATCCCAAAGACAAATTTCCAGTCAACCCAAATGCAGCTATTAATTATTACATATGATTGTTCAAACGAGAGAGAGAGAGAGAGAGAGCATACCTTGAAATGAATCCAAGCTTGATGGTGTTGGACATAATGAGTTTAGCAGCAACACAACCCCAATTTCCACTCCCAATAATGGTGACTCTAGATGAAGCCATGTGGAATATGCAAGAGAGGGAGGGAGGGAGGGAGGGAGGGGGGAGAGGGGAGAGAGAGAGAGGGGGAAGGGGAGAGAGAGAGAGGGAGAGAGAGTTGTGATGAATGGAGAAATGCTTCCTATATCATTTTTCAAACGACGTGGACATCCCTCCTCATTTCACCTCGTGGGCTTTTTCTACTTTCCCTAAACAAAAGGGAGGCTGCTCTTAGCCTCTCGATGTGACCATGCATGATACCTATTATTTCTACAGTGACATGTCCGATTTAACTTATCTCTGGATTCGGTTTTGTCGGATTCTCTTTGATTCTTGTCTTCATAATGTTCTTGAAAATTTTAATATATTTTAATTATTAAAATGTAAATTTTAAGTTTAATTTTATTAATATTCAATTTGAGCACAATGTTAAACCCTCAAAATTTATTAAGCTCACTCAAAGCAAGATTTTTCACATTAATTGACTTTTATTTAAGAAATTAAATTTAAATGTTTTTGAGTTGTTTGTTTAGTAGCTTATTAAAAAAATTAGAAGGAAAAAAAATTCTCATCCAACTTTTAATTCAAGAAAAATTATTGTTTACTTCTAATGATGGAGCTAAGAACGCAATTTTTTTTTTTTTTTAATAAAAGAAGTGCAAAATGCAAATTTACCCGCTACATAATTTTAAGGAATAAACAAAGAATTTATTGAAACAATTTTATTTATATAATAATATTATCAAGCATTATTTAAAAATTCTTATCAAACTTTGAACCTTTTTTTTTTTTTTGTGATGAATGATGAAAGAAGGAAAGCCAAGAAAAAAAAAAGACACTAAAAACAGAGATAGGGACAGAAACTGCTGGGGACAACAAGCGTATCTCATACAAGTTACTTGGCCCCTGGTTCTTTCTATTCTTGTCTTTGTCTTCCCATGTTGAATGAAGAAACAAATGGGGGAGGCTCAATGAATCATCCCAATAGTGCTAAGCGTTCCCAATGAAGCTGAATGATCCAGTATAGCTGTTAGCTTCTCTGACCAACCTTAAATCCAGGAAATCCATAGTCTCGCCCGTACTCTCGAAGGTTTGTAATAACTATAATTGGTCAATAGTTAATCATAGTTAAAAAATTAGTTTGTAGTTAACAAGATTAGTTAGTAAGTTAGATGAATTGATTAAATTGTTAGTAAAATTAGTTTGTAGAATTAGTATAAATAGTAATATTCAATATATAAAATGGTATAGAATGAAAATAAATATGCTGAAATTTGTCTTTACTCTCTTGTATTCTCTCTTTCTCTCTCTATCTCCCAATTCTCTCTTCAAACCCCTTTCTCCTCTCTCTTCAATTTCTATCTCTCTCTGCTTATCCTTTTACCCCTCTCTATAGTGAGAGTGATGCCATTGTAATATAATAGGTGGTCAGCATCAGGCACTTTCTCTGCTAATCTCACCAGCATGGCAGTATCTGACTCTCTCAACCTCTAGGTTTCTGATCCAGCTACCCCAGGCCATATGAAAACCTCTCCAACCGCCATAACTCAGCTGTAAGAACTTGCGCCTTCCGATGAAGTCTGCCATCCAATCTCCCGCATTGACCCAATTCAAGAAATATTATCAACCATTGACCCAAAAATATATTATTTGCGGCCGAAGTTAAAACTTAAAGAGTTCACAAAAGGCAATTTTTTTCTTTTTTTACTTTTTTCCTTGGTATGTTAATAACATAATACTCTGACTCAATTTGATTTCAGTTGGGTTAGACCCTTTTTATATAAAATATTCAATTTTCCTTTTGTAAGAACTATTTATGCTCAATCACCGACCAATTAAGCATCGATCACGGGGAAGACAATTTCAACAGTTGAACCCACTTCCTCCGACCCAACTATGAATGATGATGCATTGGAGGAAAAGATTAGGCCTTAGGTTTGGACCCATAATAATTCAAACTCGAAGGCTTCAATAAATCATCTGAGTCAACCCAACTCCCTGCCAACAAGGCCTATTGAAAGTATTTAACTTTTTGGGGTTCAGACTCGTTTTGATACGAAACATATACTTAAAATTAATCTGAATATTTCACTTAATTAATCAATAAGAGGTTAAATAAAATTTTCGAACTAAGTTATAGAGTTAAGCTCAATCAACAAATACACTATTTAGGAGCTAAAAACTTATATACTCTGTTTGACTCTTCTTACAAACTATTTCGGATTAAAGGATTTGATTGAAAACTACCATATTGTATGCATGGCGGTCTAATATCACGGATCGATAATAATTTTGAAGAAGTCTTTTTCGTGTGTATATATTGAAATTTGAATCAAGATCTATTCTGAGGAAAGAGGGTGTCAGTGAGCTGAAATCCGGTAGTTTCCGAAAAATATTATAGATTCTGCCAAAAAAAAAAGAAGTCTTATAGATATTTATCCCATTGATCCAAACACTTTTAACTAAAAATAATTTGAAAATTATTTAAAATTTAAAATTTTAATTTGTAAACCTGAAATTATCTATGAACTAAACTATATATATATATATATATCCAAATTTCAAAAATTGCAGAAAGCAACTAGAGAAACTTGGAAAAAAGTTGGGCCAAACTTAACTAATGAAATGATATATTAGATCAATTGGTATCAGTTGAATAAAAGCAAGAAATGCGAGAAAAGGACGGCAGACAATGCAAGAATCCCATATCTTTGTTTTTGGTCTCATTGCCCTAAATGGGAGAGGTCCGGTGGAGGAATATATTTTTTTTAATAAATTACAATTTGTATCATAAGTAGCCAAGCATGTGAGGGTGGTCTTGAATTTTGATCCCCGCCCCTCTGCCCCACCCTACAAAGAAGTCTCTTCTCCCATACGGGCATGCCTTGTGTTCCATTTTCCTATGAAGTGGGATTTTAGCTTTGTTGATAATAATATTAATAATTTTATAATTAAATTCTGCGTGCCTTAGGATGAGAAAGTTTATAAATGGAGGAAAACCATATAAAATCAATTACAATGAGTTTTCGATCAACTGACATCATTCCCTTTCCTTTTTTGAGATCTCAAGTTTGAGTTTCGAGGACAATTTCCAATAATTATTTGAGTGGTTCAAGAAAAAGAAAAGAGATCCGTTATTTAGTTTTTCAATATTTTTTAATATATGTTTTTCTTTTTTTTTTTCACCTTATATATCGTCATCCCTTAATTTTTAAATCATAGTTTTTTCTATTTAGATTCTTGCTCCTTTTATTTTTTTACCCTTCTTTTCCTCTTTGGTCATTCATTTTTTTAACACATATTTTTTCATTTTTTTCCCACGAATAGTTGTCCCTTTATTTCTATTATCTTTTTACTTTACATATTATCTATTTTTTATTTTATTTGTTGGTGTTTTTAGAATTTCAATTGTTAGACTCATTTTTTTGTCATTAATATATATAATATTTTTTATTGATTTGGATAATAATTTAGTTTAAATATTAAGTTAATTATAAATTTAATAAATATTTATATGATAAAAAACATAACTCATATTTTATGGGCATCCCTGCATTAGCGGCAGAAAAACTAGTATATCATAAACAAGGGGTGGCAACATCTGGGGCCAACAATTAATAGGTAAGAATTTACAGTTTTATGTCCAAAGGAGCAGGTATTATTGGAGAAAACTTGTATGTTCTACATAAGAATTTGCAGTTGGCTCTACTCAATTAATAGGAAGTTCAATTCAAATTTTCTTCCATATAAGTACCAGCGTCTATGAGAATCTTGTTCTGATCTCTACTTCTCTAGGTTACTGTCCCCACCCCTTTTGGCTATTCACAATTATCTCGCTCCGTCTCTCCATTGTCTTTGTACTTGTTTATAGACATAGTTAATTACTTCGGGTGGTTGGCTATGCTACATTAAGGTGTCAACCCATGTAAGGGATACGAGGTAAGAGACTCTCTCTCTCTCTCTCTCTCATAGTTATTAATATTAATTATGACCAAAATTATAAATGTTCTAAGTCAGAATTTACTGTTGGCTCTGCCCAATGATCCGAATATCTCTAGCATTCGCATGTAGGTTGAAATGAAGATTGAGAAATGGCATTTTCTTTTCCATGAATATTGATATTATCAAAATATAGTCTTACTCAATCATTTTAATTACCATAAAACTGTAATCTTAAATTTTATGTTGTGTGTGTTAATTTGTTTTACATCTTTTACGAGGTCCATTTGTGAAGACGAGTTAAAAAAAAAAAAAGTAAAATTGGACTTTGGATACTCTCACAAGTGAAGAAACTTCAAGACATTGCACTTCTTCCCCTATATTCTTGTTGTAAGATATATTTTTTATAATAAAGATATTTAATTTGAATCATAATTATTATTTTAAAATACAATCTCGATAATCTTTCAAAGACATTAAAATACAACGATATATTATATATATTATTATAAGATAATTTCTTTTAATTAAGAATCAAATTTATAATATTGTGATTAATAAGTTAATACGTCGTTCACTTGGACACTGAGGTGGGGTCAATTTATTTGTCATTATTTCTTAATTATCAATCTCCCATCGGTTTAATTATTAAATAATGCTAAATTTGGGTCCTCCACCTACTTATTGATAAGCTTCAAGTGTGTGTCAA